>OX104070.1:42017702-42190661 GCA_944474145.2 Dicrocoelium dendriticum | reverse complement strand
AATCTACATAAATTGCTTCTGTATCGTTATTTAACATGCGGAGCAGTGTCGAAGCCCTCGTTCTTTGTATCGTTTGTAGAGAACCAAGCCACGAGTAGTTGCCTCCGCCTTTGTGTTCGTACTTAGGTCGGATCGCTGAATTGTACCATTCGAGATTTACAAGTTTTCATTTGTTATTGAAACTAGCGTCATTGCGTAATGTTTTCACATGCTGTTCTAAGTTACCGTATTATCGAGCGTATTTTGTTCCCGTTTGTCCTATATAGTGCTGGCCACAATTTCCGCGATTTATTTTGTTTTCAACAACCATTACAGGCGCATATCACAAAGGGCAACTAATCAGAAGTAACCACAATCGAGAAAGCGGAAAATCAAATAAGCTGGTGACCGAAATATCCATGTTTACAATCCATTAGCTTCTACTACGGAACTGGTAGCTACTACACTCTCATAACGTTATCTTGACCAGTTAAACCTTGTCGCATGAAAATTGCTCATTTCCGTGTACACGGTGTATATAGAGTCCTCAACAAGTACTGGCATATTTTCCCCTTCCGAACTCCCATCAAATGTCCATCATCTTGACTGCATTCCCATAGTATTTAATGATACTGAGTTTACTACGGCTATTGATACGATGAGAAAAATCACATTTATAAAATCCGGTATAGAAAGACCAACTATTAAATCAAAGGGTAAAAGCATTAGAGTTTTAAAAATGGTGTTCAATTAGATCCATATTATCTTTTACTTTTACTTTCTTTGCAAAATTACAATATCGTATGTTTTGTAACTAAAGCATTCATCCTTTTGTAAACTTAGGGGTTTGATCTAATAGGAAAATACGTAATACTGCCAAGACAGTGTTACACTAAAAACATTCGTGTATACTGCCAGAAATTAGATTGCCAGTGGACACCAGAAGAGGTTGGTACAAAGTAAACCTTAATTTATAACAGATTAATGCTGTTTGTATTAACGCATTATGCGCAACATTTGGGGTGTAGGACCACACGTGCTCAGTAGCAGTCCATTGCATCAAGTCACAAATAGTTGGTCGCCGTTCCTCCCTGAACTGTCCATTGCTTAACATATCGGTACCTTCATGCACAATAAGGCGACATCCAGAATGCACATGGTCAGGCAGTGAGGTGCCATTCGTTTTCGGATGAGCTCAAGTATCTTAACCATCCTCAGCAGAACATTCAACTTATGTGTTTTGGATAACCAAAGCGGCCTAGGAAAAACAGTATCCACTAGACGCACATACTCATAAATCTCTTTAGTAATATAATCCTCCTGGATTGACCTAGGTATCACCTCCAAAATCATTAGTGGACAGTGCACTGCCTCCTGTACCAGTTTGTAAAAAGATTCAGTTATTTATCTGCAGAAACCCAATTTAATTAGGTAGACGAAGTTTGTGATTACTCTCGTGTTGCTTTGGCGAGGTAATCGATTAGCATTATTCAAACAGAACGATTTCGCTCCTTGCATACCTTAGAGTATGCAACATACTGACTCCACAGATTATCGGCATAGAGCTTATGAGAAGGCAAGTAATATCTAAACTCATATTATTCTCTTAAAGGTGTTTTTTTCTTCCTATCTTGAAGTTTGTGAATTGAACTGACTGTATGAAATAGTGAAGCTCACAAAATATTCAAAAGTCTGCATCCTACTATAAGAAACTGTACGTTTCTGTAAAAACGAACATCATTTGTATCTCAGCTCCAGCCCAACCAAACAGCCCCTTCTCCTGTAGCAGCTTCTGTGTTATTTAAAAGTAAAACATGTATAACTGCATTATTATTAATATTTTTCCGTACTTTATAGAATAAAGCATGCCACTTATTAGAGAAATGGCAGATTTTCCGCACATTTAATTTCTAGTATTTTTATCACGTGTGTTATTGGGTGGAATTTGCAAATGTTGAAAAGGAGCAATAAAAATGACGGTTTAAATCATCGCTCATATATTCCGTGTTATCAACCTTCGGTTTTTGCAAAAGTATTCGCTGCCTCATATGACCAAGGAATTTCTCAGCTTTTGTGTTGTCAATCACAGTGCATATTTGATTACTTAAATCGTGGATTTCTACTCAGTGTTGGTCTAATTGGCCGTCTATATTTCAAGAACAATCGTCCCAATATAAAATGTTGCATGCTCAAACAAAATAATAAAATATACCTACTGGAAAACAATGTGCAATCAGGGTTAATTAATGGTTACCAAACTAATTGGCTGATACCACTTAATGTAACATATATTTACGGTGGTAAGATCTGCGTTTTAAATTGTAATTTAGGCACGCAACCTCTCAGTAATCAGCGTATAGTTTTGCTTAGTTAAACATATGCTTCCATTGAGTTCTGATTCAACGTTGGTAAACTAGACATAGATAATCATGTTGTGTTGTTACCTTCTACACACCTCATGTGCTAGCAAGATATGTGGCACATAATAATGTTTAGATATTATGATGGTGACATAGTGGCACACATCCGAAGTGCCGATGAGAGTGCAGCCTAGTATATTTTGCAGCATTTTCTGTTTTGTCGCTTCAGATTTGATCAACCAGAAGCAGATTTAATCCCTACCGTTATATCACATGTAACCCGGCTCGTACTAGGTCTCAACAAAGATAGTTACCAGAGTTTGATAATCTAGGATGAATATTAGAGTACTGAGATTTAAATGTGATTGTTATGTACTTTGGTAGATGGAGAAGTGCCAATTTTGTCTGCCTATGGACAATTGAAGTAGAAATAAAATAGAAGTCTCAAATGAAACTGTCATACACAGCTCTGCGTTTGTCGGTTCAGGCTCTTGTTAAAGCTATAACTCAGCAGTATCAATGGCTTTTCGGAAATTTATTATATCTGTCCCGGTACAGGTATATAATTATCCAGATAGCCGGTAATTTATACGTCTGATAGAAGGCTGACATTGCGTGTCCATCGATTTCAAGGATTTGTCCATAGAAAATGAGTGGTACTAAAAACGTATCTTGCAGTACAGTTGCTTAACTGTTCAGGATAAAGTAAATAGTTAGGACTTGTGACATCTATGTAACTTAACATGAAAGCAAATCAGAGTGACTGCTTAAAGTTACATTGGTTTGGATGTTTGCGGCGGTGCCAATACACAAGGGGAATTGAAGTAACGGTTTGTAAACGGTTAGTAAATAACATTTAGTATGCTGTGGAGGTTCGTCGCAGTTAGACTCAGGCAGGCAGTTCTCACACATCCAGGGATGCACTAGAATTAGGTTTCGTTCTGTTGGGACATATCAGTAGCGCGCACCCACCGAATTCTGCGGGATTCGAACTCACGACCTTATCCTAGTGAGCTAGCAACTCATGCCACTGAGCCATGGGCGACGGCAGCGGACCGCTCTGACTGATATCAGGGTAGGATTTTGGGTTCGAATCCTGCAGGATTCGGCAGGTGTGCGTTACTGACGAATCCCAATAGAACGAAACGACCGTCTAGCGCTTTCCCGGATGTGTGGTGGATGTCAGCCTGAGGCTAACATCGACGAATCCCCAAAAAGTACTCAATAAACGTCACTGTTTACAAAAAATAAATTTTACTTTTAAGCCTGCGTCAGTTACGGAAAATAACTTGCAGTTTCGACCATCTGCTGATAAATAACATTTATTTACGGTTGCTTAGACAAAGCAAAAACACTTGAATGTATTCGTGGTTCAACAATATTTTGCTGTGGATAAGGAACCTTGAGCTAAGCTCAAAATTTTCAACCTAGTAGCGGATTTTATGCACTTTCACGAAAGCAAGTCAAGCTTGACGAACTCACACGCGGCACCTCCACAGATACGACCCTTGCTTGGATGCAGGTCCACCAAATGCGATGTGGTCTAATACTTGGTGGCGCAGCGTGCGCTGACAAATTAGATCGCACACACGTTTTTTAAACGTCGTGAGTCGCTGAAGCAAATTATCTATTCGATATGACTACTTGATTTGTCTGGTTGATGTGAAGTCGTGTGAAGCAGCGTGACTACCATTGCTAGTCACGCTGGCCTGTGGCCAACAATGTGAGATTTTGACCAAATTGTATCGGTGCACACAGGTCCGGGTTATTGAGGCGAATCGCGATCGCCTTAGCTGTGGGCAGCACGCGACATCTGATCGCGCGTGTGTGACGTCCGGGTTCATAGTAAATTGGTGTGAATATGTTATGCTAATTCACTTGGTGTGCAGAGTCGACTACGTGCGACAACATTGCACTCGTTATACTCTTCCGCACATCGTTGTAGAGCCAACGACAATGCTCTCCGATAGTAACAGCCAATCGTCTGGTCATTTTCCCAATATAACTTGCTCGCCACGAGCAGTAAAATTTGTACACACAAGCATTTCTGCCTTTGAGTTGCGCGCGCACCATCGGTGTGTGATTTGTAGCTTACTTTCAGATCAGCAGTAGAATACGTTCTCGCTGTTGTTATGGCAAGTAATCTGGTGATCCGTTACGCTATCGCATCACCCCTAAAATGTAAAACTGAGTATATTAAACGCTTCTCCGCGGGCGCTGGTACTAGGGTTGACACTCGTGGTTCCATGTGACTCTGGGTGAATTTTTCAGGATATCCATTGCGTTCAAACACGCTTCGGATAAAGCCCAGCTCATCTAAAAGCTTATTTTCCGTTTATATTCTCCCAATTCTTTCCGCTAGGCAACATGCGAAATTCCTTTTTTGATAGCGAAAAAAGCTAGTGAATTAGATAGATTACCCATTTCATGGTTGTTCTCTCTGCATCGTCCGCAGTCACCCGTCTGATTCTATATTGATTTGAATTTCTAAAAACGCCAACGCCTCTTTATGTTCTACCTTGATATTTGCTGATGTCTTCCAGTGGACGTAGTTGAAGTAAACAAATTGATGATGAACCCACACCCCGTTCTTCTTGATACCATATATATCGTCTACATATCGACAGTAATACAGCCAGGTTGTGATGCAATCCTTCGGCTGTTTATTGTACAATTTGTTCATGAAGACGTCTGCAAGCTACAACCCAGGCGGTGAACCCATGACCAAGACGTGTATGTGTAGATATAGCACCTCGTTAAATTGACACTGAATGTTTCTCGTTCATATTAGTAGAGGTTGTCCCAATCGGTCTGATGTGATACGAACCTTGCTTTTGCGTAACTGGATGAACTCGCACAAATAGTTTGTGGTCTCATCTAATGGGACATTGGTGAAAAAAGTGAAATACAACGGTACTCTACACGGATTGCCGTAACAAACATACTTATCGCAGCGAGAGTGGTAGATGGAGTATCTGAAAGCAGTGTGCGAAAAATATACCAAATGTGGAGAAGCTCGAAACATCAATTTGAGCTTAGTATTCTCACTTTACTCGACCATGTCTTCGTTGTGGCCTCCAAGTTCATATGAGATTTGAGGAGGAAAATAAACCGAGGTCTTATTTCTACTGTTTTAGCCTTCTTCCATTCTATGCTTATTCGGTTATGCACACCTCGCAGTGCTCATGTCCCCATGGAGACCAACAGAGCAAACAAACCGAGTTGTTTGCTTTGCTTCTCAGTTCATGTTATTCGCTTATTCGGACATGTCCACCTAGCCGCTCTTGTATCCACCTGGAAGTCAAAAGGGTAAACAAACCGAGCTGCTATCTCCAACCATCCTACTTTTGTTAGATTCAAATCTACCCCTGCATCCATATTCAGAAGAAGAACGATAGACAAAGAACTAAGATGTAAACCTAAATGCCTCCTAACGCTTATTAATCAATGCATGTCAAGTAGAGGTTGGCCGCAGTTGGCAGTTTCATCAATTTTCTTGTGCTATTGCGTGCGCCAAATTATGTGTCTAATTGTAATATTTTAATCATAGAAGGTATCAATGTATGATATTTTTTAGGCATACCACATGTTCTTACTACGTGCTGAATACCAGGCAAGTTCAACGGTAGTAAAAGAAATTGAAGTGTCAGCGAAAAATGATATCACATTTTTACTATTCATTTACTTAAGTTTCTATGTTGTTTTCTCGACTATACATGAGCTTTTTCTGTTTACGTTGGTCATTTCTTCCACAACAAATGCAATTGCTGCCATTGCTGAACGCAATTGTCGGAACATATGCGTCCAAAAATTCCACCAGCATTGGTAAAGTTCAAGAAAGAAGAAAAGTGGTAGCATCATGAAAAATCCAAGAATATACACGTACTTTTCGTAATTTGATACCACAGTTCCGAACCCCATAACCACTCTACTCGGACATATAATTACCTAACATAATGCAAGAGCATGAAACCTCTGTGATACATTGAATCTGACCAGGATTAGGATCAGCTTCCCGCATAATTGAAGCTTATACATTTTGTTTATTTACATCTATTGGGGAAAACCTCTCAGATAAGTTACCCACTTAAAGAAAATCAAACTTGTTCTTGAGGCTGTATCTAGCTACTGCTTTTCTGACAGGTTCCAGCCTTTTTACGAGCCACTTGGCGGTTAAATGTTATGGCATTTTACACATATCTAGCGATGGTCTGAGCGGTATCCCGTCCTCATATAACTTGAGCATGCCATAAACTCTTGACATCACTATTCCACTCGGCCTCTTATACCTGAATCCGTCAAAGTCAATTACATTCTCCTGATTCAAACAACGCAGTAATTTCCTTACTGATCTTTCCTTATTTGTGTCTTTTCATTCATGTTATCCATTCTCCGGGAATTCGACTCGTCAGAAAGAAGGGCATAAATCTTGATTTTGCAGTAAGATCTGCCAATCATAACGATCCCAGCTCATGCATACGGTCCACGTTATCGTTTCGCCTGATTTCTTTTGGATCGTCTAGATATTATTGCTTCTACTGCTACTTTGCACATTGTTTATAACATGAGTAACATGCGTATTGGTAACAGAACTATTCAGTATGCGTTCTAGCTTGACATTCTTACTCGTAGTCCAATCGAATTGTAATGCTTTTTACGTGTACTCTTCCCCAAATTAGAATATTCATTATTTTAAAAGCAATTCGTATGTTACTTGTTATCTTCATGATATGCCTTTCATGGGCTTGGTTAATCGTCCTCGAATACAGAGAGCGCCGTTCTGGTCTTATTTTGCTCTTGCCTTCGTCAGGCCAGTTTACCTTGTTCTCTACATTGTAAAAATCTTGTTCCCTAAATATTTGTGCAATTCATTCATCTAAGTGACTTAGAATTACTTCATCATAAAAACCTCTTCTACTTACTTGTATTTCCTGTACTTTTACACCACGCTGCTTTAGTCGTTGGATTATTACCTAATTTTGAAATGGCAATCAGACACCTTGTGGTAGTTGCTCCAAAGTCATTGCACATCGCGCAAATGTGATTCCATGCAGTTTATGCAGCATAAAATTACCTATTTCAGGCATTGGAGTGTTTTTGGACCTATTTTGAATAATTTGTGAGATACAGCACGACTTTTTGAAGATCATTTGTTAGCAATATCTGTCTAAACTTGGACTGAAGGGATCCAAAAAGCCTGAAATTGAATCAGTAGTGAGAAGTACGCTGAAACGAGCTGCTCGATTTAATCGCAGTACAACAACAACCACTACCCAGTGCGTCAACACCTCTAATGCTGGAGCAAAGTGCACTCCGGCAAGTTTAGCTTCCTCGCCTAACATTTCTTTAGTTGACCATAAAGCTCTAATGTTCAGTAAGCTATTTGCTGATGACGAATGGATGGCGCACATACCAAACAAACCGAGAACAATATCAGTGATCTGAGACGCCGCAGCCTCATGGTTTTCAAACACATTAATCCTATGATTCTAATCCTAAGCTGCGCTGCGAAAACGGTCTTTGCAAAGTATGCTTGATAGACTATCCGATGTGGATGGGGGCGGGCTGTAAGTGAAGCAAATCGGCAGCTAGGAAAGAGAACCGAGGGCAAAAGTCAACCTATGAGGGTGACTTTTCGTGAAGAGACAAGTCCTAAGATGATATTGTCCCGCCTTAGTAGGCTGAAAGGTCTAAAGTTGCATGTGCATGCAGACTTAGACACAGCAGGCAGAGAGAAACTCACGTCTGCGATGATTGTACTGAAGCGAAATACGGGCGATGGAGAAAGTAATCTTCATATTGTAAAGGTTAGTTTAGTCACCCGGATTTCTCCGTGAATCCGGAACAACAGGTTGCTGATGCTTCAAGCGTGCACTGACGTGGCCTGCGCATAGTGTTTACGAACGCCTGCAGTTTGCTATCCAAACGCGATAAGTTGTGCTAGTTTTTAACGTCTCACCGGCCAGACGTAGTACGCTTTACTTAGACATGATTAAAACTCGGACGTAATCGCCTAAGTGGTGGAAATCAGCGGCTACTTGTGCTTCTGTTTTGTTAGACCGTAGCTTGATCACGGTGATGTTCCGATTTACATAAGATCTTCCTTGTGTGTGAGACCAGTGAGTACTTACCGAGGCGCTGCTGGTCTGTTTAAGCAGTTATGGTGTTCGATTCCCCTCAGACGCTGCGAGCTGCTCTTAGACGTGGCACACCACAGTCCACTAAGCCGCTACTTTGGTTGCTGTATGTCCGCAACCACATGAGTCGTCCGATGTTCCCACTGATTGGTGGTTTCAAAGGACCCCGATTACAGTGGACTGAGGCTGAACTTCTCCCCGGCCACCATGAATTCGAGAAGTTTGCGGATTTGATGTTTGAAACTGCGGCCACACAGCACATCAAAAGGCAGACACACATAACTGCTCGCGCGACTCTATCATGCTTATATCTGCATTAGACCTGCATTGAGAAATATGTGCATGATATTCTGGTCTTAGTTTACCTGTGAGTGGGTGATCACTCGAAAATCATAGCTTTATTAAAACTGCCGCTGCCGTATTCTCCGCTGGAGCCAGCCTTCAACAATCGTAAGGCGGACTTGAATGGCCCCACACAAGCAGCGAGTCACGTGGACTGGTCGTCACAAAAGCATCCGTCTGCTGAGACCTGTTGGATTACCCTTAAAGGGAAGTGAAGTGGTTGTGGGCCCGATTTGTACCCGTCAATATTGGAAAGTTGGGCCATTCAAGCCACATTGGTTCGACAAGGAGTACAGCAAACTGGCCCGACGACGACGCAGACTATTGGAAATATTCGTACTGTCTGGCTCTGAAGATGTTCACAAGGTATATAAGGTAGAGCGATATCACCGCAACAACTCAAAGACACTAAATCGCCGAAACATCGCATAGTAGCTTGTAGCTCCCGCAAAAACTACTCCTAAGAGAATCTTCGCCTACATGAAGCGGCGCCTGATGCCTGCAAGCAACTTGCCAGTATTGGAAGGTTCAAGTAAATATCCCTAAACTCGAGCAAAGATGATGCTTTCCCATTGGCCACTCAATTCACTTCCGTATTTGCGAGCGACCAAGTGTCGGTAACGATTTCGACAGGTACCGCCCCCGATGAACTAGACAGTCTGGATTGCGACATTGTACGTGTACGTAAGCTGCTGGCGCGTCTTGACGGGACGAAGCCTGCCGAGCCAGATAGAAAATCCACCCACTGATCCTCAAGTCACTACAGGCCATCTTCTTGCCTTCTGTAATGGAGCTGTTTAACAGGTCACTGTACACTGATTTTTACCGGGCGACAGAAAATGTTCAGTCGTAAACCCAGTAGCAAAAGATGGTGACTCAAGCAAAGGGGATAACTACCGGCCGATCTGCCTGGCCGCTGTTTTGGCAAAGAAGCTTAAAAAGTTGTGTAAAATGGTATTCTGCAGCTTCTCGAGTAGCAAAGCCGCTTGACACCCGCATAGCCCAGATTCGTGGAAGGTCGGTCGTGCTTCATCAAAGTATTGTTGAAGAGGCATGAATGTTTGCAATCGCTTAACCAAGACAAGTCAGTCGACGTCATTCACATTGACTTAAATACATCTTTTGATTAGGTGAATCATGAAGTGCTCCTCGACAGGCTGAGGGTGTGCGATGTTGGCGGCTCACTGCAACGATGGATCAGGAACTTCCCTGTTGGTCGAAATTGGGGGGTCCAGTTCGACAACTGTTTGACCGAGTGGTATCCATCTAGCATTGGCCTGTTCCAGTGCACTACTATGGGTTTAATTTTGCTCATGCACCATGTAAACGATGTGCCACAGCTATTCCGTTCAACTTGTGCGTTGTTTGCATATTACTTGAAGGTATGGAGAGTAAGCAGCACACCCAATTATTGTGGCCTACTTCAGCAGGACTTCGACCGGCTTTCCACGTGGTCTGCAGAAGTCAAGCTTCCGAGCAACGCAGTCATGTCACAATTCATGAGACTGGGTAAGTGTGAGCACAGTCGAACCTACACTGTGGCCAGTCAACTCCTATATCCCGCACCTTTCGTGCGAGACCTCGGTGTACTCTTCCGCTTCGACCTAAAGTCCATGGACAACACGAATATGTTTTAAAGGATGACTTTCGTATGTTTTGGACGCTCAGGCGCAGCTGCAGCACTTGGTTTGACAAGATTGTCACTCCTCTCTTCTTTACAACAATACGATTAATGGCAGAGTATAGCTCTCCCGCTTATTGTCATATAACTGGGAGCGAGTTAGAAAATATTGAACGAGGGTAATATGTAGCCACCAGGCTGATTCTCAATTAACTAGTTGGGCAGTACGATGACCGGTGTAAGAAACTAGAGTTTTACTCCCTAGCTTATCATCGAATATGGGTTTACTTCATTATAACACACCGGATATTACATCTCGGTAAATATCCCATGTTGAGGCCGCTGTTGTATTTACACACAACAAGCTGCATACGAGGACACCAGTACAAGCTTGCAGTACCGGATTTGAAGCGAGTGGCCTAACAACTGTGTTTCGAACGGCTAGGATGGAATGTATGGAACAACCTACTGCAGCACGTACTTGAGGCAAGGTTGGTGTCGCAATTCAAGAAATTTCTAGACCATTTTGCCGATTTCAAATATACCGAGCGAACTCCAACATAACGGGTCTTTGTACTTAAGTTACGTTAGATGCAGCTACAAAGAGTTATCAATTCTTGATGCTTCCAAATATTAAGCAGTAATCAATAATCATATAATTGGATGTGATCTCTATCGCATTTCTGCTACAGCCGTTAATAAGACACAGAAACGATTCCTGGTCCGGGTAGAGTAGAATGATTCGGGGTCAAATGCACCCACTGCCATTCTAGCGTGAGAGTTCATGATCAGCGTTGAGCGATTGTATAAATAGGTCTTATTTAGTAAATATATACCAATCAGTCGATCATATTCTACCATAACTGGTAACAATGTGCTTAGAAAATAATCGCTTACTAGGCATTTAGGAAGCCATGACACTGCATTATATGATCAATTTCGTGTTCCTTTGGCCAACTTAGTCACGTAAAGTAGGAGCAGGCCATCGGGCCCGATTTAATGTGAGTGCTTGTGTAAAACCTGTCACTTGGTAGGCTAGATTGCAAGGCAAGGTTGATTCTTCCTCAAAGATGCATTTCAAATGATCAGGACGCCTAGTAAGTCTATAAGGACGCTCTGATAATTCTGCTTAAGTCAACCGGGTCACTATTTTAGTCAGTTCAAGTGGTCATAAATAGAAACATGGCGAACTCAAGTTGTTTTATATGAACTGAATTTCTCGTATTATTCCCAAACATGAAAAACAGTTTACATTCGCAAAGTGAACCCACGTAATGGAGTTCTGGATCATTACTGCTAAATAGCTATCGACTCAAATTTCTTTAATTCGTAAACCTATGAGTCAGTGTAGTTCATTGGCTGTTCTTGCTTGTATCAATAAATATTTCTTTGGATACATTGATAGCCTCAAAATTACGTTTTTTTTGTCGTTTATGCTGTGACTAAAAAGCCTGATGACATACAGAAATTCTCTTTGTGAGCGCAGTTATCGATGAACGAGTATAACTAGCACAGTAACCTGATTTAAAAGTAGTATCAGTCAAACAGAAGTAAACAAAAAGCTTTTGAGAATACATTTAAAACTTTACATACCAGCCAGTCTAACGCTCAGTAGTTAACTACTCACCGACCATGGATAACTCACGGTGGGTTGATTACGGATGAGAATTACTTTCCAATTTTACCATTAACTTATATTTGTGGCGTCTAAATCGTCACTAATTTTGCCAGCATAATATAAAGCTAGGTTTTGTTTAGAGAAATATATTGCGAACTGTATGAATAATCCTTCTGACATCGCGTCTCACCTGAAATTAAACAGGCTGATACAATGAATGTGTGATAGCAACCAAGTGGTGCAACCCAGTTAATCTAGCATAGAAAGCGAGGAGTTAGAGTCGGAGAAAGTTCACAAGATTTGAACAAATACAAAATTGATAATCTCTTTACATAGTAAAGCCGTTTGGAATGGACGACTGAAAGTGTAAACGAATGAGATAGTAAGCTGTCGGTCAAACAAAATATAAACAAATTCTCCACTTTTTCCATCTTATCGTGGACACATCACTGTCGAGTGCTAACACATGCCTTCCAGAGCACAGCGCATGTCGTAACCTAAAATTCATGCTGTATGGAATAGATCCGCAGTCTGTGCTTTTGAATAGAGCCACTAATTATCTGTTATTCGCCTAGCAAAGCGGATGATAAAGACGCGCGCTTGAACATAACGATTAAATGAATGCTATCTGAATATGTAATGCCGCTTTCAAGCCAGAATCCACTGTACCAGAAGATTGCTCTCACCAATGTGCAGATAAATTTGATCAAGTTAGCTGTAACCAGACATGATTCCATTGAAAATCGGTAAGGTAGGTTTGGATTGATTGGAGGCGACATATTTGCAGCTTCATCCCATGTCATGCTACTACCTTAACTTTATGTTCGTTTACTTTCAGTAGCTGCCTGCAAAGCGTGGTTTTTAGTGAATGCAGGGGAATGATATTTTACATTCAGTCAACATCTTCGGTTTATCTATCATTATGCACTCGTGCGTTATTTTGAGCGTACTTAAGGTCAGATGGCAAGCATGAAAGTGCATTGGAACATCACTGGTCCATTTGATTTAGCTTATGTTTCGATTGTTTGTTTCAAGTGCTGTTCTCAAATACGACCTCGCTTGATTGTTCAATGTTTGTTACTTTGTGCCAAAGCCTAACCCTAAACGCATTATTATTGATATATCACTGAGCATCTTGTGTATAGACGTAAACACCCGTTCAGATTCATCAATCAGTCACTTGGGGAATAACAGTGTGGCATGCCTAAATTAAGTGTCGGTCACAACAGAGATGTTTTCCTTCTAAAACGATTGGAATTATAGCAGCGGGTTTTGTTTTTCAGTCACAAGTGGAAGGCAAGTTTTAATTGTTTTTGGATTTAACCGGAGTTCGTTTGAGAGTTGCGTTAACTTATTTGCTCTTTCTGGGATAGGATTAGTTAAATATACTTTCAGCTTACTTATTAACTTTTTTTGAATGTCTGCATTGATAGTCAGGGATTTCACAGGTGATCAGTGAAACCTAGGGCAGTCTAAATTGCCCATGAGACAATGCATTAAATACGTGTAGGGTATTTTTCAAATAGATGCTGACTCTAGCTTCTTAATCTGAATGATACTGAAATCTTGTTTGAGCGACCCTGAGGGATTTATCTATCATGGGATTCCGGAACCAAACAGCTTATAAGGTGCGTATGGATAAAGTCGAGCTTATTCCAAAACCGTACTGTCCTTTCTAAGTTATATATCAGTAAGGTAAAAAATATTTGCATGCAGAACACTGACGTATATTTCAGCGTTTGATGTTGCTATACTACTGTTCAAAAAAGACGTAGTCATCTGGACTGTCCAAATCCTAAAACGGAGGTGAGTATGGGCAATTCGTTTAACGCCAAACATTTCAATTCATGCACCCATATGAGGTTCCCTCCCAGGGTAAATTTTTATCAAACGACGGATAACATCGGCCACTCTTTACTTTGTATAATCAACTATCACAAAACGTTCTCTATCTTCTGATAGAAATTTATATATGTACTTGCAGTTTCCGTCGTAACTTTAGCTTTTATAAATGGTTTTAACCCAAGAGTATCATTACACTGAAGTTGTAGTTAAAAAACCCATAAAAAGCTCTCACAATGATTTCACTTCTATAGTTGCCAGTCTCATTCTCATGTTCACAAAGCAACAGGCGAACTAAGTAGGACTGTGCGTTTAGGCATTATTGCATATGACCGCTGAAGTGATGCAAATGACTCTCCAGCATTCTAGTGAGTGTATACTGGTTGCTCAAAATGCTAGACGTCAGGCTGTTCTTACAGTACTGTAGGACGCTTTGGCAAATAATTAGATTGGGATGATGATTTATTTAATCGTGCACATTAGATGGCATTAAGTTGTAAAAAACAACATATCGTATGTGTCAAGATTTTCAGACATGTTTTGAATGGACATTTGTGCTTCTGCAGGGATCATAATCCTTAATTTTCTCTGGTTTAGTTTTTTGTGATTGATTTAGACAGAATCCTTCCACACACCTGTCCTTAGTTCTGCTATATTATGATATGATAAGTGGATCTGATCTTAACTCGCGACTAAGATAGTGGGTCAATTAGAAGAGTATGAAGTCTGTACATGGGTTTTTGTGAGATCCAAGCATCTCTCAGACAAAGTGTGTGATAAAAAACACTTGAGCAATTAAAATCAAAATTCTGTATGTAAGCGGATAGTGTAAACCTCAAAAGATTATCCGATGCAATATTTTACGCGTCCTAGAAAGTTAAGTCTACTGCATTTAAATGCACTTGCAAATTGTTTTTATCCATTAGCAAGCGAAGCAGGTTCATGAGGGGAATAGGTTCATCACTTTAAAAAGGGGAATGTGAAGATATCATCCTGTATTTCAGAATCATCCAATTCCTGGAAATAATTTCTGTAAGGTAGAATTAAGCAGAAATGTGTGGATGCGTTTGCTAATGTGCATCATCTTTCAATTCACCGTTTCGCTATGCAACTTCACACTCGACATTTATTAATTTCCTTAGTGATAAATTGGATACACTTTTTAACAAAATCCCTCACTTGCAAAACCACACATCTGATGACGGTTTCTAATTAGTGTGCTGGTCAGTATAGGTAATAATAAACCAATCGCTTGATGAAACCATGAAATGAAGGACTGGCGGGTAAGCGTTCGTATAATAATTGCTTAATTTAGCCTTAAGAGATGTTTGAGTATCCGTGGAACCATACTAAATTTTTAACGGGATAAAGTTCAGTTGACGAAATAGTGGCAACCAAAAAATAGAATTTTCGTCCTGGCTTGTCTGATAATATAACTAACTTGTACGGGGCATTATGAAAAACTAACTAGAAAGCTAATTGCATTAATTCATGCTGGTCACTTTTATAGGGAAACCGAAATGGTGTCTGACACTATTTTGGGGGCCAGAAATTCTGCCCAGTTGCCATTGTCGGGTGGGATTTCCCTGCTTTTTGGAGACTACTGCAACCGCTTTTCTTGCCAAAAGACACGATCACCTAAGATCAAAATTAAAATTATTGGCTTAATCACCATCCCTTATAAAAATAATAAAATTTACCATGTACAACGCCCTTCTGAAGTTCATATCTGCTATTTACAAGGGTATCTATGTGACTTCGGCAATGCGGTGTCAGCCCAAATTTGCTGAAGTTGTTTTGGTTTTCTGCAAGAGTTACGTATAGAATTTGAAGTTTTCATAGTTATATTATAGAAATCACGGAACTACACCTTTCATGCCTGTCGAGATGGACACGATTGTTATTCAAGTTCTTCGGTTGGGATATGGTGGACTTAATTTGATCTTAGGTTTCCCGATTACTCAGCAAATCAACGAGCTTTGGGTCACCGAGACTGCTCGCACAAAACCGGTAAGTAGGATACTTTTAGGCATCGCGAGTAATGCTGCATCTAGCTAGTTGTTAAACAGCAAATCCTGAATTTTGGACCACAAAACATCTTTTCAGAATGCATAAACTAGATCACGGGGGCAGATGCGGTCAGACATTTATATGTGGGTTATGGCTGGGTTGAGTTAAATGACGTTACAACAGCACCGGCATCGCTGCGATTCACTCGGACATGTGACCTCGAAAAATTGCATAAGCAAAACGATCATTCTTTTAAGGCGCGTCGGTTGTTAAGTCAAAAAAGCGGGTTGGGGATTCAAGAACAAATCATCGTTATCACGGCCCCGACTAGACTCGTTCGTAATATAGTGAAGGTTATCCACCAGTTGGGTACCAAGAAAAAGTAGTTATGGGAAACAATTGTGATGAGGACAACTAGTATCTTTTTCAATTAATAAACTGCCTTAGTCCAGTTTAGACCTATTCTGTTCAGTTCATCCTGACTTATATTAACTGAGAATAACCTGTACATTACCCATAACTTCATATCGCGAATATAGTGCAGCTATTCTGATATCCGCCCTGAATCTCGTGTGCTAGCTGTAAGTAAACTTGGGTTTCCTAACCTACTTTTTGAAAATCTGTTTATAATAATGATAAAACCCTATGCTACTTAGAAAATTTGCTTTTTAATACAAATTATTATATCTAATGTGCAACATCATATCAGTTCCATTAATGTTCACCTTCATTCTCCTATAGTGCACTAAATATGGTCAACACTGTTTGTGATGCAGCGTTAAATCCAGGTATATAATACCCTTATTATAAATTCGTATTTTATCGATGTAAGATCAACACTTCTGGTTTTGTCTTGTGCTTATTTGTCTCTTAATTTTTGCAAGTTTGTAATTAGTCGTAACGTAAATCTCGTAGTTTTGCTTAGAAACTTTTTGTTTCAATAGTCATTAACATAGTTTCTTTATTCATTTTTTCTAACAATCAAACATGGATCGGTCAGTACGTAGAGGTATAATTTATCATGTATGGATTCGCAAAACGCTTGTACTCGTGACTTCAAACGAAGACAATCTTAGTGCCGAAAATGCCTATAGAAATACATGGCAGCTACACGCCACGGTAGTTCTTGATACAGTACATCAGCATGATTTCAACTGGATCCCGCATTTCAAGAAAAAACAACATACAGTGGGATAGATAAATAAATAAATAAATAAACGTTTTGTTCCTCAGCAATGCGAGGCACAGACCAATTGGGTGGTCTTATCAACATGTACAACGTGGTCGCATAATATAATTGATTATTCGTCTTTTGATCAATGGTTCCCATATGGGTTTTTGAAGTGATTAGCAGTTTGGAAAAAGTAGAGAGATAAAGAAACTGGGAACAATAATAGATGTAGATTTCACGGAAAGTTCAAGTAAAGTAATACGGTAATCCATGGAACTGTCCCCAGGGAACTTACTTCCATGCAGGGTATTCTCACGATGGGTTTCACCCGCACTTCCATACTCCAATTGGCTCTGTGACTGTGTGGCAAGATAGTAAATAAGCCATCAGAACTAGGTATCAAATGTCTTTTTATTAGGGCTGTTTTATGCAAACATTATAGGCGATGAAGCCTCAGCCCGTTCTGTCATGCGGATCAATCAATTATGGCACTTTTTAATTTTAAGCCAGCGAGTCAGAAGTAATATGATTTGCATGGGTATACTTTTTATTTTGGAAGCTGTAATCCGTCACCACAAGAGATCAGCCCAGTCATGACCAACGGTGAAAAAAGAAGATAAAGTACGAGGGATTATAAAACATAATGATGAGTACAAACGCTTGCCGATAGGCCAGTCACAATTTGATGGAAAATCTTGGCGAGTGATGACGATGGTACAGAGACATCAGCTTGAAAGGCGCAGTGCATCTACGAACCAGTACGTCAAAGTAGAAAACAGAATTGGTTAGACGGATTGATAGGAGTAAGATCGTTTTCAAATATATACTCAAGAATGCAGTTATATGTAGGTAATCATATATTATTGAAACGAACAGAGGATACGGTGACTTTCATACGTATCCAGAACCTTTCTCATACAAATCACCTAGGGTCACCGTTTGGCTTAGTGTTGACCAGATGTTTGCAACAGTCAGGTGAATATTAATCATGCGTCTGAATTGTGGATAGGTAGTGCAGTTTCTAACACTCGGTGGACGTTTGTTCCATATCAACGCATATTTTACGGAGAAAACATTTGTGCGGAGCTTTGTGCGAGACTTTGGTATTTTTAATGTGCGCTCGCTGTTTCTTAGTTCATAGCGCATACGAGTCTGAAACTCGAGTTGTGGCTGAGCAGTGAAGCTTAACCCGAATAGTAAGCGCTATAAAAGGCACAGATTAAGTTTGAGTCTACGTAGCCATAGCGGTTCCAGATTTAGCGCTTTGCAACGCTCACGGTGTGTCATAGCATTAAGCATGATCAAAAACCTCTTTGTGAATGATCGTTGAATATTTTCTAGTGCTATAATATCCACTTTTCCAGATTACTATGCACTATCGAACAGTACTCAAGCTTTGGCTTAACACATATTTTAAAGGCTTGAAGCGTAGAATCCATCAAAATAAGAGTTCGACTTATGTAGACGATCACTTTTCTGGCAGAAGCATGCAAGAATATAACATGCTCTAAAAAATTAAACGAGGCAGAATATTTTAGACCAATGTCTCGGACTGCGCCACACACAGGAATAGGGGTATCGTTTCATGTAAGGATGTTCAGAGAAGGGTCACAGCCGTGGTACAATAGATTACTATTGTCATTGGCAAAGTGCAAATTCCAGGAGTTACTCCAGAGCTCCAATGCGGACAAGTCAGACTGATTACAGGCTATATTAGGGCTACATTGCCCAGGAGCGGAATAATACACAATGTTTACATCATCATTGAAAAGGAACGGCTTCCAATACGAGATTTCATCAAGAAGATCGTTGAAATAGATTAAGAAAAATAGCCGGCCTAGCATGCTACCTTGAATCACTCCACTAGAGATTGTGGTGTCTTCAGATGTATAGTTGCCGATTTTGACTACTTGCTTTCTACCCTCGAAGTAGGAAGACAACCAATCTAGAAGCGAATTTATGATACCATAGGACATAAGCTTCCGCAAAAATAAAATGTGTGGGACACGGTCAAAAGCCTTTTGGATGCCAAGAAATATTACGGTGATGGCACTTCCGGCGTCTCTTGCTCTAGTCACATAATCAAGGTAATCTAACAGACAGGTAGTGCACGACCTACCTTTCAAAAAACCGTGCTGATGTGTACTGAGAAGGCTCACAGAACTTAAATATTCTATTATGCGTTCTTTAACTATCCTCTCCATGATTCTGGAGATAATAGATGTGTGGTGGATTGGGCGGTAATTTTTTACATCTTGCATAGATCCGCTTTTGTGTCTTGGTATTATAGTTGATTGCTTCCAGTGTATAGGATACTCCCCATTGAACACGGAAAGTGTAAATACATTAAGCAAAAACAGGGGGATGTCTGGACCTCCGTGCTTTACCAGTATTGGAGGGATGTTGTCACGGCCTGGTGAACATGATGGCCGAACTAATCTGAGTTGGCGACATATGTCACTAAGTGTAAATTTAACAGTTTGGAGTGTATTTCTGCCTCTGTGTATCAGCTTGAGCTGAGGAACTTCATTCGCATTAGTGCTATAAGTAGACATGAAGTATTCATTGAAGATCGAACATATGATTGCACGATCGGTTATGGCAGTTCCATCAGACTTTACAATGGTGATATACAACTTGTTTTTCTATTCTGCCTACGGTCCAATGGTTTTGAGATGCAGCCTACAACGGTGGCGCCCTTCAGTGCCATTACCTCCTCAGAGCATAGCATTTTGTGTTGATCTTGGTATAACGTTGTAAGCAATCTGGTGTGGAGCATCAGCAGAGTAAAATCGTTAGTTTTCCTAAATTTTTTCTTTATTTTATGAAGTTTAATGGCTACCGTTTTAGAGATGCTTGCAGAAGCAGCAGTCATTTTCAACTTCTTGGTACGTTCTGGAGCCACAGCTTCAACACAAATCTGAATGCGGTGGTAGATTTCATTACAAGCAATTTGTACATTCTGTGCTAAGAAGAATGGATCCCAATATAAAGACCTTATAAGATCCGAGAATATTGACCAATTCACAGAAGAGAATGGGCGGTATTGATCACTGCTTCTATCACTACCCGGCAACTTGTCACTGATGTATGTGGACACATGCGAACATCCAATAGTAAATATTAGGTCAAGTGTGTTACCAAACCGTGTAGGTTCTCTGACGTGCTGTACCCAACCCAGTCGACCAAGAGTAAACATAAAAGGATTGTGTTTCTGTGGTTTATTGTTAAGGGACCATGAGATTTCGGGCATATTAAAATCCCCAGCGATTATTTTATTAGTGTATGAGAGGTCAGCAATAAAAGAAAATGTGTCCAACAGGTCATCGGTCACGGTGAGTGTAGACGATGGGGTTCTGTAAATACAACCTACTAAGAGATTTGTTGGATTAATAGAAGTTGTAATCCACACCGAGTCAGGAAGTTTCGGTAGGAGTGGTTCATTCAGAGGAAGAACCAAGTATTTGTCTTTGTGGTAGATTATACAGCCACCACCTCTACCATAAAGGCGGTCATTACGAAAGTGGTTATAACCCAGTATTCTGAACAATGTGTTAGACATCTCTGCTGAACACCATGTTTCTGTAATTAGTACTATATCCGGAGAAGAAAAGTCGATGACATATGGCTTCCACAAAATATACTCAGACATTGCCTATTCAACTGAGGTATATGTAAAGCGCATGCATTGTTATACTATTATCCTACCAAGTGACCACGTCAAGTGTACTTCAGGAAAAAAATTATTAATAATAACTAATAACGTTTAGTAGTAGCCTACTTGTGTTAGCTTTATCTAATAGAATTTACCAGCAGGCCACTTTTATATCCATAGTACCATCGTGAATTAGTTGTGCTCAATTGGTTTTGATTTCCTTGACAGTGATTAGTGGTTCATGATTTATACGTGCATGAAACGCGGAAAGCCACTGTTTAACCCAGTCAGACTAAACTGATTCAATGTTCTGTAGCTTACTAATAAATTATTACACAGAATAGCAAATTAATTTGGCAGAAAACAGCTTTTGAACTCAGGTAAAATGTCGGCTTCTTGAAAATATTAATTTCTACATTGTACGACAGAAAAATTTAATTTATCGATTGTTTGCAAAATGATCATGACATGAACTACCTTGCTAAACTCTTAAGACTCTGGCCTGACAGCCGTTATTTAACTAACATTGTGTGTTCTTTTAGAACAGCAGCTCTATAACTACATACCGTAAATGCTAAAGCAGACCTGATCAGTTGGATATTCTCGGGGACCCAACGTTAAATTCCGGAAAATTAAGATCATTGTTATGGTAGCAGCTGACCCAAATAATACTCATTTTACTACATGTAGATTGACAGAAAACAGGGTGATTAGGGTAATATTATATTGCCGAATATGTTGTTTATGTCCGCTGGAATATAGCTAGAACATTTAGGGGCGTTTCTCATAAGGCGCGACCGTTTTAGCAACAGATGACATCTCTGTTGGCACGGATTTTGTACGCGGAGTGATCTTGAAGCACCTGCTAAGAGAACTTGCACGATGCAAATAAATAAATATGCCCCTCAGTGGTATTCAAGTATCACGTATAAAAGTCTGTCACCCAGGTAAATTTGGCAAATAATAGAGAACATTGAAACCAAATAGTCCACGCATGTCGGATGATTCTTCGTTTACCAATGCTTTAAACGACATCAGGGCATCGGCTTGGTAATGTAAGATACAACTTAGGTTTCAAGTAAAATTTCGTATCCAAGAACGAAAGATGATTAACAAATTTATTCGGATTCATGCTACAAATGAAAATGATAACAGACTGCGACATTTCCCAATGTATGCACTGTATGCTGTGTGCAAACGCGTCGCCAATCGGTGTTTTCCCGATTTATAGGGGGGGGGTTTAATCACAACACTGATATTTCTTATAGTCAATGTCACAGACCAAGTATTGAACGGAAGTAAGTCATTAAAGGCAATCAAATGGATACTGGCTTTTGGTTGAATATAGATGTGGGATCCCCATTTGTTACTAGCGAAGCCACCTAATCAAGTCTTGGCAGTTGATCATGAAAAATCACTGCAGTAAGGTTAGACTTGTATCTACTAGGACCTTCAAGACTTCGTGGCTCGGACAACGGATTTGGGATGGTGGAAACATAATTTTCTTCATTAGTAAGCTTACGGGTACTTTAGCTTAGAAGCGTACATCTGCGTGTAAATATGGATTTGTAAGCGATTTAGAAATAAGCTGATATGCACCTTAGCAATTATTGGCCAAAAGTTTTTATTCTGGACGTTACATTACAAAACACACGTAAAATATTATATAAACAGTTTACACCCGAAAATAAAGCGAAGTACGGAAGATTACTGTAATTAGCGGAGAAGATGCGAGCTTGTACTTGAAGAAGTAAACTGAAATGCAACGCTAATCTACATCATCCATGGAACAATTCGGTTTACAATTACAATTGTGGCTGTGGGATGGTAATTGTCGAATAATGCTTGTATTTATGATTGATTTAAAACATGTACCTATAGTTTCTTTTCATTCATTTATTTTGCAAGTCAGCATATAAAAAAGATGAAGTAGAATGCTTTGAAACATCATGAACGCTGCGGTTTTAAACTTGTCTGAATACGTTGGGAATGTTTCTTACCTTGCCCGATATCATGTAACGTATTAAACGCTAACTTATACACACACATTTTGCTCCCATCCGTTTCCTCCTTTGCACTGTGGTCGTTGTCTGTAGTTCCGTTCGTCAGTCTTTGTTAGCGTGGGCTTTTCTCACTGCCGATGGCTTTTTAGACACCCGCCACCTACTGTTCCCCGTGTTACAAACATAGTTGTCAATGTGAACATTTTCATGGACCAGCTCCAACCCCTTTCGCTTGCGTTCAGAAAGTATCGCGCTTCTGAGCATATAAGCAACACATTCTAAAAAAGCCCGATATTTCTCTACTGGTGAAGATTAGAATAACGGGAAACAAATACGTATTTAAACAAAGACAAAAGTTCTGTTTTACAATGCAATCACTGTCACAGCATCCTCATCTGTTCTCACTGTCAAGGTTGACAAATATTTGTAGGCCATTCAAAATGATTTACTCTTTAGTTACATTGTAAAGCAGCTCGGGTAAATTAATTTCATCTGGCTGTATACCTTTACCAACACCTGTCCGTTAAGATTTGAAACATACATGGCCTCCATGGTAAGAGTGAAATTTCTTCAGTGAGGCTCAACGTATAAATACTTGTTTACAGAAGAGGAATAGAGAAAGCTGAAGGTACAGGTAGATACTCGTCACGTCTAGACTCACTCAGACAGACGTCACAAGCTTGGAAAAGCATTGTACGTGCGATCCATCATATTTGAAATCGGCAGCAGTGCGCATGCCATCGGACCTTGGTAGTAAATTAGTGGATAGTGAGCGACGCTATATCACATCTAATAACTTATTCACGATGGATGTTGCCGTCCCTCGTAGCTCAGTGGTCTCAACCACGGACTGGCAACATTCGAGTTGCGGGTTTGAGCCCTACCAGGGTCCGATGGAATACGCCCTGCTGACGATTCACGAAAGGATGAAACGCGCGTACCATGCTTATCCGGGCGTGTGATGGCTGTCTGAGTGAGTCTAGATGTGATGAATTTCTACCTATACAATTCAACTCCACCCACTACTCTTCTGTAATCAGTAAGCAGACCAAACTGCTTATAATGCCATAAGTTAACTGGCGGCTTACTTTTGGTAAGCTCTTCGCTTGGCGTGAGAGCTACCCTGTCCTCTGCACGGTGCCAATCCTCCGTACACTGTTTCCCCATAATTCTGTATCACGCCTTGTTTTCTGATTGTTGAATATAAGCAACTGGATATTGTTTTGCTATCGTTTCACTTTAACCAAAATATTGACGTAGGGTAAGAAGTAGGGTAAGAAGTTTGGTTAGTCTTAATGAGGTTTCTATCAATAGCTTGTTAAGCATGGGTTTCTTGATTGTAGGCAGGTGGTCTAATATAGATGGTTTCTTATCATTTTCCCATATGGTAGGTGAAGTAATGTGATTGTATATATATATAAATACCTGTGATTTGATCTTGCAGTTCTCCTTTGAGTGTTCCGCTAGGGGGTTAAAATACATCCAGGTTGTGTACATCGAATTCCCATGAGATAAGAATGTGGCTGCAAGTTGAAGGTATGCTGTTTGTCAGTGCTGATATTAAACGGGAATCCATCTCTGTAGTGGATATTAAGGGCAAGTGGCGACTGCTGCGTAGCAGTCTTCCTAGTATTTAAGACGCAAATAATCCTATAACTAATCGGTGACCTGTGTTTCGGATCATTTAATGGTTCATAATGTAAATCGTTGGGATAATGCGAAACCATACCCTCTCACCTGTTGGGACGGTCTTCTTAGAAATGTGACATTCCCTGAGTCCTTTTATTGGTAGCATTAAGCACTGAAAGCAACCAAGTCTCCGTGATAGAAAGGTGGACCTAAGCATTTGTTTTATGACGAAGTACACTTTCTGAGGTAAATTGGACATTGATGTGTAAGGAAAAAATGCTTTTCTCAACGACGAATCAAAAACATGTCGTTCGCATAAGAGGTTGTGCTGACCGGCGCGTATTCAGTAACCAGTATTTGTATGGCAATAATATCATTTGTAAATAGCATGGAGTTTGATTCGGTGGTACCGAACTTAGCCACTCTGGCAAATCATGTTTCACAGTGTTAGTAGTGTGCTACTGGGTTGCTTAGAAAAATGCTATTTTTGCAGACCTGCTAGTATATTTAATTTTAATGGAATTAACTTTATCTTTGCCTTTAAGACGGTACTATATTTCAATCGAAAGCATCGTCTGCCGATTTGAACCGGAGCTCGGTTACAAGATGGTTACGAAATGACTGTCAGCGTGTCAGTAGTTGAATTGTCATCTGTCTAGTTTTAAACAAAACATTAAATTTCTCAGAGGGCAATTTTGCAGCTTGCAGATTTTAGAAACCTTGAAAGAGAGACATTTACGTTGTCGTTCAAGAACAAGGTTTAATGATTACAGTGCAACCGCTCTTGGGCGTTAGAAACTGCTTTGCATACATTATGCTAGTAAACCGGACAACGTGGACATTAAAAGTTATAGATGCGGTGTCTAGGGGATTCTATTCTAAGCTCTGCTTTATTCGCCTGCGCTGTTTCCACGGAAGGCCTGGAAAGACACCGAATAAACAGGAGCTCTTCCGGAGAAAAGCGATCAAAAAGACGACATAACCCTCCTTCAGAAGAAGACTGGCTTATTCATATTATTTGGAAAACGGATGGGCTAGTCGGAACATCGAAGAATTTGCTTTTAGTTTTCCATTGACCCCTGTCGTTTATCCGAATTCCTTTATGAATTCGATGTTGATTTCGGAATGGTGTCACATTTTTGTTTAGCACATCTCGATGTTTCTGATTGTTTTTCCGATAAGGCGGTGCATGAATTACCGATCATCTTTTACTTACCATTACAACGTAGCATCTCCATTATTTTTAGGCTTGGCAGCAGAAGCTGCAGCTGCAAAGTGTAGAGTGCTCTTGAATATAACTATGCCCAAGCTACAGCGGTTTGTTCACTCTGACCCTTAGGGTCACATGAAATTTGCGTCGAATCGTTGTCCACTATTGTATCCAGCTCATTGGTCAGTTTCAATGTTTTGGCACCGACATAAGTTTGCCGGGACAGATGGCTGTCTCTTTGTCACTCGGCCGCACTCAGCTTGCCAGATTCTTCGTTCAGTCGGTTTCTAGTTTTACAGATCCACCTACACGAAAACACGACTTGTATTTATAAGCTTATGTTAAAAGACGAAACCAAATAAGGTTCTGGAAATTGTTAGCTTCACCTGTTGTTTAGTGGGCAACTGAAGCAAACGGTCTCGTTGTTTTTATGCCGTAGCTTGCAGATATGGCTGCAGGATACTTTGAGCGCTCATAGTATCAAACGCTGCCCAAGTTATTTTAATAAACCCACGGGTGATGTTACTCACTTGAGATTCGGCAACAATTGCGCCAGAAATTTTATCTAAAGCAATCACATGATCCTTCGCCTTTGCGGGTTTGGCACGTTATTATCAAAAAACCATCAACCATCGTTTACCTGTCGAGTGCTTAAACATTTTTCAACATGAAGTCTTTGCAAGAACACGCATTCTCAGTCTGTATTCAACCAAGGTCACATTTTTATCTTACTTTTCGTCGTGGCCCCAGTGATCACAATTTCAGCAATCTGAAGGGCTTAACAGACGCAAAAGTCTGCTTTTACTGCTCACGTTATTACCTTTCGTTATCATAACTATCATGAAGATCTATAGCAAAAGTTGACGTGCGTCACACCTCTGGCGACATTGGGCAAGGGCGGCAGCGCTAATATTGATGATTGTTTGATACCCACTGTATAAAGCAAAATTTCCAGATAAGCTGATAAGTTAATATTGTAATGATGCTATGAATAACCAAATACACAATTGCGACATCTTTCACAGGTGCTGGTCGTCTGTTCCTTCTCGACATCTCACAGTTTGTCCTGCTATACATTGTCGCACATTACAGTTACCCATAACCGTCATGCATCTTCACTCACAATGCGTTGTAAAGAAGCCACTTGCTTGCAAATGGCGCTATGGTTAAATATAAGCGCCTCCGCTACATCGCTAATCACAGCTCTTGTGCTATCTCTGTACAATTGAACATAAGACGATTTGTGTGCTCCTTGTTTGTCTTGTGAAGATTCACTTATTTTCGTGCTGCGCGAGTATTGATGAGGTATGAGCGTACTGTATTTGAGACCCTTTTCTATAAAAAGTTACTTCACTATCGTCCTGCATCCACTTTGATCCAGGAGATCAACACGTTTGTTTAAAATCCTAAACAGTTTTGTCGCTTAAACCAAGCCCAATTTAATCTCGTTTCTTTTGGTCAAAACGAAAGGTGATGGTCTTGCTGACATCGTAGATATATTTGTTACTACAAACGTTGACATGCGAGCAACATAAAGTAAAGTTGACAGCATTGATGCAGCGGGGAATGTCCATAACGGGGATGCAGAGGACGCACGCGAATTTGAAGAAGCTGAAAAGCAACCAATAATGACGCGATAATAGGCGCAACAACCGATTTTACGGATTTCGGTCTATAACCTGTTAAGATTGAGAATGAAATTCGCACGACGTTTGGCCGGCAGGAATTCAAATAATTAGCGGGATCTGAAACAAATACACTAGGTGTATCAAGATATCTTCCAAAGAAATAGTATTTTTCTCGATTTGCGAGGCAGAGTAAACATTACGAACATGGATGTTTTACTCTTCCTATAATATGGACCATTTACTTCCGCATTAGATTATTTTCAAAGACACATAGTAGTTTTTCGAATGTTAAGGATTCTAAGAACTGGTGGAAATCAAATCGCACTTATGTAGTAAATCGTAAGCTTAGACCTTCTTCAATTAGAGGAAGCCAGAGATACTGTTACTCGAAAGAACAGCGTTTAATAATTTATAGTAGGTAATTACGGAAAAAAAGGTTGCATGATTTTCTAGCCGAATAACTGGATATCGGCAACTTTTAGCAATCAAAACGTTGCACTGCATGGTCATGAAGCACACCAAATTGATAAACCTGGCCAGGAAATATGGTGCGGTTTTAGCATTAGTACATTTGCTGGTCAATTATGGCCTTGGTCTTTGTTAACGTTTTGACAGTTCAGCTGGAAAAGCAGTTTACTGCCACATATTTCAACGAATCACAGGCAGTGCTGGCCTTCAGCAAAGAAAAGATTCCCATTTCATTAATTTGAACAAACATCAGAAATCAGTTCATGGTGAAGAATTCTTTACGGTAAACTCTCATCGTACCTAAACGTTCACATAACACCGATTGTGGGGAAATAGTCGACTCGGGCTGGGAAGAACTTCTGGACTGCTAGTTCATTGCACGTTAAATATTCAGTTCATCTTCAATGGTGAAATGTGCCGTCAGATTGACTGAGTGGCCATGGGATCTCCTTTGGGGCCACTGTTGGCTGATATTTTCTTGGCGAAATTGGAATATAGCCCACTTGCAATGCACATCCGTGAAACTGAAATGTACGTATGGTTTATTGACGACATCTTCATACTTTTGCAAATCCGAAAACCATGCGGAACATTTGCTGAAAGCTTTCAATGACTCACACGAGAATCTCCATTTCACTTGTGTACACGAACTCGGAAACCGGTTACCTTTCTTGGATGCAGAGGTTATCCGTAACTCGGAAGGATCATACAGCAGAAAGGCACACAGAAAGCACACATGGACTGGGCAGTACACTAACTTCCACAGCGCGGTACCACTACAGCACAAGCGGATTTTAATCAGATCTCTCGCCTTCAGGGCCAGCAATATTTGTACACTGGATACCGTCAACAAAGAGCTACCGAGAATCAGCGACGCGTTCAAAGAAAATGGTTATCCTGGTTCATATAACATGAAGCATTTGAAGAAACGGAATCAAAAGCTACCTAGGAGCATTGTCACTAAGAAAGAGCTTTTCATACATATACACTTTAAGGGCGATTCTTCAGCAAATACGTTATCCAGACTCCTGAAACATGCTGTCGAGAAAACTTATTTCACGACCCGCCTGAGAATCGTTGTTCACACTAAGCCGTTGCTTACATGACACTTGAAGGAGAGACTACCGTCGTTGACCCGTTCAATGATCGTTTATCAGTACTCGTGCTCCTGTGTGCACGATACGTGGGTCGCACGACGATGTGCTTATCTCAGAGGATTCATGAACACATCCCGGCATGGTTTTACAGAGACGAAATGAGGTCTTCAGACAGCTCAATCATGTCGCACCTCCTTGAATGTGTCCATACAGCTTCAGAGAATGACTTCAATGTCATTTACTCACTATCTGAACACTTCTCCCAAGGATTCCGCAAACAACTCCTATCCATTGCCGAGGCTATCTACATTCAGCATTAGAATCCGGAATTGTGTGTACAAAGACGATTCATACGGCCGATACCACTACCTTGACTAATGGACACCGTTACTTAATTATTTTGCTGTTACCTACTTAATTACTTTAAATTACAGAGCTTTGTGTATGCATGTTTATTTAGGTTACTTGGTTTATCGTCTCTCTCTCTCTCAAGTTATCGATTTGGCTCATTCAAACAGTCCAGAAATCAATTCCAGCCCGAGTTGACGATTTCCCCACAAGCAGTGTCATGTAAACGTTTGGGTCCGATGAGAGTTTACCGAAAAGAATTCTTTACCCTGAACTGATTTCTGATATTGATTCATACCCCTTATTTGTCTCCAAAAGTTTAAAATGTATCTGTAAGCATTCTGGTAAGAAGGAGAAAAAACAAAATCACAAATCAGGCCGATAAGAAACAAGTAGTTTAGCTTGCTTTTTGATAGTACTCCTTATGTATCTCACAGACTAACAAGACAGATGTTGAGCTACGTAACACGGAATAACACATGAGGGGAAATTTGAGAAGCAGTTTTTCGCTTTACTGAGAGAAACAGCAAGCACTTAAAGGACTGATTTTGAGAAAATTAAATAGAGACGGTATCCAGATTGGTGACAACCACGGTCAAACATTTAAAAATGTTACTGGGATGTCTAGAAACGGATCTGGGAAGTTAACCCAAAAGCTACGTTTGTGCCAAGCACAATCATCCTTATAGCTGGCTTGTGTTTAGAGTTTTTGCGACGGTTTACGCTGTTAAATATTTTGGTGCAATTTGACTGGTTTTTGTCGTGCTTTTCTACATGTATATACCGCTGGAACGTCCTTGTTCAATTGACCGGTCTAGGCCTCAAGCCGGCTGTGAAAACTAGATGGAGTACTGGAGCAGAAGCTGTAAATTTTGTGGTCCATAAATAAACGGAAATCTTCATTTTTATGAAATAACATGCAACCACGTGAACAACTAATTCCGCAATTTACCTCTTCGTACCTGCTTTTCCGTTTGTTTCCATTCTGAGCCCTAGGAGAATATTTTCTCTGAAGTCCATGATGCGTGGGAATGTCTTCAAACAAAAAGGCTAGATGGAAATATTTTGGTGTTTCTCTTCCCAACACTGAAGAGCCAATGTTGGAAAGAGCAACACCCAAATATTTCCATTCAGGATACTGTCCTTGAGATCGGAATAACCGAGATTTACCTCAAAGTGAACCGACGTCTTAATAGAGGTTGCGAGTCGCAACCCAACCACACAGCGTGCGCCCTAAATTCAGCTTTGTAAAAGGCTAGATCATCAGCAAAGTTCCCTCAAGCTGACACCATTTACAGTTGATCTTCTTCCGAAAAGAAAATTTAATGGCTAGATGAATACAAACATTTCAGCTTGGCATTTTGTATAAGCATGGAGCGTGTAATCCGCCGAAAAAATGAATGATTGGTGAAGATATAGTATTCAAGGTGTCCGCCTATAACTAGTAGACTTCGAGTTTCACTCCCGCTCAGGCTGTTTCTGATGGGTCCAAACCATTACAAAACCGATCGTGGAGTGATAACTTTGGGAGGAGCAACAACTAAGCACCTCCGTTGCGGATATGGTCTTTGTGATTGGAATTAAGTTCGTCTACTTCAAAGTGAACCGAGGTTTAACTAAAGATTACGTGTCTTAATCCAACCAAACGTGGGTGCTCCAAATCTAACTTTGAATGGTGAAGACTTGTTTTAAGCACAGATGGAATTTGATGCTGTGTTAAAACGGGAAATGCTGTCGGTTATAGGTAGCTTACCTGATAACCTATGTCATGAAGTTCGTCAAAGTCATGAACTTGCGCACAAATAAAATTTTCTTAACCGTTAAGTTTGCTTGTTGATAACTATGATTGTTTCCTTAGCAAAATTTAGGAAGTTATATAAAAATAGGAAGTATTTCCGAAAATGGAAGCTAACAACGTTTTGGAAACCTTCGAAAAACGACAAAATCAATAGACCCTTTAAATTTTGATCTTCAAAGGAAATACTACCGAGGCATATGCACCGAGAACTTTGACCGTGCTGCATATCTTTTACATGGGTTATTAGCACTGCCAGCTGTAAGCGGTCTTACTTAAAATTTAAGGTTATTAATTACTACGGATCATCCAGAAACCAAGCAAAAATATCGTACTTGACAGCTTTCTCCATGGGGACGAAACTTGCCCAAGGCTACATTTTTATAATGTTATCGACAATTTTGCCGCGATTAAAGCATAAAAGACGTGTTGGCAAATTTCGTACACGAATACTACAGCAATTCTAGTAACTGCACTTACAGTAGCAATCTAAAATTCGACATTCATTTTGCTGTCTGAAGTGCTGAGGGTTTAGAAATTTGCAAATTTCAGGGAGGCAAATTACTTACGTCCGTCTCGGGAAGCAAAATCATTAACAACGTTAATAGTAACATTGCTTTTTCTCTTATAAATCTCGTTTCTAAACATTCAAGTCTGCCAAATAACATTTATTGTGTGGCAAAAGGAAACCAATTATATGTAATTACACAAATAGCATCCCAATGGACTGCTGAATTGGAAGCTGTTACGTTGAACTCCGTGTGACATTGGAATATTATCCAATAATGTGACTAGTCGAAAACACCTGATCCTAATGGCATTCCTCTACATTGTTAATATTGCATATTCCAGAAGTTACGCTGAATCCTCTTGGGACCTTTTCGTCTTTGTTTGAGTACACATTTCGCTGTCTGGAACTATGGGACTATGGAAAGACACGAACGAGATAGTCTGGCCAGAATATTGGCAAGTACCTCCTCATTAGTTACACACAAATTTTAGTAAGAATGATGCTGGCTGTCAAAGCAAAAAAGCACGAAAATGTGCTGTCCTTTAATGAGATCTAAATATTTCAACGCACCACAACGTGGACAAAGTCTACCTTTTTACACTGGACATCTGAGTCTACTGACTCTGAAGCTCAACACGTGAGTCGTTGCTTTTCTCCATCTCTGATATGAAGACTGGTTTTGGTAGAATATTTTGCACAGCGACCGATGGGTAAAACATATATAGATGTCTTAGCTTTTCTTGTGTTATCGGGTGTATAACATCTTGCAAACTCAGCATTTCATTATATTCACTTACTCTTAATTAAATGGAGACATCAACATGTTACGCTATCACGACTGCGCTATGGATCCACTACTAGCCTTTTACTAATTAAGTCAACTGTTCTTATTATTTTTCCACGTGATGCCATTTCTGTTTCCTACAAACACCTAACTTTTTCAGATTTTAATGAGATCGCATCTTCGTAACAGCCTCAATCGATTCAAATATTTGTTAAATTTATAAAATTGAATGCAGTCAAACAAGAAAACATTAAGGATTTCAAAAATCAGCCGGATGGGCGTCACACACTATGTAGTACTGAAATGTAGTTACATTAATTTTTCAACCCTCAGCTGAGCGACTTTCACTTCACACCCTTCGACCAAAAAATGCAACCGTCTGAATTCAGTACGGTACTGACAGACGTGCTTTAGTTGTTTATAGCAATATAGCGCTTTTCACAATGGGTGCGTTGTTTTTCCCGAAGTGTTTTTACAGTCTGACAGAGAAGAGGTCCGATAAATGTCTACCTATGCAAGTCGCGCTACTATTCCTTTGTAAAATCCAAGATATAGTGTTGTTGTATAGCTGAAGTTAGCAAGTTAACCATTTTGGACATGGGACAGAGGTATATAACGGGCAAAAGAGCAAACTTTTAACAGGTCTCGTAGTATCAACGAGCTGGCAACAGTAAAATTAACAAAGAGTATGTCAGAAATTTACTCATTTGGAACTAACCCCAACGGGATGTTCATGTGATAGCTAACATAAATAAATCTGATTATCCCCCATTCCAACGAGACTGGACCTTAATTTGGTGCGACGGTTTGAGTACCTCTTTGACCCATTGAGCTTAATGGCTGTTGTCGCAGGGGGCCTTAAGACCCATTGCTAACAGCATGTTCAGTGGTTAGAGGTCAGACAAACTCAGGCTCCTGGTCCTCCTTGTTTGGGTTTGAAATGGGATGGCGTCCATTTCGATAAAACTAAAGCTTTGCCACCTGTTTGTTGCCCTTCGGACAGGCTTTTGGGCCACAGCCTTCGGTTGAGGATTCCAATCGTCTTCGTGTCTATGTCTGGGCACCCTGGCAGTATCTCAGTCAACAAATAACCATGAAAATGCTTTTAAATTTTAACTCCATCCTGCATCAGCCGACGATCAGCTTTTCAAGCGTCGCCTTATCCGCTGCATTCAACGGATACGCGAAAACATACTACTGTTGACACCGCCCTTCTTTCTTTTCCACCGTTTTCTCATACTCCCATCTCAAGCTCCATTACTAACCTTTCTATAATTCCTAGCTTAATTGACATCAGCCGCAGCGCCACTGGAGTCACAGTATTTGCAACCACCTCCCCGAAAGACCCACCGAGCTCCCATCTGCAATTGTCACTAATAAGGCCACGCTGTCCCGTTACCCTGGGGGCGTTCAACATTCGCACTCTAAGACAAATAGGTTAACAGGCTGCACTGGCATGTAGGTTAAATACACTGGGTATTTAGTTGTGTGTCCAAAAGTAGGATCAATGGCCCTCATGGGTTGCTGAATTAAATGCGCCAGGCATGTCCTCTCGCTCTTGGTTGTATGCACCCAGAGACACTGATGCGGCAGCCTCTGGTCAGGCTGAGATAGGTATCATACTCAGCTCCAAAGCTGCGTCACTGTTGGCTGACTGGATTTCTGGGAACAGCATTTTGTGTGTAGTCGATTTGACGAAATCGACTAAAGTTGATTCACGAAATAGTACAATACGCTGTTTTTTTGTGGTTTCTCCTTATGCCCATACCGACTGCAGTTCTGATGCTGCCAAGGATACAACCGACCGGGAACTGAGCACGCTAGTGCTCAGTGTTGCCAGTTTACCTATCATGGTACTTGCACTAAATAGAAATACGCAAGTGGGTCACTTGAACACTTCAGAAGCTCAGCTAGGTGGTAAGTATGAGCTTATCTCCGACTGTGAGCACTTGCTCAGCTGCGAAACGGCAAGTGTGCCGGAGCCGACGGGATCCCGCCTGAACTATTGAAAAGCGGCGGACCCGCGTTGGTGACTGTGCTGCAAAACTTGGTGCAACGTGTATGGATTGAGGAGGAGGTGCCTCCTGAGCTGAAGGATGCCCTTGTGCTACCACTGTACAAGCGCAAAGGGAGCAAGCAATGTTGCACGAATTATCGTGGCATCAACTTGCTGAGTTGTGTGGGCAAGGTGATTGCCCGAATCCTGCTCAATCGACTCGTCAGTCAGGTTGTGGAACCTAACGTGGCGGAAGAGCAGTGTGGATTCCTTTCAGATCACAGCACTATAGATATGGTGTTTGCGGCTCGTCAGTTGCAGGTGAAGTGCAGAGAACGACACCAGCCATTGTACTCGCTTTTTGTTGATTTCACCAAGGCATTTGATACGGTGAACCGCAAGGCATTGCGTTTGGTGTTGGGTAAGTTTGGCTGTCCGCGTAGGTTTGTAAGTTTAAATGAATGTCTGCACAGTGGTATGCGAGCGAGGGTGCAGCTGAATGGAGAGACCTCGGATGAGTTTGCAGTTGTCTCGGGTGTGAAGCAAGGCTGTGCCTTAGCTCCTGTCCTGTTTAATATATGTCTTCATGCAATGTTTTCTTGTGCTTATGATGTGGCTTGTGCTTACGGTGTTCGTGTGAAGCACCGTATTGATGGTGGTTTGCTGAATATCCATCGTTTCGATGCGAGAACATTAGTCTGTGAGACAACTATCCGTATGTTGCTGTTTGCTGATGACTGTGCGTTGTTTTCACACAGCGCGGATGAGTTGCAGCACAAGACTAGTGCTCTGACTTCGACAGCTGCCAATGCGGGCTCACCATCAACACATGCGAAACTGTCTGTCTCTTTCAGCCTTCACCGTAGGTGCAAGCTTCAATATTGCCGCGAATCAGCATTGGTGCTGAAGTATTGGAAATCACTTCCAGCTTCTGCTACCTTGGGAGTGTGATGTCGACTGATCAGCAGCTACACGTTGAGTTGCGTATTCTCGTGTCGCACGCAGCGGCAGCATTCGGGAAGTTTAAGTACCGAGTGTGGAACAACCATCAGCTTCGCAATGGCACGAAGCTGATGGTGTACAAATCCATGGTGCTGTCCGTTCTTCTATACTGCAGTGAAACGTGGACGATGTACCGGTGGGATGTACGATATCTCTAGCGGTTCCATAAGCAGTGTCTGCTACGAATTTTGCGCATCGGTTGGGGCGCCAGAGTTGCAGACACGGAGGTGTTGCGCCGAAGTGGGATGTATGCAGTAGACTGCATACTTTTACTGAGACACCTGAGATGGCTCGGTCATGTGAGCTGTATGGATTCGACTCGGATACCGAAACAACTATTATATGGTCAGCTGAGTATTGGGAAGCGGCATGTGGGGAAACCAGTTACGTTACCAGGACATGATCAAAGTGAGCCTCACACGTTCTAATCTTGATGGCAGGTCATGGGAATCGAAAGTGGTTGATCGACGCGTATGGTGCGATCTCATCACGAAGGCAGTTGCTGAGGTGCGGGAGAAAGCCCTCATTCGTGCAGAGAAGATGCGGCAAGTGCGGAAGCGGCAAGCACCGATAGATTGTACTCCACTGACATCGAGTGCATGATGCTGTATCACATGCGGTCGCGAGTGTCTGAGTCAGACAGGCCTAGTGAGCCATGAGCGAGACCACTCGGGACTACTACCGAAGCGCCGACGGGTTCTGCAGAGAAAGTAGGCAGAACCGGCGCAGCGTTTGTAAGTACGCTTTATTCGATTTACTAACCGCAGGCTTGCATGCTAAGTCTATCTATTTCAGGTGGTAGGATTTCAATTTGGCCCTAATGCTTTTCTTTCCCATATAAATGCCTAGTTATACTCTCTTCCATACACTTGTACACGTCGCTTAAGCCACTTGTAGTTATTTCAAATACATTTTCGTGTTTGTAGCATTTCCGTAAAATAAACCTCCTGACCTCGTGAACTTACCTCGTATCCTTTTGTAAACGTATTCTTTTGTAAACACCTTATTTCATATGCTTACTAATTTAAGATTTAGGTCCCCGTTTGCTTGCGTGCTAAGTCTGTTTATTTCAGGTGGTGGGTTTTCAATTTTGTATCAATGCTTTGCTTTCTCATATAAATATCTACCTGTACTCTCTTCTATAAACTTGCACACGTTACTTAAGCCAGTTCTAGTCCTTTTCGAAAACATTTTTGTGATCGTGGCATTTCCGTAAAGTATACTTTCTGACCTCGTGAACTTATCTCGCATTCTTCTGTAAACAATTTACTTCAGATGCTCATTAATTTAAGATATATGTCACCCTTTCCTTATGCATTACACGATTTATTTTCTTTGTTAGCTTTCTCTCAAGTGATTGGCTGTTGCTTGATATCCCCGGTGAGGCCGCGCTTGATGTGCATGTTGACAAGGTGCCTACCTGTCTATTACCCACTACCTCGTCCATACTGGCTCCAGCAGACAGTTGGTCGTTGCTGGAGGGGACAGGGTGCACGGTTTTTGTGGCCTTGTTAGGCTCGAAGTGTGGTTCCATGCAGTCAGTGTGGAGCGGACTACGGTCCAGCCACGGCCTTGTGTTCGATTGATTCCCAAATAGAGCGTGCTTGTGTTTGGTTGTGAAGGAGTGTGGGCCGGCTCCGTTGATGAAACGTGGCTCCCATCCACATGCCTCCCGGTCTTATTCCTTCGGGTTTACACTGGATATGGGGTGTGTGGTTGGAGGTGTGGGTGGTGCAGCGCAAGCCACCCATGGTCCCTCTGTAGGCGCAGGCGTCCTGTGGCTGGCCACAGTGATATGCAAATCAGAAAACGGATGCCGCCAACCATATCACCGACTGTACGGAGGACAGCGAACGTCTGTTGCAACGGTGTGCAGAGTTCAAGCCAGTTCTTAATAGCCCTGCTTTCAAACACTTTGGGCGCCAAATAGGCACTTGGCGTCCTCCTGTGGCTGACCAGCGATGCATCTGAATTTATCACATTGCCAAAGGTCACGGGTGGCGTGGTTCCTACCTGGATTTCTCCTCGTGCTGGAGCACTAGCGTTGGTTCTGATGATGCCTTGGTACGCTGTCGTTTTTCCATGAACTTTAACGCGATGCGCAACAAGCCTCTCCCCGAATGGCAATTGCAAATAATTACACCAATCTATAACCAGGCAAGCCTACCAAGTTGTCCTGCGCACCGAACATTTACTTCGGTTGAAAAGAATCTGCGTCGTCCTGCACCACGTAAGAGCATCAGCTTGTGGTAATTGTATTTGCTAATGCAACAATTACTGAATATCGGAAGAGTCGGTGCACCTGTTAGGATCCAGAAGCAACCTCTCGGCTGGCTCGGAGCCCAATATGACCAGACGGACTATTAAGGGCTAACTAAAGCGGAGTCTGCTCGCGGACAAGGAAGCATGGTGGGCTAGTCGGGTTCAAGAAATGGATGAGGGGGAACAGTACGAAACTATTGCAAACTCTTCCAGTTGAGTCGCACGGCTTGTCCCAGAAATCCGGGAGTCACTGTGACAATCAAAAAAGGGCGCGGCCTCTGATTCACAATACTGAGCATCATATAAACCTTTTCTTACTCAAGTGATGCAGGGGGCGCCGTAGACGGTTGTTTTAGAGGCAAGGTCAGATGTTGATGTCCGAGACGCGATCACAGCCATCAAATATTTTTGTGCTGTTGGTCCGGATCCCCTCCCAACTGCGCTATGTAAGGATGAAGGTTAGGTCCTCTGCAAAGCACTGACCTCCCTGTTCAAAGCTTTCTGGAAGCAAGAGAGCGTCACGGCTAACTGAATTGAGTCCATTGTAGTGGTAATACGCAGGAGTGGCCGTCGCGTGAATTGTGCTAATCACTTGGGTATTAGACTAACATCAGTTGTGTCAAACTTACTGGCCTCAATTCTGGTTCTCCATCTCACTGCGGAAGTCGATTCCCGGACTAGGAAGAGCATGCAGATTTCCGCCAGGAGTTTGGCGGTATTGAGCAAAAAATCACTTTTTGGCTGGTGCTGTAACAGCGCCACGCATACTGGAGAACGATGCATTCTGTTCAACATACTTGCGCGAAAATGTGTTTCTATGAAATACCTGAACACTTTATGGGTTCCATACTCGAACACGACAGGCCGCGTCAGGGTCAACGGTGATTTGTCGAGTGTCTTTCCGACAACAAGTGTCGTTCGTCAGGGTTGTCGGATTTCCCATTTTTGTTGCATTACCTCGAGGACTTCATCATGATACGTTCCCCTGTGGGATATCACGATGAAGACGTTGAAGTACTTTTGATGCAGTATATGAGTCCGCTTGCACCTAGCAGTGTTAAACCAAGGTAGGCTCGTCGTCGAACATACATGCCGTGTTCCAGGTTCAGGTGAAATAAATTGTGATGGCGTTTCTATTAATTGTTTACCATGTGTTGACAGTCTAATCAGAAAGCAGAAAAACTGAAGCGATAAAGCTTGGAAGTTTGTTTATATACATTTATAATATCAATGTCCTAGCACCAGATGCCACCTTAATCCTAGTGTAGAAAGACCCCGATCCACCCGAAGACTGGTTTTACGATAACACAGCCCTGTAGTTTGTGAAGCAGTATGAAGTGAAACAGGCGGTTGAATGATTTAGACAATCCAGGCAGATACCTACGATCTCGGCCCCAACCTATGGCGCTGCTGTCCAATTACCTCGTTCAGTGAGTTGAATGGTGCTTCATGGCCAGTGTTGACGGGAGCTTTGCTGCGCTGGTTTTAAGACGCTGCAATTTATTAGAGGATCCACTAAAGACAGTGACAACCGCTTTCATTAGCTTAATGAACATATGGAATGGGATCACTAAACGATACTATGTAGTAAGGGTATGCGGAAGTTCTCCGAGCTGGCTGATTTGGCTGCAAACGTTTCATCGTCAGACTAAACGACATCGTCAGTGCGATTTATGCGGGCCATTTACAGATCCAAGTGATCATCGATCACGGGAATTGTGGCGAAAATTTCATGCAAGTGTGCTTAAAAATGTTTACTGTGAGACGCTGATACCTCCAGATCCTGTACATTGAAGTCACCGTTGAAAAGAATGTGGTTCTCTTTAGGGTGTGTAACCGTGTTCAAGGCACGCATCAAGCTGCAATCTATTTTCGAAGTGAATGTTAGGGGCACTAAACGACAGAAACGAGATAAGCGTGATGTTTTTTTGTCGGAGACTATACCAAGGTGAGTGAGTAACATGAGGTTCCAGACCATAAACTAGACCACATTGCGGGTCACTGCTGTAGTATGGAAGAAGCTTACCTCCCATGCAAAGACGGTGGTTCCGGATCCGTGACATTCCTGCTAGCTCCAACCCTGCAACATCCAGGTTTTTGTAGTAGATATTAGGTTCCAAACAAGCACGATCTGACGTAAGCGAATTAAGGTAATCTTGCTCAAAAGCCCTTGGGTATTAGTGCATATGCATGAAAGTTTCTCAGAGTTCAGCGATGTGCCGATACTGTGCAGTTCCTACGTAAAGTTTCACCGAGTGCGCGGCAACTAATCCTTTTTGATGGGTAGTTGGATACTGGCTTGATATATTGTTTATCGGTGGTGTAATTAGTCCCGTATCTATTATTCTAGGCAAATTACTCGCTAAAATCCTTCTACTCATAAGAAAAGTGTTTGGTCATTCACTTCATCAACACACTATTGGCGTTCTGCTCTATTGTATTTCCCATCGCGTTAGGTTCGTTGGTTGGCATATCTACACAAGGGGACATATTGCTCGCCGAAGCTCAAATGGCAGCCTGAAACGAAACTTGCGCCAGCTTTTAGGTTGCCGTGCTAACATTTGTGTTGGCTGTGGGGCAACCTTCAACCTTCTTGGGCCATATCCTATGCAGTTCATAGTGGTGACACTATTTCGCTAGCACGTCATCCAAGGAGAGTGTTTCATGAATATAACACCGTTGTTATTCATCATGATTTGCAATACTGTGTTCCACGCATGATTCGGTTTCAGGAAGGCGTTGAAAATAGGTACTGCTTCAAGTTTCCTTCCGGCGGTCTTCTAAGCTGTAGTTAGTTCAAGAACGCTATTCATATGTGATATCTGGAAATAAACGGATGGAGCAGTATTTATTTCTGAGTCAACCTGTTAAAAGCAGTAATCATTCTGCTTTGGTGACGAAATGCAATGGATAATTCTTGACTCGCCGTAATGCTTACGTTTGCAGTGCAGCGTGATTGTCACTATATGTACAGGTTCAAAACCAGCACCGAGTAGGCTACTAATGAAGCCTTACCGTTTGAAGTCGTCAAACTATCTGCCTCAAATATATGTGGACTTGCCCATTGGACATTGGAGCATAGTACGCTCAGTTCAGGTTGTTGTTACGTAACATCGTTCGACGTCACAGGTAGTGCTTGACATACTCGATGATGTACTTCACGAAATCGGTGGTGCTTGCACTAAAGCAACTGCGCTTCGTTCCTTTTGTACAAGCAAGTGCCTGGCGCCGCTAATTTCTATTGTCGGGCCCTCTTAGAAGCAACAGTAACCCAGCTTTCAATTGGAGTGGCTTGTTAAGTTGCTATGCTCTCAGTAGGGCGATAGGACAAAATCTTTGTGGATTTGTTCCATATGCCCTGAAATCCGCAATGACAGAATGTGAGCCGCTTGTGGTAATGTAACAGTAATTGTTCTTCTGAGTGATTGGTATCATTTTACTTAAGGTGCTACCAGCTACGCACCAAATGATTTGAACGTAAATTGCTGGCAGTCTCGATTTACACAGTACGCTACATTTCTTCCAACTGTGGTGCGTTCAGTGAGCACGATTTTCTCGTATTTGGCTAGTAGTTGGGCAAATGTTCGAGATAATATTAGCACGCATTTTATCAGTGGGCTAAATGCGCATTTCATGCAGAAGCAACGATAATCGAGTTTATTTAATGTGTTGGCCTGACTAGCTTTCCTTTAGATACATTTTGCATGGAAAAGCTTGCAACATGGGCACGGAAGACCTAATTTGGCATCTTGATGCGTGATGCACATTTGTGTTAGGCCTGTAGCATGCTAGGCATCGTGCTGCTTGAGCGAATGATACAAAATATTATAATGAACCACCATGAATGGTGAGCCGTTGTTCTCGTGTTTCTGAAGTTGATAGCAAGACCACACACTGCGTTCACTTCGCACTTTTTGATTTCAAACCATCCAGTCTAGCTTGCCGGTTGAATGCATCAGCGCGCCCTCACAGCAGATCCCACGAGAGCTTTATAAAGTTGTTTTGTCTCGATATCCCCGTAGTTGCTACACCCAATGTTGGTACTAGAGGTGTGGTTGCTTGTTTGCATGTCATTGAAATGCCCCATCTATGGAGATCAAAAACTATCTCCGTCGATTGAAATTGTGCAACGTTTCAGCTTGGATGTCGGTGAAACACTGTCGGGGATTTACAATTACGGGTAAACGTAGGATGCACTGGTAGCGTTCTTGCGAAAATGGTATCTAGATGTAGAATTTGTAAAAGCAAGCCGAATAAGTATAGCTACAATTCAGTACGACAAAATGCTGCGTACGATACAGCAAGGAAAGGAATTACTCACGAATTCACTACCAGCAGTTTACCGTTGGTCAAAACGTAGTAGTAACAACATTGCTCATTTTTCCACTTTGGTTATACGCTGCAGCCAACATACCCTGCAAATATACAACAAATAACATTGCTCGAATACCACCAAAAATCGCAGGTCACCCAACAGTATAGTGTGGACAGTTGCACAATAAATTCGCCCGTTTATGAATAGACGTACGTCACGACCGTCCTACTATTGTCCTTTCCTTTAGAAAGCTTAAGCGTTTCTAGCGAAACGCATAAAAATCGCATCTTCTACAGCCTCGCCAGTAGTAGTGTTGCAGTTTCTCATGCAGACAACTCTATCCACAAACACGAGTGTTTCACTACTGTGAGTGAATACAGTTGCATGCATCTACCAGTTTTAAAAGAGCTTTGGATTTGCTATAGTTTTAGACCTTAATTGTAAAACGGCCGAGTGCATGTTGTACATTCTGTGGATCTCCACCCGGAAATAAGATGTAATCTGCGTAGTCAAAGTCAACAAATTGATTACTTGGAGGGGCTTAACGCCAGTGTTTATCGAATAGTGCATTTTAAGGACGACTTTATTGGTTAAATCGAACATGAATGAAGGGAAAGGCTATTCTATTATAGCCTCACTAGGGACTACAAAGGTCACAGATCGCATTAGCTCTAGCCCTACCCATGATCAACATTTACATAACACGCAGTACGGTAACCAACTAATTGGGGACGCCAATTCGCAAAAGACTAGTGCAATGCTGTCCTTTCGACATAATCAACATCACTGCGGATATTCATGAACACCAGAATCGTTGCTTACTGTTACAGATAGAGGAATTCGGGAATCTGGCGGATTGTGAGTAAGCCATCGATGCGGCCTTGCCCAGGGCAGAAACTAGCCTGTTATTTCTGCTATGGCAATTAGCGCGTTAGTGATAGCCTGCAAAGTATGATAGACACCAAAGGCTTGCAGATATAAGCACTCAAACGTGCACTATATTGTTTAAAGCATGTCGTACGTAGAACATGTTGAATATAGGACGACTATCAAATTACTCCAAGAATACGGAGCTTGCAGTTTTAAAAAGACTTTTGTGAATCAGGCGGTTATTTCTCGAACCAACATCTTTGTGACAGGATATCGATCGTCTTTACCTAGAAAGTAATTAGCAAGTGTTTATTTACTTGAATAGATTTTACAATTGTTATATTTGAACTCCATGGGATAGTCTTAATGCTAGGCAGGAATTTAAATTGCATTTTTAACATTGATGGTTATCCACCTCAAAGTATCTTGGCTTCCCATTGGAGAGTTCCAAATACAGACGAACCAAAGTGTTCCTATCTTAGTGTGACGGATGATGAGTAAAATTGTAGTCACAAGTGTAACATTACCCATAATACTAACCACCATAATACAAATGATCATAACATAAAATACTGAAGTTCAAAAGGTTAGAATAACAGCAACTTAAGCCTGAAATGTTTAATATATTTAGGTGTTCTAAAAAGGAATAGTAGATGATGGGAGTATTTATTTATTTTCTGCTCAGCAGCTGATGATTGTCTTAATATGTATGGTTCAGACGTAGTTGGCATTATCCAACTTGCATAAGGAATAGGTTAAATCTTCGCTTGGCGCATGCTAGTACGAAGATAAATAGAAAATAATATAGGAACTAGATAAGGATGTAGGAAGCAGGATGTATTGAATTCCCTTTGCCTGTTAGCATGAGGGGCCCAAGGGAAACATAGTCTATTAAAATACACAAGTAAGAAGTAATAAAGAAGGTAGATAGATTAGAGTCACTATGTTCTGGCTAACTCATACTTTTTGTATGGTTGTAACTTAAGCATGACTGAGTAAAAATATGAAGAGTATTGACCGAAGTTGTTGAATCGATCATAGTATGCAATTCCTTTTTAGCCCACATTTACTGATATGCCTGTAAGTTATGCCTTTTCGAATAACGAAATCAATAGTGTTATCCGAAGAGCGGAAATGGGGTTCCTGTCTACTTTTCCTCTTCCTTTGTACATCTATATCATCTTCATCTTCAAGTACAGACAGGGCCCGTTGGACGTTTTGCAATTACTTCCAAGCAATACATTTATGTTTTGACCTCAGGCTGAACTCATGCTTTTAATTGCACCTTAGTTACGATATTGTTCTTTTAGCTTGTATGGCCATGCAGAGAGAAACAGTCATTTTAAAAGATGACTGTACTTCAAAGGCTCGTATTACAACAAAAAGGCATTCCTATATTTCCGTGTATCTGCTTAGGAAGACAATTCTTCAGACATGATATTCCGTTTTGACCACCGGAAGTGATTATTTTGAATATAATTTTGCGTCGAGCTTTATATTTGATGTAATAGTGGTACCTGTTGCGAATGCATGGTTATGAACCAATTAAAATAACAATTTTTATTTTAACTTCGAGTCGTGGCACCAGTGGCTGCGTTTTTAATAGCTTGCAACGTCTGGAGTAGTATATCCACGACGAGAGGATAAGAACAGCCTTGAATGAACGCTGCATATTCTATGGGCGCAAGCGATCTCGTTTCTAGCCACCTGTAAAAATAACTGGGCAGAATTTTAGCACAAAGGTAATCTACACCTTGGACAAGTACAGCTTATGTTCCCACGACAATAATGATTTTAGTATAGGCTTTGCACTACCTCAAGATTTAGCCAGTATGAATCCAACTTGCTCAACAAACTACAGAGGGGTTAATGGATGCTAGATCACATTTGGTATTATAGCAAATAACAGGTTTACCAGTAAGGTTAACAGCAATTGATTAATGTTCACACGCATGTCAAAATATTGTATTTGTCCGCTACGACATTTACCAATAAGTGCACTGCTGTTCCAAAGCCAACATTGTCACGCGATTCTTTTCTACATCATCAATCAAATGCCAAACAGTAAAGCTGCGAAGTATTAAGCTGTCAATCACGTTATTGAAAAAGTATATCTTAGCTGAGACGGAATAGGAAAAGCCCTTTGAATTAATGCACTTTCCAAACTGGAAATTGTAGTACATGTTCCTCATGCATAAACTAGTCGAATGTGGTTTCGGCATTTAACTGATTTATAAAACTTTTTGGAGAAAATTACTTAGGTGCTTGAAAATGTGGTAATCTGCCGACAAGAGTTTAGTGTATAGTGCGTGAGGCAAGGTATTGTAGGCCAGAACGCTCATTTCCTCCGGGGTTGGTTGTACGACGTGTGGCTGAGCGTTATCAAGCAGGTCAGTTGATCCCATTCCGTCGATAAAAACTGGATATATTTGTTGAAGTTTTTATAGCGTTTCGTTTATTTGTTTACATAGGTATCCATGTAAAGGTTTCTTCTAGATCCTGAAATCTGTGATGGATCATATAAGCCGTAGAGCGATAACAAATTAGCATTACATGCTTGGCAGCATCCGGTTTCGGATTTGCCTGTCACTTTGGCCAGCCACAGGACGCCTGCGCCTACAGAGGGACCATGGGTGGCTTGCGCTGCACCACCCACACCTCCATCCACACACCCCATATCCAGTGTAAACCCGAAGGAATAAGACCGGGAGGCATGTGGATGGGAGCCACGTTTCATCAACGGAGCGGGCCCACATTCCTTCACAAGCAAACACAAGCACACTGTATTTGGGAATCAAGCGCATACAAGGCAGTGGCTGGACCGTAATCCGCTCCAAACTGAGTGCATGGAACCACTCTTTGACCATAACACGGCCACCAGTACCGTGCACCCCGTCTTCTCCACAATGACCAACTGTCTCCTGGAGGCAGTATGGACGAGGTAGTGGGTAATAGACAGGTAGTCACCATGTCAACATGCACATCAAGCGCAGCCACACCGGGGATATCAAGCAACAGCCAATCACTTGAGAGAAAGCTAACAAAGAAAATAAATCGAGTAATACATAAGGAAACGGTGACCTAAATCTTAAATTAATGAGCATATGAAATAAGTTGTTAACAAACGAATGTGAGAAAAGTTCACGAGGTCAGGATGTATATTTTACGGAAATGCCATAAACACGAAAGTGTTATCGAAGTTAACTACAATTGGCTTAAGCGACGTGTGCAAGTTTGTAGAATAGAGTACAGCTAGACATTTAGATGAGAAAGAAAAGCATTAGTACAAAATTTTAAACCCACCAGCTGAAATAAAAAGACTTAGCATGCAAGCACGCGGCTAGTTAATCGAATGCAGCGTGCACGCAAACGCTGCGCCGGTTCTGCCTACGTTCTCTGCAGGACCCGTCGTCGCTTCGGTATTGGTCCCGAGTGACCTCGCTCATGGCTCACTAGGCAGCAAAAAGTAGGTACGATGGTAAAGGCTATTTTCTGTCAGCTTTCTATTTTTACTAAATTTTACAATAATAGGGTAGTAAAATGAGTTAAAAAGCAGTGATGAATTAAAGGCTGACCGATATTCCCTGCGTGGCGAACGTCGAAAATCGTCGCGGCGACCGCGACCATAGTCCCTTCCTCGGTCCCGACTTTCGTAACCACGGGATCGAGAGTCGCGTGAATCATCTTGATCGCGACTACCATCCCATCGTTGGCGCTTTTCGGGAGGTAGTCTGTGTGCCTGTCCTTCCTGCTAGTACTTATCAACAAGCTCCTTGGCTTCAGTTGAATTCAACTCAGTGAAGATAACCTCATCGAAAACGCTACTAGGATCCTCCGATATGGGCTTTGGAATGCCAAAATTCGCTTTTATTACAAAGTTAGGTACAAATAGACTGGGAAGTGTGACGAGGCTTGATCCTAATCCACCATTGATGCAGTGCGTGGATTTTTAGAGAATCAATATTTTATCTTACGCCACAACCCGGCCAAGAAACGGGTGGTTATATTGCGTAGAACAAAGGCAGACGACGCTGAGAATTGACGGTTAATTTGAAACTCATCTCTTAAACTGTCACTACTATATCAGGCATTCCAGACACTTTAATTTTACGCAAAACTTTGAAATTATCACATGAGATATCACCAAGTCCCAGATAAGATATAAAAAGGTCCTAATCAGATCCGCTCTAATCAAGGCCTTAAAATGTTGGATATTCATTTCCAAATAACCGCTCAAAACCCTCTTCATTCTCAGGACTCCAGTGATTTTTTATACATGCTCTAAACTACCGTTTGTGGTTATTGTGCCATATACATTTCTTGATGTCACGAAATGTCTCTGCCGCTTTTGACAATTACAGAGTAGAACAAGAAAATTGTGCAAATTTTTTTATCCATCTTGCATTAAATGTTCTTTTTAAGTATGTAAAGTGTGTTTTGGAGCTAAACTTTTACTGCCGACAGGGTAAGCTGAAACCACGATAAAACCTTATTTACGGCGCCAAAGTAACTTATTAGAAATGTATTCAAAAACAGGTTTAAAATTAATACCAAAATCCGCAATGTCGTTATTCACAACCTGATACTATTATGTTGTCCGCAGATATATATTGTTCTAAATTGTAATCTTAGTTTCATTAATAAATGTATTATGAAGACCGCGGAAACCAGCACATTACTAAGTTTCATAAAACTGATCTTCCGGGGTACATATTGAACATTTTCTGGTTATGCATGCCGCTAGTGACCTATGAAGTAGAATTTGTATCAACCAGCAGGAACTGCAGTGCTTCACTGCTTAAAAAGCCCAGTAAGACTTACTAAGCGAGAATACTCAGCACACAATATCCTAGGCGTCCACGCAAAACTGTCTCATAAAGCCTTTAACAAGTTAACAGCCAAAATCTAAATTTGTAGTTTTAGTACCTCAATAAAGGTTATAAGTTTCGCTTGATCTGCGCTTCCGTTCTAATAACATGTTTAGGTTTAGAAAGATTCTCCTCACAATATAAAAATTAAAATGAACGAAACATGCCTCCAAACTCAAAATGTGCCCACGCTAAGAAACTTTTCCAGAATACAAGATAACATTTTAAAACTAAATTAATTGTACTTATAGGCAAAATATGCAGCCTACCTAGCACTGTGGATAATTTGAAATTGGTTGTAGGGGAGGCGTAGTGTAACTTGTTCGCTGCTAAAGCGGTAGGACGTTAAACGATTATTGCCAATATGATCAAAGTAAAACTGAGCAAATATTTGCAAATAAAATAATAAGTATTTGATTGGTCTTCTAAAATGAAAAGAAGGAAGATCACAGAACCTAAGATACAAACTAAAACAAGAAATAAATGGTGGGATCGGTGCTTTACGTGCTCCAGATGCAAAGTTTAACACTGCTATATTACAGCAGAGCTGGTGAGTATACCGCGTGGTTCAGTTAAAGAGAATTCGAGGCCAGTTTGAGTTAGTGAAATCTCAAATTAGTATTGCGGCTGATATGCAACAGATCGTAACAAGTGCGGTTTGGGTTCGCGAGTAGTAAATGCATAATTATCTAGTCTACTCGTATACGTCGATATTCCCCGCAACAGAAGCCAAATGCCCGCAGGCTGAGTTGGAAATGGAAAGAAAACCTTCTCCTACGGATATTGGTTTCTCCGTTTAGTGCAGCTTTAGGCACAATGACATCGTGCTTGTCTCAGGTTCACCGTGCTTGGTTGTCGAATTCAACATGAGGCCTCAAGTAGACATACGGCATTTGCGGACAGATAATTCAAACCTGTCAGATGCATTCTATAGACTTATGTACGGCCTCGAATTTCCCGGTGTTTGTTGGGCTTATGCAGAACAGTCAGTGTCATCCTGATTAATTAACCGGAATCACTTCATGAGTAGCTTGATGCACCGTTACTCCCCAAGCCGATATTCATGGATGCCGTGATTGTGTTTGCCTATTATCTTGCATTTCGCCAAGTTACACTGGAGTAGGATCTCTATTGATCTCTTATATGCACTGCTGAGGTTATGCTGCGCCGTGTGATCGTCATTGTCTTGCTATCATGTCTGATTTTGCGCTCGTCTGCAAATATTAATGGGTTCGACTTGAGTAAGCTAGCAAGGTCTTTGATAAAAGCTAGGATTCAACCTATTCCCTGTGCCCGTCCTTTATGTTTTTCACATTGCAATTAATTTATTTCGGAATAAGCGCTGCGTTCCTTAGATTTTAGTTGATTAGAACTGGGGATTTAGTGGACTAACCTGGGATAAGGTAGTTTATTCCAACCATCGAATGCTTATGAACGGGTATTCGTTTGTCCGGCTGGCCGAATTTCTTAATGTAGCCTGGGTATGCGACTTAGACTTGCGTTTCGTCTGGCTTGGTTTGTCTATCATCACATTTATAGTAAATGGCCGGCATTGACGACGTCGAGCTCTGAGACACTATAATGTTCTAATCTCAAATATTTCACTGGCACAACTGAGATCCAGCTTTTGATATGTTGAGAAAATACTGGAAGGCTAGTCATTGGATAAGGGATTTGGATCTCAGCATGGTTGACACTTTTGGATTAAGGAGTGATTGTTCTATGTTTCCACATTGTAGGAACCTGTATTTCACCAAATATTGTTTGAAAGTACCGAATGGACTATGTGGTATTTTCAAGCTAGATACCGTTAGATATTATTTGCGATGTTGTTCACAGGTTTAGAGTAATGCTGGAGCAAAGACAATTAACATTACATTATAACTTTTGCGGTGAAAGATACATCGGTTAACATTGGGGCAGTGTGAGCTATGTTAACAGTAAGTGACCTGTCGGTTCGCTTTAGAGTGAAAAGATAATTGTTTGTCGGAACGACTTTGTTGCCTTTTGTGTAGTTGGCGCCAGACAGTGCGCAGAAATGTGACTTCGCACTGCATTCTGTGGAGCTTATTAACTTTCCTATAAGGGGTTTAAGGTTGGCGTTGGTGAGTCACTGGGTCGTGGTATGGCTACAATTTTGTGCTGTCGAACTAATATGGCGCAAGATTTGCATAGGCTTATTTATGCTTCTCATTCTTGTCCGCCTGGAAAAGATTGAAAAGCGCAGCAAACCTAAGCCATTTAGACTGCGCTTTTAAGTTCAGCTGCTTACGAAATAATTGATTTCCTTTAGGATAAAAACTGTTTTCAGATGCATTTGCTACTAGTTCTTTGAACTGGGTGACGCATTCTTTCTACGTAATATCAGGAGGCTGTTAGACTAGGAATGATCAGTTGGTCGTTTGCACGTAATCAGGCATGATGTCGTAACTGAGAATAGCACGGGCTTGAGGATGTTTCGACTGGGTTAGACGGTGCAACGTAATTGCATCATCACCTGATCATTGCTACAGTACTGACGATTGATCCCTGCTTGTTATGCCCGAAGTCTAAAACAGATGGCTTAGCACTCGTCCTGAATGGAACAATGGTGTAATACAGATAAAAAACCAAGGCTTGACAAGTCTCGTAAGGTGGGTTGTGGGAATAACGTTACACAACAGTGAAAAAATGCGTCGGTGGACTCACCATCTTATCCATATTGACATAAAGTTATATCCGTTTACCCCGATTTCGTGGCGTTGGTGGGCACAAAGATGGCCTGCGCTATGTAGTTGCTCAATGAATAAAAATTAGCCCGCAATATAAGTGGTGTAAACCATCGTTCAGCCGTATTTTAAAATAGGTAGCGTGGTCGCGGACATGACGAAAGTCGAAAGAGCGTTCCACGGTTGACAAACTCAAAGGGAAACATAATTCCGGTGGCATTCCAGCCGATTGTATTAGGTGGCAAGTTGCAACTTTTAGTCACTCAATTCCATCTTGTGGCTAAGTTTTAGGTGTCGGCAGACTTGAACGGGGTTTTTCATGATCTGGAACGTAACGAAGATGACACCCTCATAGACGGCGGTATCTACCGCTGTACAATCCAATGGCTCTCAGTCGCCTATGGTATTGCAGGTTGGAAAACTCCTTTACTTCTTTTTGTTGTCCGTCGCTAAGAGGTCTCCAGGGCAGCCAAATCGTGTTTTAACTAGGGTTGCTAAGCTTGGATTGCGTACTCTACACGGGTCCTCACATACACATTGTACATGTAAGGGAAGAAGGAGGGATCGAACGTCTCGAACGCACTCCGTAACAGTGCAATAGGTTAGTTTACGGTATTGGACCTCTTCAAGGACGGTGTTGAAAAACGGAGAGCGTCTTGCATCACCACCCCAAAGTCTCCTCTCCTGTGAGGCTGATTTCATAATGTCGTCCCCAAGCTTATATGCATACATTGGCCTGTGTCGGACAAGAAATATTTTGCACTTGTCCGTGTTAAACAGTTGTAGATTTGCCTTAGACCATGCAAAGGAGGGATCTAAGTCTCGTTGTAGCATAGCTTTACCTTCTTGACAGCCGATTGTCCCCCATTTCTTGATGTCATCGGTAAAAATCTGAAATTAGTCAGAAATTCATCACATCTAGGCTCACTCAGACAGCCGTCACACGCCCGGATAAGCACTGTACGCGCGTTTCATCCTTTCGGAAATCATCAGCAGTGCGCATTCCATCAGGTCCTGCTAGGACTCGAACCCGCAACTCGACTGTTGCCAGTCCAAGGTTAAGAGCACTGAGCTACGGCAACGACCATCGTTACGGTGTTATATCACATCTAGTAGCTTATTTACGATGGTCGTTGCCGTCCCCCGTAGTTCAGTGGTCTTAACCAAGGACTGGCAGTAGTCTAGTTGCGGGTTCGTGCCCTACCAGGGTCCGATGGAATGCGCACTGCTGATGATTCCCGAAAGGATGAAACGCGCGTACAGTGCTTATCTGGGCGTGTGATGGCTGTCTGAGTGAGACTAGAAGCTATGAATTTCTACTTATACCATTCAACTCCCCCTACTACTGTACTGCAAAAATTGGAAAATTTTACTTGATGACACAGGAATGGTTCTTAGTGAAGAAATAGAAGAAATGCGAGCCCAACACTCTCCCTTGTGGAACACCGCATTCAACATTATTTGGGTCAGAAAATAAACCTTGAACTCGAATTTGAAGGCATTGCTGAAGGAGGACCTTTTCGAAGTATCCAAGGACAGGGTTCTCAACTCCGTATGCTTGCAGCTTTGTGCGAAGTAGGAGGTGATCTATGTGGTCGAAGGTTTTACAAAGTCTGAGTAGATGTTATCAGTGCCGGTCCCGTTGTCAACTATCTCGGTCTAACTGCCACGGATAATACGTAGATTTATAGTACATGACTGCTGCTGTAGTAACCGGTGTGGCTGCGTGGTATGCTTCTAGAACTTTCGAAGTAGCCCATTACAGCCTCAGCTACGTTAATTCCATCAACTTTGAAAGCACGGGGAGCAGAATCACTGGACGATAATTGGCGGGCTCTGAACAGCTACCACTCTTGAAAATGGGAGTAATGATGCTTTGCTTCCACCTGTTAGAGACCTGTTGTTCATCCAGGCATCTTTGGAGAAATTTCGTTAGAGGTTTAGCTATCCTCGTAAGTGCCACCTGCAGGGCTTTCGAAGGAAGGTTGTTAGCCCCGGGGAGCTATATTTGTGCAACGACGCCAGCTTTCGCAAATTCCTCAAAGTACCGATAACGAATTAGGCATTTCCGGTTGTTGTCCAAATAGTGCTTCACCTGTCAACATTCGCACTACGAATATCCGGGAATAGACGGATGGAACATGACCTATTCCGGAGGCAAGCTGTCGATAACGGAACAGCTTCTGCTTCATAGGCGAAACTAAACAAAACTCGGAGATGTTGGTTCGCCGCAATGCTGTGCGTTTGGGTGACGGATAACGCGTGTCAAATTGACGGGCTTAGCTATAAAACCTATAATGTCACGTATTAAATTCCACTGCTTCAAGTCATCAAACAGTTTTCCTCTTAATGCATATGACGTTGATTCTGGAAGTTTGGCACAGATTATCACTGGTATGCTACGTGCGATTTGGATTGAAATTAAACGACCGGCTTGTCCATTTTAAGCCGATGGACCATGTGTGGAAAGAGCTCCATCTTCTTCATTTAATCTGGGTCCAAGAGGAGTGTCCAAATCTGTAGGCTTTCGGTCATATTTGCAGCAACCAGGTTCCAACGACCACTGGTGTCAATGTCCTGCTGCTGTTTGGAAGGTGGAAGGTGTCCATTGCAATCAGATTGTCAGTGGTAGTATTCGACGTATTCAAGCAACTGATAGTATTGGCTATTAAACTACAGCTCGTACATTCTTAGCTTGCTGCCCAGCATTTTCCTCAGTTTTAATGCGGGGCCTGATGGGAATGACTTGGATTTCCTCTCTACCAGGCTTTCTCCAAATGAAAAGCTTTTGGTGATCCGCATTTCTTCACTCATTCTTGTACTTCTGCGACAGTTAATCTGCAATATGTTGCAGTAAAATGACTATATATTACTGGACAGAACCACCGTGAATTTGGCATATTTTGTTTAGCTTCAACTGGTTCGCAGTGAACTTGAAACATTTTCGATGGAACTTGCCTTGCCAACTTATGCACTGGATTCCAATTCTTACAGGTTTATGGCATGAAGATCGGTCACAAACTACTGTCGATCTGAGTACGGAATCATGGGCCTTTGATTAGTCGCTACCATTTGTTGCGTCGATCGACGCTATACCGAGCAAGAGCCGAGCGGTTATGGTTCCCTGCGATTTGCGCGCGCGCTGAATTTTCTGCAAATTCATGGTCGTCGCATTCTGTGCTTCCGATTGGGGAAGGTTTAACTGCAAGAACCTTTACAAGGGCTGCAGAGCGACTGAGCGATTTGGACACGAAGTGTTAATGAATGGTCCACAGCTGTGATCGCTGACTCGTCGGATAAATCGTGGTGTTGGCTTTCGTTCGAGACCACAAATATTGCTTTGTGGTTCGGGATTCGGAAACTTCCACCACTGTCTTTTTCAGGAACGGTGCAAAAACTGCAATCTAGAGCTAAAAGGGGATGCATACAAGCCCGATCCCAAAGCTGGTGTGAACTAGATAGGCTGATGTACTTGGGTCTATTGCAGGTGAACACACATTTGCGTGACAAAATGCAACTGGGAAAGAGTGGCAACTCAACGTGTTCACAAATGAGCGATTAACCCGCAGGGTCGTTCAAGAAATGGAGTTAAACTTGACGTAGTGTGGCTGTCAATAGATGATTACTTTGTGCAATTCCTGTAGTGTTCGTTGAGAGAAGCTGCGCTTGTTCACAAATTGAGGTTTCGCACCAAGAGGACAGGGTTGTTTGAGCGCGACAGGTCACGTCGCAAAACAGAAGCTAGTCAGTGTTCCAAGTAAGGTGGAAATTGAAGGGCGGTAAGCTACTGCTTTCAAACACACCTTACTAATTCATGGGCCAGACAGAACAAATCAACTGGACATTTTGAAGTTTTGGGTCGTCGATTATCACCAAATGCATTCTTATCCACAAGCTGGCGATAACTGAGTTGCGCGTTCAAGTCCGCTTGGGTTAGATGGATTATATACTGCTGACGATGCCAGAAATGATGAAACCGTCGCACAGTGCTTTTATGGGGGTGTGAGGGCTGCCTGGTTGTGTCTATATGTAATGGATTGCTGCCCAACCTTGAACATAATCCGGCATCCAATGCTGAGTCTATTGTTTCTTGATATAGTCATGCGACTCTTAATTCCCGTCGCATTACTACCCCATATTTCGGGTAACATTACAATGTCGCAAAGCGTGAAACCTGATTACTTCGAAGTAAGATTTATTAACTTGAACCTTTGTGCTTTTTGCATAACCATATGGGAGCCACTGAGTTCAGAAGGGTAATCATAAACGCGTGGTATATAAGAGTTTATATGCACCTTCGTAAGACCGGCTGCCTATAGTTATGTTATTGTACCGTTGACACAGATTGAGGCTAATTTCGGGTTTGTATTCTGTTTCCAGTTCCCTTGTATTGTACACCATTTAATACCTCCTTTTGCTAGCTTGACAAATTACGGGGTTTACTAAATTCCCGCCCTCCGAGATTGAAAACAATCAAAGGATACTCACTTCAACCGCTTCCAAGTTTACTAGTATATTTCCTTTCCAACATCTATCTGTAGACCTATGTTAATAATGCTTTTACACCGAGGAAGAAGGATGTGGTTTATTACTCTAAAACACAAATATGCTTCGGTGTCCTCTATCCGCTTATACATTCCGCGAGGCCCACCTTCTGGATGTTGGTACTGTTGCTGGTACTGTTGGTACTGGTGTATTTCAAAAAGGTTTCCTCGGGCGTACTTTTGTTAAGATCTCCTTCATTTTGGTGCATAGCAAATGGAGTATTTCTCACGCGGTGCATGTGTTAATCTTCCCCGAGGGTTTAACCAAACTTTTCTACCGAGTTGTGGTTTATCAAAATATCTTTTCCCCGCTCATATGCACTGTGAATTAAGGGCGTTGTTTGATTCTCAATTCATCTTATGTTAACCACGCCCATCCATATTCATCACGCTTTCTTTCAGGATAACACAGAGCAGTCAATTACATTGATAAAAGTGTAGTTGGAAACAGTTTACTCTTCATGAGTGGTTTGCCAATTATTTAGTAGTGGCCTGCCTAATTATAGAGAGTTAAGTGCAAAATGATTAACTGTATGCAGTAAACCCCACTGCTAACCCTACTAAGTAAAACGTAACGTTTAGATAACTGCAGAAAACAGGCTGTAACTAAATGTACTCATAAGATAACACATTACCAAATGGTTACTTATTTTTCTTATTGAGCTTATTTACAAATCTGGTGACCGGAAATAAGGTTTAAAGTACCTATAAACGCCGTAAAATTAAGTAAGTAAAATGCGTTTTAGGTTAGGTTTAGTTCAAAAAGTTTCACTTACCATCTTAAAAATTAATCAAAACTAATATATTCTAGGTTGCAGTTAGCCAACTGTTTTCTTGGTAGTTGTCAAACATTATAATGCTTGTTCTAATAAACATTCTCCAAAAGTATGAAGCAGCCGCCGAAGCATCCATGCCGACCAAAAATAGGCTAACATTGTAATGAGTCTTGTTTTCTCTGTTTGTAAATTAAAGATGCTATCCGGTTAAACGTTCAGCTTTCGCAATTTTTTCAATAATCCTTTCAGTCATTTGACTCAATTTCTCCCCGGGACTACATAAACGGCAACCCAAACAATTTTTCTGCTTGTTGCTCTACTGTGGATTAATGAACCTGCGTTAAAGTAGCAATAAATACATTTTAAATATCGTACAAATAACGACCTGACGTCTAAGTGAATGTTCATGATTACACTTTGACTATCATAGGTTAATCATTTTGAAGGTGACTGCCATTATCCGTGTAGCCTTTTGAAAAATCGACGTGAAGTAAAATATCAGGCTATTTCAAAAATATCAAGGAACTAAATTCAGGTAGCTGTATGTCTACAAAGCGTATTGAAAGGCAAGCAGAGACATATTTATCTAGCGATATCAAAGAGAAACCAATAGGATTTTCTGTCGGAAATCCTCAAGCAGATACAGGCTATCAAGTGTATGCGTTCTGCTTACACTGTTATAAATTACAAGAATAATTATTAAGGCACCAGTACATGATACAACTAACTCCTTGCCTTGCATCTACAGGTCAAGTACATTGGTTCAACAAAAGTGCCATAAAGAGAAAGAAGCAAGAGTTTAGCTTACATTGTTTGTATTACGTTCTTCTGGATTCTAGGCCACCTTAACGCAGTCGGAAAACAAATTATGCAAAAATAATGAAAATATTCGATAATACGCGTGGAAAATCTTTTCAAAACGTGAATCCTGTCAATTGAAATAAAGAAGAACTATTAATTTATTAATATACTTTGAAGGCAGAAACGCTGATCTTTACTACAAAGTTAAAGTCTTCCCTGCTCATATGCAAGCTTTTAAAGCGTTGACGGTGAATAAGTCCATGTAGGTTTATGTCATGTTTCAACAACACATTTGTAGTGAAGTAAGTTTAAATTATTGCTAAGGGAATTTGTGAGAGACGAACGACAGCTGTTTTAATGAACTACAGAAACAGAGCGTATGCCCTACTTAACATCTGTGCTGATAGAGGATGATTGATGTTACAGCCGTTCAGGAAGATGGGGGATAAAATTGATAAAATCAAATCGGTTGACTTCAAAAGCAAAACCAATTTTATGTTTCGTATCTAATAACTCATGAGTGATGAAGAAGCCGATTGCATAAGTAATAGAGTATAATCGAGCAACTTAATTACTTTGCGTCTGCAGGTTAAAACACTTCTAGTTTAATGTTGGTTGTTTTATTTTTGTTAACAACCTGGTTGACCTTCGTGAATGGACGAAAGCTAATGTTTAGAACTATTACAGAGCTGCAGTTGCATTATTATATTTTTATAAAAAGGCATGTTCTTCCTGTGGAAGATATACTCCAAAAGCGTGGAATTCTGTTCGAGGATAGAGAATTCAGTCAATATCTAGTGCTTAGAAAAGTTCGAGTGGACAACAGAGAAAACACATGATAATACTACAGAAGGGATATGGTTGAAAGAGCCGCCTGCGGCTTGCAAAATGAGGTATGCTTAACACTGCTGCGGTACTAAACGATAAATTAGGATTTCGCTAAACTATAGTGGATATAATAAGATGTCTTAATTGTGTAACTATTTGTATTTAAATACCTTATGGTGGAATAAACGCTTTCCTGTACTATCACCGACCCATGCAGTTTGACATAACCAGAACAACTTTTTCCGAATATTATGTTTTCAGCCATAGCGCGATGATTTCTGTGATCGTACTACTGTGCGTTCTCTGAATTTAGTTTTGACAATCTTGAAGCCAAGGTATAATAAGTTACTGAATACGTCAATATTAAGAGGACTTTTCTGCTTTACTAGAAGAGATACCACTGCTTAATGTGTAGTTGGAAAAGTAGCGAAGGTAACTTGAGATTATTTTTTAATCATATCTCCAGTCGAATGTATGCTGTCGCGATACAGTCAACCCTTGCAGGTGTTTGGAACCATATTTTTGCCCTATTCACTGATCGATAATGCCGTCGTTGTCCTAGTAGGTTAGTGCTTTGACGACGCGTATGGTAGCTTCTTTAACAGCATTGACGAAATCAATTACCTTACAAACCAATAAGTAAAGTAGTCGAAAGCGGGTCATGAGCACAGTAAGAATCAGACCTTTTTTTCGTTTAGGTTTGACCTGTGCCTTAGCACCGCAGCACTAGCATATCACATGAAGAGTTTAGAGTCAAAGCCATTGGTTGCAACTCGTCCCGAGATAGCCGTAGCACAAGAAGGGTCTTGCAAAGCCATCAATATGGTGAACACTGTCTACATGCAGCAATTCACTTGAGCGAGGGAATAATCCAGCCAAAGGGCTGTGTTGGGTCCCGGTGTACTGAGAGTATGGGTGAATCATCGCAATTTTGTGTATTGGCCAGATATTGATCTCAATGCAAAAATGGGGTTTGAGTTAAGAAAATTGCTGCACCTAGACCGGTGTGATTTTACATCATCAGCAGGCAAAACAGACCGCGAACAAGGACTAACCACATCGCGGATGTTTCCAACGCATTCTGGAAGCATTAATGTTTTAGCTGAGCTTAGTAAATTCGTTAGAACCCTGTTTTACACTATGGCACACCATACAGGATAAGCGCTAGTACATGTTTTACGGAATCCTGATGGACATAGTACTAGCTGCAGCATATCCGACTACTATACTTATGTTGTGCATGCTAATTTATCTTACATTTTTTCCTTTTGTGCTACGCGGCCAAAGTGCGTAACTAGAATACTAGACTGCATAATACACCGGGAGTGGACACATGTTGATATACGTAGCTTGTTGAATTGCTTTGCACAATTTTCCCAAATGCTGCGGTATCTTCAACTTACACCTGCACAACTTTACACCTGCACACGTCAACCGCTGTGCTAGTCGGAATTTTTTCGTTGCACCTGACTTTCCAAGTTTTCGGATTCAAATTGTTTCGCACATCGGCCTGGGTACCCTCATTCAATCGGGCTCGATCAGGCCTACCCATTGCGCAAACTTTCTCGAGGGTACTATAAACGGATCAACGTCAAACGCCGGTTTTCAATTTTGGCTGTGTTTCAGCGCAGTCGTTCGCCTACGAGTGCACAACTTTTCTGCCTTATCAAGATTTTTGGTTATCGAAAAGCTTATTGCTAGGTCTACTTCAAGAGACCTAAACCAACCCTGTCGGTAGCTGCATAAGGCAAGTAGAAGCAATTATATCTTCGTACACTGCCTTGGTTGACCAAGAGCTCTCACGCCGCATTGTGAATCGCGTTCTATCGAACACACGCAAATCTCTTTGTTTGGCCGGATTTGTGAGTGTGCGCCTGTTGGAACTTGCGGCATAACGTGACGCGGCAAGCCACGAAGTTGACCTCAGGGCTACCTGTGCACGGAGCGGTCGATTACTGAAGGACAATCTACCCTTGGCGGAATTTGGACAACTGAGCGCTCTTGTAACCGATTGGTTTGTATCGATCGTTGCATCTGAAACCGTGGCCTGTTTGTACCCGTGGGATTCTCGTGCACTTTAGATAGGTCGTGTAAGCCCTAAAAGCCTAGTCTGTTTCCTCGGTGGTTTGCCGAAACTGCCGATCACTTTAACAGAAACGGTGAACTTTGTACCCTATTTTCTTATCCTTGTTCACACAAAATAGTTTTCACAAGCCCTAAAACCGACTGACCAAGCAGTAAAAATGCTCGTTACCTCAGTTAAAAACAAGGAACTCAAAGAAGAGGCAGGAAGCCACTGAAACGCTGACATAACCTCCTGCACGGAAAAAATTAAAGGTTCATCACCTAAGATGAACCTAAAGCCGAAATCGCGCGTAAAAATAAAAAGCAATCAAATGATAGTTCACATAAGGTTTCTCTGATAGAGCACAGCGCAGGTAGTGCAGAATCGCCCTCTAAAGTGATTTGAACATTATTGTACATTGTAACATTATTGTTTGGGGACGGTTTTTTGAAAGGTAGGTCGTGCACTACCTTCCAGTTAGATTACTTTGATTATGTGACTAGAGCAAGAGACGCCGGAAGTGCCATCATCGTAATAGTTCTTGATATCCAAAAGGCTTTTGACCGTGTCCCACACAATTTATTGCTGCTGAAGCTTATGTCCTACGGTATCACAAATTAGCTTCTAGATTGGTTGTCTTCCTACCTCAAGGGTAGAAAGCCAGTAGTCAAAATCGGCAACTATACATCTGAAGCCATCACAATCTCTAGTGGAGTGATTCAAGGTAGCATGCTAGGCCCGCTATTATTATTGTTAATGTATTTCAACGATCTTGATGAAATCTCGTATGGGAAGCCGTACCTTTTCGCTGATGATGTAAAAATTGTGTATTGTTCCGCTCCTAAGCAATGTAGTCTTAACATAGCCTATATTCAGTCTGACTTGTCGGCATTGGAGCTCTGGAGTAACTCCTGAACTTTGCACTTGCCAATGACAAGAGTAATCTATTGTACCACGGCTGTGACCCTTCTCTGAACATCCTTACATTAACCGATACCCCAATTCCTGTGTGTGGCGCAGTCGGAGCCCTTGGTCTAAGATATTCAGCCTCGTTTAATTTTTTAGAGCATGTTATATTCTTGCAGGCTTCTGCCAGAAAATGGTCGCGTATATAAGTCGAACACTTATTTTGAGAGATTCCAGGACTCAAGCCTTTAAAATATGTGTTAGTCCGAAGCTTGAGCATTGTACGATAGTGCATAGTATTCTGGAAAAGTGGACATCATAGCACTAGAATACATTCAACGATCATTCACAAAGAGGTTCTTGAACTTGCCTAATACTATGACATACCGTGAGCGTTGCGAGGCGCTAAATCTGTAGCCGCTATGGCTACGCAAGCTCAAACTTAATCTGTACCTTCTATTTTGCTCACTTTTCGGGTTAAGCTCCAGTTCTTAGCCACAACTCGAGTTTCAGACTCGTATGCGCTATGAACTAAAAAACAGCGAGCGCACAGTGAAAAATCGCGCACAAAGCTCCGCATAAATCTTTTCTATGTAAAATATGCGTTAATATGGAACAAACTTTCATCGAGTATTAAAAACTGCACTACCTATCCGCAATTCAGACGCGTGATTAATATTCACCTGACTGTTGTAAATATCTGGTCAACACTAAGCCAAACGGTGACTCTAGATGATATGTATGAGAAAGGTCCTGGATACGTATGAAAGTCGCCATATCCTCTATTCGTTTCAATATTATAAGGTTACCTACATAAATTTGAATTCTTTATTATGTATTTATAAACGATCCTACTTCTATCACTCCTCCTAACCAAATCTGTTTTCTCCTTTGACGCACTGGTTCGTAGATGCACTACGCCTTTCAAGCTGATGTCTCTGTACTATCGTCGTCACTCGCCAAGCTTTTCCATGAAATTGTGATTGGCTTATCAGCAAGCGTTTGTATTCATTATTATGTTTTTTAATTCCTCATAATTATCTTCTTTTTTGTTCCATTGTTTGTCAAGACTGGGCTGATCTCTTGCGATGACGGATTTGAGCTTCAAAATAAAAAAATTATACCCATGCAAATAATATTGCTACTGACTCTGGCTTAAAACAAAAAATGTGTCACACTTGATTGATCCACATGACAGAACGGGCTGAAGCATTATCATCTATAATGTATGCATAAAACATCCCTTAAAAGATACAATTGATACCAAGTCTGATGGCCTAGTTACTAGTATGCCACACCGGCACAGAGCCAGTTGGAGCATGGAAGTGCGGGTGAAACCCATCGTGGGAATACCCTGCATGGAAGTAAGTCCCCTGGGTACAGTTCCATGGACGACCATATTACTTTACTTGAATTTTCCGTGAAATTTACATTTGTAATTGTTCCCAGTTTCTTAATGTTTCTCTACTATTTTCAAACTGCTAATCACTTTAAAAACCCATATGGGAACCATTGAATGATACACGCAAATTTAACTATGTTATGTGATCACGTTTTGCATGTCGATAAGACCACCCAATTGGTCTGTACCTCGCACTGTCGAGGAATAAAACGTTTATTTATTTACTTATTTATTTACATCTCTGACTCAAATTTTCGGAAGTGAAAGGATTTCGTTCCCGAATGTAGGGGCGACTATGTGGATTCGGCGATTCATACACACTTGTAGCTCGCAGTCGTTTAGCTGTGCCAAATTTGCCCTAAAAATCGAGAGCTTATTAGCAAAGGTTGCCAGGACATCTAGGTAGCAGGACACAAACAAACTCAACGGATGTATAACGCTCAATCAGGTATATAATGCCGTCGAATCTGCTTTCACTTTTGGTACCGAGGTCCGCTGGCAAGCTAATATTACCTTCATATTAGACGTACTTCTATGGAGGGCGTTAAATGTCCGCGCGAAAATCAATGTATCTCTCTGAATTGCAGTACCATAAATCCGTGCCTAAAGGAATTAGGGAACGACCAATATAGATTTTATTGAAAAACATCTCGTTGATAACGATGCAAATCTACAGCCACCGAGAATTACTTTGGCTGTTGGCTGTTAGCCAACGAAAGTAGAGGAAAATCACCATGGTTACGAACAGGCATTTTCCTACTTCGTGTGTTTAATTTTCTTAAAATTAGTATTGCGAAATGAGCCACCGAGTAAAATGTACCAGAGCAGTAAAAATTGAACATCCTCCTTTAAGCAGTAAACATTTATTGACCAACAACTCAATACCTATATATTAAAATAAAAAGCTACCGAACAAAGGGATTTGACATGTAAGTGTGACGAATTCGCTAAGAATGCACCGTAGACGCGTTGTGCTCACCTACCTTGTTCCAATTGCGCCTATTCTGACATGCAGACGAAATTTATTAGACTAACCTGTAGACAATTTTGGGTAACTGGTTTACCATTGTAACTTAATGTAATCGAACAAGCGTTTTGCCACTACGACTCCAGATGCATCCTGTATCATGCAAATGTATCCTATGAAGAGTACTTGGAGACGGATTGTTTTATACAGCATAGGATAAGGAAAGGGGGATAATTCCAGCGGTTACTACGTGAATGCAGTGCATGCTCACTGTTTTCAGACGTTGGTGGATATTTACATAGATAAGTATTCATTTCCATCATGATTGATCTTTTGAGCACAGCATGGTGTACACCAACCAAGTAAACTTGAGTTACGGATAACTATCACTCCTTTTTAAGTTCAGTGTAAAGCTGAAGATTCTTCTATTATTTGGAATAAGCAAAGGTATGCAAGAAAGCATTAAAGTAGAGAAAGTACATAAACACTGATCATACGGGAATCACCACCGATATCACCTTGTCAGCGAATTACTCCTCATGGCTCAACGTGTATCCAAATACAGTCACATTCTGATCGCAGGTATTTAATGTGCACCATCTGGGGAATAGCGGCGAGCGATAGCACGTAGTTCAAAGCCTGTTTACAAGAGGTAATTTCCAGCTACCCTCTGTACAACTTCGTGACCTCTCCCACCAGATTGCGAATCGCTAGCAAGCCGTCGGTACTTGATTTTGTACTCAACAACGAAGAACTCATGATAGATGGAATAATTACAAGCACACTACTGCGTCAAAGCGAACATGTCACTCTTCTTTTTAACTATGTTATGCGAAATATCCTTAGGAAGAAGAGGATAAAGTGTACACCGTCATGCAATACGACGTATTATCCGTGTTTGTTAAGAATTTATCAAACCTTCTTAACTGAATGCCCCAGAAATCGCCTGGGACACTTTCATCAGGACATTTACCACAATGGTAACGAACGCGGCTGAGCAGAAATCTTTCCTTAGTCAAAGGAGAAGGAAGTAATTTCTGAGGAGCAGAACGCACAAATGTATGTCATTGAGGGACTGAGCATGGAGAGCTCACAAGGAGTACCCGAATTCCAATACCTCGACTGCCTAGGTGGTACAGCGTAAATTCTGTGTGAGTTTGATCCGCGAGAACAAGGTGATGCAACAGCAGGAGTTAATGAAGCGATTCTGCACGAACCACAAACTCTTTATACAGGCTTGGTAAAGGCCTTCCTAAGGTGCAACGCGTAATTCCCGCACTTATAACGACTAACGGATGCACGCGATCAGCAACGGATGCAGCCAATCTCCTACGGTGCCATTACTTGCAAATGTCCCAGAGAGTAACAGGCCCCACGGGTATCCCTGTTTCTATTGTTCCACCATCAGCCTTATCCAATATTATTTTTACTGCAGAAAGTGTGTCGAAGTAACTGTTGTCCCTGTGTATCCACAGCCCTCTTGGTGTCGATAATATTCGACCGAAGGCCTTACAGGCAATAGCCAGTGAGCTGGCGGAACCTCTGGCTATATTCTAGCAGCACGTTATGGAGGAAAACCATATTCCAACAATATGCAAGCGAGGGGTCATCACTTCTATTCAAAAGGGAGGTAGTCGCACTGACCCAAATAATTGACAGCTTAAACCGCTACTCGCTGTGCTTTCCAAGGTTACTGAGCCTATCATCGCTGACGCACTCTTGCAGTATTTGGAAAATCACAAAATGCTAGCACAATGTTAAGTTGACTTCCGAGAAAGACAGTCACTCACCACTAACCAGTTAGTTGCACCCAATAGCTGATTTGAAGCAGTTTATGATGGAGCAAGAATGGATTTCATTTACCTAGACTTCTCAAAAGTGTTTCCTCGCTTGGACTACCGAATTCGCTTCCATATTCTTCAGCTCTCGGGCCTTGGTGACCCACTGCTAGGTTAGATTTGCAATTTTGTGCATGAACGTCGGATGGAAGTGAGAATACGAGAATCCCTGTCCGACGCAATTGAGGTGGAGTGCGGCGTACCACAAGGTTCGATGCTCGGGCCCCGTGTATTCTCGATATTCATAAACTTCCTGGTGAGAGGAATTCCTTCCGGTTTCCTATTCTTCGCGGAATGTATAAAGTTATGGCGAGCGATCAAAAAACCAAACGTCCACGAGAAGCTCCAGCGTGACGTAAACACGAGTTCAAACTGATCAGTTCTGAATACACTACCGTTCAATGTGGAAAAATGTCAAGCTATTCTAATGCACCATAGGCTTGGATCACATGTATTGTACACAAATTCCAAAGAATGCGACTTTCGTGTGCTCATTCAAAGTGGTCTTAACTGTTCAAAGTAGTCAGAGGTAGCTGCGAAGATGGCCAACTAGCACGTCGGCTTCCCGGTGAGAGCATTCGGGAGATTCTACCCATGAATCTTTCCCATGCTGCACAATTCTTACGTGCGCCCTCATATTAATTGCTCCATCAAAGTTGGCAACCTTGGTTGAAGCATGACTAAGAAATGCTAGAAAAACTACAAGCCAGGGCCACAAAGAACGTCAATGGCCTACGAAATCTGTCCTACCATCAAAGGCTGAAGTCACTGGGTGTTTTCAGTGACCACTACCAAAGGCCGCTTGGTGATCGCATATTAATCTACCAAATATTGAGTAAGGCTAATCACGTATGCCGTCACTTGCTGAAACTTGGCCATAACACCAGTCACCGAGGTAACCCTATTATATTGTGTACACAGTAGAGCCGCCTAGAAAGCCGGCGGAATTATTCTTTTCTTTGGGTTTGCCAACGCCGGAACCCTCCCCCAAACTTCGTTGTTTTCTCTCCACATTGAATATTGTCAAAAAAACACTTGGACCTTGCCTCTGGCCCCCATCACTTCTATGCCTAAACTGTGCTACTTTGGAATATATTAATTATCGCTCTAAACCGGATTAACATGCTACATAAATCTGAAGATGTGGTATAGAATTGAGTATTCTCCTTTTTATTTTTCTAACGGAGTACAAAAATTATAACTGTTCCCAGGTTGCCTCGTCGTTTGTATTCAATCCCCACTTACATTAATAGTATTCAACAGCGTATCTGCTAGATAAACGCTCAAACAAACATCGCACCTATATTTTGATTATTGCAATTTAACCCATACCATCCGGCGGGACTTTTCAAGCAACTACTAGTTTACCCAGCATAAATCAGTGTAATTGATAGAACTCATGACGTTTTAGGACTAATGCTCAAGTTGTGCTATAATTGACTGTCATCAACCTCCCTAATCTGTTTACTGCCTGAACACTACTATTGCTTTTATCGTTAGGTATTACTTTCTGTGTCGTCCATATCATGTTTGTTATCGAGGTATATAGATGCTAGTTGACATGGGATTAAATGGAAAAAATAGCATCAGTTAATTTGGCTGCACGGTGGTGTTGCTATTCCTTTACTACTAAACCTTGTCACATGCCTTACAATTAAATTCCGAATGAAGTAAGCAGTGCGTCTCATCCGCATGTAATATATGTAGTATAATTAATTACGAAACAGGACCGTAGCCTTCTCACAAACAATAAATCACTAAATTAGTCAGCTCAGATAACAAATCAAAACGTTAATAAGACAAATAGTTATAGTTTCCGTAACGTATATAGTTGAGTTCAAATGCTGAGTGGTGCATTCTGCCGCTAAACTTGGGTGATGCAAACGGCCTGCTAAAGAATTCTTGCCCACGCTATGTCAATTATCCTGCAGTTTTAAACATGCGTCTACTCTGAGGACGCAGGTAAAGAAATGAAGTAATGTATCTTATTGTTATGCCCCACAAATTTATTCTTCCGGGATAGGCCTGTTAAATAATTTTTTGAGCGGTAGCGGACAACGAATTGTTAGCTTATGTTGTTTACAACGCATAGTTTCACGCAACTGCTGTTCGGCTAATTTATTAAGGAAATAAGCCTGTTTGCTTCATATACATTAGGTAGTTCCGAGATTCCACGTTATTGGTAAGCCTGCTCCTTCTATTTAACTACTGCCGCTGAGCCAATAAAAAGTGAAATATATTTGCGGTCGGTAGTAGGTTGGAACTAACTTACCTTGAACAATGAACAATGAATTTATACGGGTTAAGAAGCGTTGCTTTACAAGTCCCGTTGGATAGTTGCTGGGGATATCAACATAACAATAATGACGATAAGGATAGTAAAATAGTTAATACTTTAAATATGAAAATAAGGACTTATCGTTTGCTTCGCTGCAGTCCTGCGATCCTGTTAGATTCACAGCACCCACTGATAACAACAGATAATTTCATGTTAAACTCCAGGTGTAGGATGGTGACATAGTGTTAAGTAACAAAGTGTAAGTGGATGTGCATCGTCCAACCGTCTCTTAAATACCGATAGGGTCGGTGCAGAGACGATCGATTCTGGGAAAGCATACTACGGGTGACGGACACTAATGGAAAAGAAATTTCTGCAGCACTCCAGACGACTGTATTGTTCTGCGAGTTTTAATGAGTGGCCCTTGTCATATTGACCGTCTGGGTTAGGTATTCCAACATAATGTATAACAAATCACCTAAGCGTTTAAAAAATTAATACGCGAACTGAACTGCCATATTACCAATCAGGTTGTGTATAAAGTGTGAACATTATAGCGTTTATTTTAGTCGGGTCTTTTACCTGGGCCTATCCCAGATAGGTATCATTTGTCAGTGGGCAAACCACCACAGGTATTGTTGTTTGTCCTTTTTAGCTCAGGTTGATTTTCAGCAAGCAGATTTTTGCAAAACTCGACCTACACAATTATGTGTTTAACATTTCTGTAGCAAGATAATAACCACTGATATTGCATTACAGAAAGCAAACAATTACTTTGGCATAGATATAATGGTCCCTGATGAAAACCAATAAATGAGGGAGGTTATTGTTGTTTTGTGAACCCGATGACCCGCCCGCAAAATACCGGCCACATTCAATGCACTCAAAGATATTAGGCATCATCACTTTCGAGTATCCTCTTCAACACAACTACCAGATTTCATTTTACTACTAGACCTGCGTTATTCACTGAAATCTGTATCAGGAAACATACAAGTTGCTTGTAACTCCTTCAGAACGGACACTTTTTGACGTTTTCGAAGAGACATACCACAAGGTTGGAGAATCTTATATAATACGTAGGGAAAGGTTTACCATATTAAAAAGCAACTCAAGCTAGTCAATTTGAACGTTGGAAATAGGTGTAAAAATACGGCAATTTACTTTCACATTTACTTAAACCTACCAACTATCTGACGGAATATGATAGCACAGTCGTCACTAGGAAGCATCCAGTTTCTGCAATATTAAAGTATGAAAGTTTTAATGATATTGCATGTACGTATTCTGTAAAAATATAATTGTGGCACCAATATTGAACTCCATAGAAAAGAAATTGAATGTGAAGCGGTTTTCGCCAACAATGGACTGTAGACCAGAAAAAATTAGATCGCGCTGACAAACACTTGAGTTTTTGCATCACCATTCAAAACGCAACATTAAAGCATCATACGGTTAGTAAATGTCACAGTGTCGTATTTTTGAGTTTGATTATTTCTTAAATTCGTCTTTAAATTTTGGATTGATCTTGTTTTTACAATAGAAGAAGTAACAAAATTTCTCGTCTTTTCTTTGACTGCTCTGAGTTAATAGGACAATTTACTTCTGTACACGTGATGTCTGGGTCTTTAAGTTGTAAATAAGGGGATTCATTTGCAGTTCAATCTGCACACCGCTAAAGTAAACTTAATCCGTTTTATTTTTTGTTGTTGATGCGATCAGTCAATCACATACTCGTTTGATTATTGGTTTTATAAACTTGAGAGGAACTGGTCCAGTTGAGGAAATCTTATTCCCTTCCGGTGCGCACGAGAGGTAATCAACTTCTGCTCCACTACCCATTATTGGTAACACCGTGAAACCAAAAGAAACTCGCACCACCGCAGCTAAAGCTTGAGCGTTTAGTAGGAAATTTTCGCGCAATTGCCTGCTACAATGTGTAAGTATGCACAAGATTGTACACTGACCGGTGAATACATTAGCGCAATGTCGTGAATGCCCCTAGAGTTGTAAAATGTTGTGTCAACCTATTCTGAGTGGTGTATGGACAAAATGAGATTTACTTGAACTCGGGAGTTCGTAAATCGCTCAGAGGGAATAGTATATGGATTAAAGCTCATAAGCGATCAAGTCGTTTTGAAAACATACTGAATATTTACTCAGGGTGCTCAGGTATGGTGTCTGTTCATTAATTTGATCCTCTACTTAAAGAAGAACCAAACACCAGAAATCAGAAGCAAAGTTGACCAATTATTCCGTGTTTTGTTGATCAAAGTTGCATCCACATCGACCGGTCAGGCCTATGCACATTTTGGACTATCAGTTATGGAGCTCGGAATTTGAGTAGACTGAAGCTGCAACACATATAAGTAAGTTCAGAGAAATCAGTCAGTCGACGTGCACCGAATTTTGTATGCAAGAATAAAGGGAATATGGTTAATCAGCTATTGTTTATGTTTCTCTGAATGATATGAGTACTGTGCTGTGTCTAATGAAACATAGGTTAATTATGAAGACCCTGTTTGACCAGGCACTTATTATAAGACGATATTGAGACAAAAGAATGAGCTAAATTCCTCTATGTAATTTTCTGCACCGCGAATACAAGTCCACGATTGAGACCGCCAAACGACTTAATCTAACGTGATTTTAATATATAAAAGCGGGTTTTGGCGATTGCGCCAATGAGATAGCTACAAAGTATCCTTAAAAATAACCATCTGCTAGGACAGCATTCGGTTGTTTATTGCTTACATGAAACCTCTTCGTATGTCTTGTGACGTTCAAATAAAAAAATAAGCTAGTAAACTTGGTTGAGGGACTGTTACGCTAAGTATAAGCAGGTAACAATTGCTGTGCCAACTGAAAATCACGTTTTATGGGCAAGAAGCAAAACAAGAATTCAAATTTTGGGAGGAATCTTGACTTCTGTGTTAAACGTTGCTTGGCGACATTTCACAATCGCACTACGTAGCCAGCGAGAATTAGATGAAAGAAAAGGGCATATATCAAGTGAGAGTCTATAGATTATAAAATAGGCAAAAGCGTAAACCATGTTTTGTATTTTAGCACCCGCAATATGCCTCATGAATATCTACGGTTAATCTGGCTGTGCATGAGATTCTCAACAATAAGAACAATATATTAACTTTGCCAGCTATTGTAAAGAAGTCATACAAGCACAGTAATAGCAGTAGTAACCTAGAACTTACCAGTTACAAAACTATTCTAAATATGTAAATGAATACAAAGACCAAAATTTTAAGAATAATACACTTTTCGAGAAATCGCCTTAAGCATTTACAATTATAAAATGATGGGCAGTGCACAATTAGCTGATGTTGCTAAATTGGTGGAAATATTACTATCACCGCAAACAGCAACTCAAAGCTCTTGATCGATAAAGTCGAATAACAACACATGTGACAGAGCACGTGCTGGTTGCTCGATGGAATGCCAAGCGCGTTATTCGCACCGACTTTTCCAACCTGGTAAACCAGTTAAACGGTGCTCGTTTATATTTGAATTACACTAAAGCAATTGAAAGAGATGGTAAACTAGCCTTCTTGGAAGTAATGCTAACCAGGAGAAATGACGGTTCACAGGAATGAGGTGTATTCTGAAAGACCACATGAGTATGCCAATATAGGCATTTTCGATAATGTTTACCCTTGAGGTACAAAAGTAATCCTGCTCGCTGTTTGTATTTTCGTGCTACGAAAATCTGCAGCCAAGAGACTATAGAGACCGAAATGAACGGTATTCTCCAAACGCTGAAGGATAATGGTTACCCGACACCATTCCTAAAAAAGTATGCAGGGATTCGCGATAGCCGTGAAGTGATTTCTACTCTACCTAAGAAGGAGATGTTCCTATCAGTTCCCTTTAAAGACAACGTTGCCTTTCATGTGTTGATCAGCTGAATTTCCAATGCAATTGCCCGAACCTTTCCGGACGCCTTCCCGCATGTTTTTGCGAAAACCGCTCCATTTATAGCCCAACGCGTTAGAGGCAGACTTCCAGTTCAGTCCCAATTTTACATCTTATATCAATTTACCTGCGCCTGCGGTGCGAGGTAGTGGGACACACAGCTAGGCGTCTGTCTAAACGCCTTGCCGAGCACTGCCCAGCGGCTGTGCGGAAAGACAACAGTTCCATCCTGGCACATTTGGAGGAAAACGGATACCACGTTAGGACCGCTGATGTCTTCCAATACTATATGTAATACAGCAACGGCACAGTAGAGATCTTAAGAAGCCAATCTTACAGACGGCTGGAGCAATCGCGATTGGGATAATTCAACCGGAATTATGCAAACGGAAGTCTGTGCTTTAAAGACTACTTCTACCTCGGCGCTAGTTAGCTTACCGAAATTTATCATGTCACGCACTGACAGTGATCGAATAATGCGCTTGGCATTCCATCGAGCAACCAACACGTGCTCTGTCACATGTGTTGTTATTCGACTTTATCGATCAAGAGTTTTGAGTTGCTGTTTGCGGCGATAGTAATATTTCCACCACTTTAGCAACATCAGCTAATTGTGCACTGCCCATCGTTTTATAATTGTAAATGCTTAAGATGATTTGTCGATAGGCGTGCTCTTCAAAAAAGTTTGTTCCTGCATTTCACGCGGTGTAATTTAATAATTCGGAGAACCTTGTTATTGTGTACTCCGTTGTTTTCTTTTAGAGTTTGCGAGGGCTTAACCGACGCTTGGCCAATGCACTTTTAATCCGAACTACGCAAGCTGAAAAGCGAAGAATTGTTTTGTATTGCTGTGTCTCCAGCACGACTTTTATCTCAGAAAATGGTAAACGAATTATCTGTACTCGGCACAACCTGAGCCGATGGTTCTTGTTCGAATACAGCTCTAACCGTGCGACCTTAACAGTCTGAGTCGGCAGTTAAAGGCGTAGGAGCCTCGCAGATAAGAATTGAACACATCCAAACTGACTCAATGAAGAGACTAGTATTATTTTGGGCTATTCTGATCAAAGGCAAACATTGATATAGTTAAGAACTATTGGTCATACTGTTACTATCGTGCGGTAAGCGTCAGATAATCGACTCAGCAAGATGGATAATAAGGAACCAGCCTTTAAGAGTGCACTTCAGTAACATTGCTACTACTACTACTTGCTACGTTTGGTACGGCATAATACGACTGTTTGTTTCTCTAGCACTTTTTGAACCTAATCCGTCTTCTTCTATTTCTTACATCTCCACTTTGACAAAATATGAGAAGCATCTGGATAGGTCTTGGTAACTATCCATTACTAATAGTAATTTTGCAGTCGCTCTTATTAGGTAATCCATAAGGTACGCCAGGTAATTACAGTAGCTCGGCCAAATAATTCTAGGCAGGTAATTTGAAGTGAACTCTTCTTAAAATAGTTAATTATTATATTAGTACCGACTATACTTTCAACCGCAAGTTGTGAGTTTAACAAACATTCGTTAAAATACACAGAAATTTCTCAGACCGCGCCGGCTTACTTCTACACGGAAACATTTAACGGAGACAGGTAACAAAAACCATTGCGTAATCAGGAAGAATCTTACTAACGAAATCACACGCATACATACGTCTGCTTTTAATCATGAACACCAAGAATGTGTGAAGCTGGAATGCAAATAACATTCGGATTAACACCACGTATGTTGTGGGAACTATTCTACGGTCCCCATTAAGACAATTATAAGTTAATATTTACTTGTTGCTCTTTCCATATGTTGCTAAAGTCTTTCACAGCGTCTAGAAATAAAAGATTTACATATAAATGATATATCCTTAAACACACACGCATCATAAGTTAAGTCCTCACATTATGTTATGTGTTTGGAACGGATAGAATAATGAGGCTCAGCCTACAGCAACAAATTTCCCCACCTGATTCGCTTTCAAGCACTCATTGAGCTCCATTTTATGACGGTGAATTCTTGTTTACTCAATTGGTTTTATGAAATATGTAGATTATCATGTTTTGACAGAATAAATAATGCACAAGTGGCACTTTGAGGTCACTGAATTGGTTGTGCGCTGTCTACTCGGCCCGCGAATGTAAGCTACACCCGACGAACAATACTGACGCTGACGTTCCTACCAACATTGTTGCTGAACGGATACTCTCAGTGTGCTAGGAAAAGTTGATCCATACGGAGTCGACTAGTGAACGTGTCCAGTGAATTATAGGTACTAGAAGAAGGTTGATGATTTAATCAGGCAGGAATTATGGCGTTAATTTTCGCTGATAATAATCAGCTCCCCTATACGGCAGGTTATAACGTAATGCTTAATATTTCGAAAAACTAGTGAGCACTTACTTTCACGAGCACACCATTATGAAATGTTGGATAAGGTGACTTCTAAGCATTGGGTTCTGCTAAGCACAATTAGAAGATGAACGCTGATAAAAGAATGTGGTTTTTGTTTTTTCACAACACCAAGAACCATAGACAGTGTGCACATATATACCTAACAGTGGAGTTGTTGGATAGTTCTGAAGGAAAAGTAATTGGTGGAATCTCAGCGTTTGTGTCCATAGCAGCTTAAGACGGAAAATTAATTGCTCTTGATCTCATGAGACCTACACTCTGAGTTCAGCGAAATGAAGTGATAGGATAATGGATTGATGCAATACAATTTTGCACGTAAGTAAATCTGACAACCAGTGGTTAGTATGTTTCGCAGTTAGGACACAGATGGAGCTGTTTTAACAATAAGAACAAGTGGGTAGAAATACTGGACAGTTTTAAACAGAACCCAATTTGACTCAAAGTTATCTGATCGCTAACTCAGACTTGCATCCGTTTTGCCTTTGAACGTACATGCAAAACCATCTGCAACTAGTTACATGCCGCTCGCGCGTACTCCAGTAAGCATTGATTCCTTCATTTGTAATTGCCGTCAATTTTGTTTTTGATAGACGCAAACAACTTGTGAAACATAGTAACTTGTTCATGCAAAACAGTTAATGGTTTTGTTGTTTGCAGCGCGATAATATCGACTGATAAATAAACCTAGTCATAAGCCAGCTGCTCGGCAACTATGCCTACAGGTCCTTTGTACTTCATAGCTGACTGAATTTCTCCATATCTTTTCGATCGCTGACTTTCACCACGATTTCTACCCTGATAAACATTTACTGGTCGAGTTAACATGCGGTTGAGCAAGTTATCTGGCACACTTATCTAAACTCTGCAAGTGTCCAGTAGTGCCACATAGTTATGGTTGTAATGCGATGCGAATGATAGATGAAATATTTTGTGTTTGTGGAGACGAATCACTTGGTAAGCTCATGCTTGCACTACTGGTGCGGATGACAAAAGTTGTGGGATGGTACTGTATCATTTCCGAGGTGACCCGCAGGTAAATATATACTTCCATTCTTGCGAACAAAATGCCATGATATCACTGTGATACGTGTGTGATAGTCACTTGGATATATTCGTAGCTACTTTTGCATTCATCGTTAGCATTAAGATTATGCGAGTGCGATAAGCTGCTAAAGTTAATACTGCGAGTTCCGATGAAAAATAACACGAACACCATCAGCGAGTGTACTGTAATTTGTGAACACCCTGCGAGTTTAGCCATTCCACACCAGTAATCAGGTGTTGGATACATTTGGACGTTATTTAACAAGAATTCCGCATCTATTGTCATGTATCATCTAGTTAGGCAGGTTGCTTATTTGTACTAGCCCACACAAATTAGCGACGGACCAATTGCCTTACTAATAAGATTACTTTCAAAAGCGTCATCCTTCTCAGAAAAGCCTTGAGTGCGCTTTCAGGAGCTCCAGCAGCTGCAAAGTAGTGCTAAATCTATACCGCAGATTGCTAAAAGTGCCAACATCTATTCATCGATAGAGCGGAAATATTCCAAATTGGCTAACTTTGTGGGTCGCCACATTTATTATGTTCCCCACACGTTAAACTAATTAACTATTTTTGATTCTTGTAATTCATTAGTTTAATAGAGGAATGATATGCTATAAGTTTTGTGGAGACCAACTAAAACAGTATCACCTTGCTGGGTATGACTGATTCATCCTGTGCGTAGCAACTATAATAATTTCGTAGTCTAAACTGTCACATTTAATCTGTCATCTGGTCCTGCGGCTGCGAGTCAGAGTGCCAAACGTTGGAAATATGCATCTTAATCCGGAACACAATTTCACTTTTATCAGAAGAACAGTTGCGACTGGCGCTAATGAATAACCTGACGATGCTGCCAGATTTTGTCGATGAACAACATTAGTGTCTAACTTTCATTAAAGCATGTAAAAAGCGCTGATCTCTAACATGTTTTATACACGGCAAGCAGGCAAATAAAGGAATTATATGCGTTACCAGTTCCTCAGTGCAAGCAGACGGGATTATTTTGTTCGCAAAATTTTGTCACCATTTTGCAACTTCTTAAAAATTAGACAAAAATCTCTCTGTTGTAGTACATTTAAAATTTCCGTATCTTTATGTTTATTGTCACGTCTGGTTGTATACATCGGTATTTGGTTTCCTCCATATCTTGTAAGTTGTACTGGCTAACATCTGGGTCCCTATTAGCTATAGAAATGCAGCTGATTTTAGTTTGTCTTTCCTTTTCCCATTTCATATGTTAATGAGCATGCTACATGAGTGATGTGTGCAATTCTCTTCGCGCGCATTGTGTTACTGCGAGCATCCTCAAATAAATACAACTTGACCCCTGCAAATTTCTATAACGTTTTCCTATTCAACAGCTGTTGACTTATTTTATGTAAACCGGGTATCAGTTTATGTCTTTACGTTTCTGTTACGGAACTACACGTCAATCGCACAGATGCTAACAAATGGACGTATTACAAAGCAATTGCGTCCCTTGTTTGGGTAGCAAGATTGTGATAAAACGCAATGTAATTCATTGGGCTGCTGTGTTCACTGAACAGCGCATTTCAGCCTCTTACTCTGCTTCAATTGGCTTTCGTGTGCTTTCCACACTAATTCTATTGGTCAGTTGTCCAAAGCAGCAAATTTTGTTTGCTGTGTATTACCTGAATGAATCATAATATAAAATAGTATTCGATTCGTTAGAATCCAGCAATTTCTCCTTTTTGGACGGTGCGAACAGTTTTGATCCGGAAATGCTTTACTCCAAATTGTTGACATCAGTGTCAAAAAATTTAGCTGTTAAGGATGTTTTGCTTTCGTGCAGCTTAATAAAAATGTAAGCTGGATTTTTACACCTTGCTACCGAAAATGTCAACAGATTTGCCCAAGAAAGAACCAAGCTACTTTTTTGTTTCTGCTTCGCGAACGAGTTTGAATGAAGAAAAACGTCCATTGGTAGACGCAGCAGCTGTTAAGGTGAGCGGAGATGAGGTGAAGGGCAATCTAAGGAATTCGAGGTCAACTCATACCGAAAATCGCTTCAGCAAAGCAAAGCAGTGGCACAACCTTCACCGAGAGCTAGCACGTGTGTCCAAATTTACCCACAATTTAAATACAAGAATTGGACGCCCAAAACTTGGTAACCGTAACAGCAGAGGCGCAATTTCAGCGAACAACATTCGGAGTATAGAAACCCCAGACACTGCTACATCCTTTGAATTTAACGAAACGTTAAGGTCTTGTCGTAGATTGCAAAGAGAGGCTGTTGTATATTCGGACTCGAATTCCAGGAACGGGTCGAAAAATTATAGTTTGGATTCTGCGAAATCGGATGGAATAATTCAAAATACAGGCAGGACAGACTTAGCTGTCGTAATTCCGTTGGACAGCTCAGTTCAGCAAGCACCTAACTATCTACCAGCAGTGACACTTACTGTCCCAACGGAAGATTCGCGTATCATTCGGAGAAACGAGACTGACCCTATTAAGTCTTGTGCATTTCCAGCAATCGCAAATTTCAGTTTCCCTTCGCAACAATTCTGCGAGTTCTGTGCCTTGTCCACACCAACTATCTTAGAAATGAGAAGAACTACTTCAACAACTTGCAGTATACCACCTATCTTTCGTCGCCACAGTCACTGTGGCAGTCCAACCACATCAGAAGAAGCGGCAAATTGTTGTAGGGACGATTTGTTTCTTTGCAATAAATGTAATCGTCCTTGCCAAAAAAATATGCGTTCAGGAGGTTCCTTTCTGTACCCGCCGACAAGAAACCGGAACGCCTCCTGCTCCGGAATTGATATGTTAGCAGACGCCATCCTTCAAGCGAATGCGGACAAAAGGCGTAAGTGGAAGTTCGCTTACCAGTAATTATCTATGATTTTACATTATCAGCCATTAAATATTGCTTGTTGAGTTCTTTAACTTGCTACTTCTCTGGTACAGCAGCGGCTAAATGCTACTGATACAACTTAGTATCAATCCGTTCCCTATATTTGCTACTACTTAAAATACCTTATTTTAGAAAGCAGCTACTAAAGAGGCATCGTCAATTTTGCATAGTAGATATTTAACATGCCCTACAACATGCGGTTACATGCAAAGACTTGGATTGCCAAATACTTAGTTCCAAGATGCGCTAAGGTCTTAATGGCGTATTTATAAGTTACACATACTACGTGTGCAGATATTAGGTGACTTTCGGTTTGGTATAAAAAGGCAAAGTTATCAAGAAGTTTACATGGTACTCAAAAATGTTCTATAACGTACCCTATGGTGAAAATGTTTGTAGTTACATATGGAACAATCTATAATCTTAAAATGTATAGTAAATACTTATGCCATTGTAAAGCGATAAAAAGAACGATGTGGTAACAGATTTGTTTATTTCAAGACTTGTTGAAAAAGCAGCATAGGTGAAATTCCTGCTACACGTCTAGTAAAACACCCAGTAGGAAATCCATATTTTCGTATATAACGTTTCGGGTCCAATTGTGTGATATATTGTGAAAAACACCTTGTGTAGGGTGAAATGCATACACTCCTTGTGTCAGGGTCCGCACTACAAAAGTGAGTGACACTGAGCTTTAAAACATATTTTATGGGGTATCTCGGTAGTACAGAGATAACTGTGCTTATACGGAATTCTAAAACTTACTCAAATCCAGCCTTGAAGCACAGGTGGAAGCTATGGTGGGAAACAATTTAGTAATGGCCTTACGAATGTATGCTTTATGCCATATTTATATGGTGTTCGGTTGATATCAGTATGAGGTGTACTTAGAACATTTCCTTTAAGCTATTAAGCAAGTTGAACACATGATGGTTTTATTTAAATAGAGAACCATACGACTTATAATGACTGACCAGGGTAAACTGCTCATATGCTCTGTCCAAAGATAAATGAGGGGAAATACTTTGGAATCATAAACACATCGTCTACAACTTCATGTTACTAGCTCGAATAGATGGTGTCTAATATAAGGCGGGAAATAACTTATTTGATCTCGTTAATCCAATGAGTTTCGGCTAATACTTTGGGTTAGCCATTATTTATTCGATTTTTTATGAGTTGGTTGTGCGGACAACATTGATAAATCAACATAAAATTAATTTCCTGTCATAAACACAAAATTATTCTTCGGTTCAAATGCTACAGTGACTAAGTATAGATCCATGAGGGGTAATGATAAAATATCACTTATCTATACCAAACTCACTATCGTTATCACTTCATGGCATTTATCAGAAAGCAGTGGCTATGATTGAGAAGTAATTTCAATGTTAACCACTGTTCGATGCTTTTCGTGCTGGCAGCGTAGCCGTCTACTGACTTTACTAGGAGTTAAGTTTAGAATAACGTTTAATAACTGAGGATTATTTTGAAGTAAATGTTTTCTGATCATATTGGGACAGGTAATCTCACCCGCTTTATCAGCTACGGACGTGCCGGTTGAATGACCAAGTATCACATCAATGCGAAAAACGATGTACACTGAGATTGCGCGTGGTAATTCAAACGCACCATGTGTAGTACAAAATGACGCACAAGCCAGGCATTATCCGTGGTGCAAACCATTGCTCTTCGTGCTTCCTTGGCTTAGAGGTAGATGTCCCAATGCGCATCCCAGTGGTCCCAACTTCGAGGCCTGTTAACGCAATAGGTTGCATCGAACAAGGTCGAAACGCGTCGTGCAGTGAAGTTATTTCGCCCGAGGAACACCCAGTATCATTTTACCCTACCAGAAACAGTTCTAGTAATTGATGTAGAAAAATTTTACTTTATTGCGAATCATGGTCTACATTGAGATTGCGCGTCGCAATCCAATCCCACAACGTGCATTCAAAATTGCCCTCAATCGGTTTACTCACTTAATTACACTAAACGTTTTGGGAGTCATGGAACACCGGCTTGCTTAGAAAATTTGATCCGTTATTATAATTTTTGGAGTACTCTTCTCCCAACGTAGCGCTGTCTGATTTCAAAAATTAGTTCGCTGATGCATAGCTGAAAACATTTCGTAACAGTCGGCAGACATCACTCAATGTTTGCTAATCATGCTCTCGGCGAAATCATTGCTTAATCCAGCATATTTCAATCAATCTTTACGTCTAAATATCTATCCATATGTCTATTAGCAGCCAACATTGAACGGATCGGTTAGATAGTAATTTATCACACGTAAACATTCAGATAGCGATCTTACGCCCTTTAACTCACTGTGCGGCCGTTTCATCATTTCAGGAATCGTCAACAGCTCGCGCGTATGGCTGGAGCACACAACTCAACTGTTGCCAATTTGTGGTTAAGGATACTGAGACTCGGGGAGGACAACTTCCGTGGTGACTAAATTACTAGACGTGATACAGCGCCGCCCACTCTCCACTGCCATGCACTTTAATGCGTTGTATAGGACAGGTTAGATGTGATGGATTTATACTTACACCATCCGACTCCACCTACTAATCATTTGTAATAAAATCCTCATGAAACCAAGAGTAAATTGGCCGTTTTAATTTGGCTTGCTCCTTGCTTGGCGAGTGGCTACTCTGTTCTATGCAAGCTAGTAATGTGTAAGTCAGTGGATAGTGAGCGGCGCTATATCACATCTAATAACTTATTTCCGACGGTCCTTGCCGTCCTACGTAGCTTGATGGTTTTAACTACAGACTAGCAACAGTTGAGTTGCGTGTTCGAGCCTTGCAAGTGTCAGTGTAAGACGCAATGCCAAAGATTCTCGAACGGGTGAAACAGGGGTTTACGGATTTAAACTTGCTGTCTGAGGCTAGATTTGATGAATATTTATCTATACCATGCAACTCCTCCACCTGCTCCTTGCAATTAAAGGATCGCAGTTTCTATTATTTGCGCGCTAACCTGTAGATTCAAAAATTTTGGTTTATGTTATAATGCTATCGTATCGCCTTACTTTTTATTTTCTGTATAAACATTTCGCGAGAAATACTAGAAGGAAGCTGCTACAAAGCATTAAACTCATATTATGTGTAAACAGGTATGTATTATTTCACATTTCAATTCAAGGAAGTGTTGTATGCACCCAAAAGAGTGAATGTGCAGTTTTTACACGCAGGTCATAAGCATAATAAACGATGTAAAGCAGTAAGTACACAAGTAGGGTAGTAAATGGAATAGACAGCAGAATGGTTACCAAGCAAACTTAATTTTAATCTCCAGGAAAATTGATGTCTGGTCGCACAAAATACTTGCCAGATATGAACTAACGGATGAGTGGGAAGCCCATGTGCGGGCGAGAATGGATCTATACATTTGTCTGGTTGAGGATGTTGACACAGACTCAGAGGGTGCCCCATGAAGAGGGTAACTTGTATCAGTAAGTATTCTCGAATCAAGATTTATGCATGAAATGACGTGTGTAAACACAAAACCTCAACAAAGTTTGGCTTGGGAATATCATTACCCCGAGCTAATTACGTCAGTGACCTACCTAGGATTTTAAGTGCTTCTTTAGGAAACTAGGAAATATCATAGGGATGCAGTAAGTCCAAATGGGTAAGGACCTTGCAGCGATAAATCACAACATGAAGTGGCTGTGAAAAGAAGAGTTTCGCGAGAGAAGGGTGTAGAACGAAGTCCATCTCACTTTGGTAACAACGTCACTAACATGGAGTGACCAAGAAGCATCACGAGTGCGTGTTACACCCAGGTACTTCACCGACGCTCTGGTGTGTAAATTCTCACCATCTATGTATACTTTGGGATATTCCATGAGGAGTTGCTGATAACCGTGACATTTAGGTTGAGAAAAAACGGCGTTATTACATGTTGAATCATTCAGTGATAACAAGTGAGCTCTGGACTACAATGCAAAGCTGTCCAGGTAGGATGGTAATTTAGTTGATGTGGCTGCGATCGGTTGTTTCATACCCAAGACTACGACATCTGAATATTTCAGCAATTCCGCATCTGGAATGGCAGCTGAAGCGGCGATATAGGTGGAAAAGAGGTATGGAGATAGTATGTCACCTTGCAGAACGCCAGTGTCAGTGGTGAGCGGTGAGGAAGTTTATCTCCAAATCAAGTAAACTTGGCGCGTCCAGTGAACTAGTCTCTCAAAGGTGGACAGTAGAGAGTTGAATTCCGTCATCGTGCAGTTTAGTCAAAAGAAGTTAATGGTTTACACTGCGAAAGCATTACTTTCATTGAAAAAACATCCAAAATGATTTGACCTTATTTCTAGTGACGAAAACACTGGATGGAGGAGATGGGCTAATACGTCGAGTAGACCTCAAAATATGATGAGCAAACTGCAATGAATCATCCGAGTGTGCCTGATTCAGCATCTTTTCAAGAATAATCTTTTCGTACGTCTTCAAGTTAACCGAGATACAGGCAATTGCTCGGTATTTAAGTGAGTTATTCTTCGGCGCCGCTGTAATTATGATATTTCTCCAACAATCAGGAATATTGCCCACTATCATACAGCAGTAGGCCGTGCTCGGGATTCGGAAGACACTTTGAAGACGACTTGGTGAGAATCCTTACGGACAGCTTGCTTTGTTGGAGTTTAGCTTGTTACGCACTTTATTTCTGTCAATGACAGGTAAGGGGGATGTGGGCCGATCCAATCGTGGGGAAGAACAGTGATAGGAGTAGCTAGCAGAAGTTTTGGTTCAGTAATTCCAGGTTTACATCTGGATTTGACACACGGTTAGTTACTGCACTAAGTTTTTCAGCGCAAGCCATACATCCCGGCAGCTACCATTTTCCAGTATGGTCTGGACATACCGGTGGTTTAGACGACGCAACTCATTGTTAATGGACGTAGAACAAAATTTACCGCAGCTTGGTAGTTTTTGGTTTTGAACTACTTCTTTTTGCGTCTACGTAAGCGATTTTGATAGAGAGATGTAAACCGATCGGCACGGATACAAAAGTTTCAGTGGATAGCATTTATCAACCCAGATTCAGCTCGCTAACTGTTCGCTGTATTTAGAGACATGGTTTTCAAAAAATAAAATAAATCTGTCAATGAAAACATTTCCTGGCGTCGATATATCTTATCAGCTGAAGACTGTTTTCTTTTAAGGCTGCCATTTTTGTAACGAGTAATATTCATATGAATTTCTGCTTTAGACGACGGAAGGTAACTTGATATTTAAATAGTCCGAACTGCCAATCGGTGCCTGATTGCATACAAAGGACATCTTTGCACTGTTAACAAATATAAGGTCTACTGTAGCTTCATGTTTGGTGGGAGCGTTTACAACGTTTTGCAGTCCAAGGTCTGTGAGAAAAGTGGTGTCAAATCTGGTAAAATCATCGACAAAAATGCAAACAGAATAATCAGTGTGGTCGATGACGCTTGAAATGCACCGACGATAAAATTCCTCGGCCTCACCTGTTGGATAACTGGGGCAATGTAGGTATTGGCAAGCAAAATTGATTGGTAGCCACTCAAACATCTTGGTTTACATTTCAAATGCAAACAGTCAATAGGTAAAGAAGATCGCTACTAACTTTCTGGTGATAAGAGCTCCGCCGCGGCTCTTGTATATAACTGACCGGTTGACACGATGGCGAATGGAAGAGAAAAATCTGTGTTGCATCATCGTTTGTGGATCGGGCACATGCGTGGAATCACGTCGGTGAGTCCTTCGCAGTGGCAGCATATTGCAGCTGCACTACATGCTATCCGGTGCGATACGCTCCCTATACCTATCTTCTGCAAAGTGGGCATCTAGGAATCACTTAAATTCCGACATCTGTTTAGCCTCAACTAGCGTCCCCAACAATTTATTCCAATATTTCACTACTTGACGTTCGAAGTATGGAGTTGAGTGGTGTGCTTCAAATCCCGTACCGCTAGTTTGTACTGGTGCCTGCATGTGCTGCTTGTTGCGTGAACGTGCAGCAGCGGCTTAGAAATTGGGAAGTAGCTTAGGCGCAGTATCCAGTGCGTCATAATGTGATCAACACGAAGGCGACGATATGACAGGGTATAAGGCCCTAGTCTCTTATATGGGTCCTCGTACTACATACCCCGTAAACTTGGGATGAGCGGGGTAGCTGAATGCTGGACTCGTTCCACTCTGTTCACCTCATAAATTGTGATCGGGCAATGGACGGATGTGTTGTATCCAAGCACTGGTCTTATCAGGGACGGGTGGCAATCTCCTCTGATCAAGTGCAGATGCTGTGTCTAAGTGCCCAAAGCAGGCGTAGACCGTTTGCGTGTTGTCGACAGACTTCAGATGACAGCGTAAAAGTAGGCCTAAATACATTACGAAACTGGTGAGATGCAGCGGGTTGCCGGCCATGGTGTACGGGCGCGTATTACTACCCCTCCTTAGACTCATAAACTAGGACTTGGCCGTGTTGACCGGTAGGTCAACTTCTACATATCACCGGGATAGGCGATCGAGGTCCTGTTGAAGGATTTCACTGCCGCCGGGAGAATTAATAATCCTCCAAATCTTCAGGTCATCCGCAACCGATGCGCAGGGCGGCCAAAGAAGCTGAGGTACCGTTTATGTACACCAGGAATAAAATGGGTCCCAGAACTGTGCCTTGGGCTACGCCGCTAGTGGACGGGCACCCTTTTGTTAGGTGGTAACCACCCCGAACCGCCATCTCTAAATAAGGAAGTCACTGATACACTGGTACAGTGTGCCGCCAACAGCACACATCCGCAGCTTGTAAAGCAGGACCTCATGGTACACTTTATCTAATGCTTTACTGCAATCAATGTAGATAACATCCACTGATTTCCCCCGATGCAAAGCTTGTAACCTGTCGCGTCAACATCAGTTAGATGATCCATGAGCGGCCCTTCGTTAAGCCATGCTGTGCCGGCGTTAGGATATTTGTCGAGTCCAGCAGCTGGAGAAGATCCATTTTCGCAACCATTTAGAGAACCTTCGCCAAAACAGCGCTGAGACTAATCGGCCGGTAATTGTCCACACTGCGTGGGTTACCACCTTGTTGAACAGATCCGTCACGGCAGGCAACATGATGGCCAATAAGGACTTCAGAATGAGCGGGTGAAGTCCCTCGGGTCCGGCAAGTTTTATGCTATCAAGACCGGCGCGTAGACTAAGGACATCTTCTTCACCACAATCTAGGCCGCACACGTCGAGCTCGGTATAGACGCATTCCCACTTGTAAATATGGAAGCGAAGTGCTTCACCAATGCGGACGCACGTTCAGTGTTGAAGGTCAGACGCTGTTAGTCAGTGCCCTCTATCACACCTTCGTCACTTGCGGGCCTCAGGGTCCCCTTTATGTAGGCAAATAGCTTCTTGTCGGCTGCCTTCACTGAGGTTGCAAGCTCCTGTTCGTACATCCAAAGCTTTTGCGCCTTTGAGCTGTTGCATAGATTCCACTACTTTTGGTACGCCTCATATTCATCGGCAGAGTCAAACACGAGGAATATATTACACAAGTCGCGTCGCCTCTGACCCAACTGACTAGAATTTTTGTTGAACCAATGTTCTTTCATTGGTCCAGCTTTCCGATACTTGAGGGTTACGATGTGAGCGCACAACGATTGCCAAGGATTGAAGTCATTTGCGCACGAGACGTTTCACAAATTCCCAGGACATTTCATATGGGTCATTTTGGGTTATTTTAAGGCCAAACACCTAAGGGACTTCAGAAGCATCCAGATATTCGCTGACCTTCATTTCGGTGGGTGACATATTCCGCAACGGTTCACATACTTTTGTACATAAGTTTGAGAGGATTTTACCAAGTATTTGAGGCGTAAAGTTTATGCTCACTGCTCTTTATTTTATTATATACAGCAACCTGAAATTAGAAAAGAGACTGGGTACAATATACTGGGTGCAACACAAACCAAAATCCAACAAGTGAGCTTATTTCTGCTTAGTCATAGCGGTTCTAAGTCTAAAGCATCGTAGCCATTGTAATACTTTATTTTTGAGAACCACTTTAAAGAGTGCCATGTGAAAGAATTTTGAAGAATAGCAGATTAGTACATATAATTGGATGGAATTCAAGCGTTGCTCTTAACCGCAACCTGAATTTGTCAGTTTTATTTACTTCAGAATGATTATTTTACACTTACCTGTAGCGATCTGAAAAGAATTTTACCTTTTTTCTACTAATTTAAGTAGCAAAGTCCCTTAATACACATTACATAGTATATCACAAGTCAGAATATCTCTACGTATTTGTGTCCAGCCACTTGACTCACTGTAAGCATGATATGATACATTTTATTCATCTGAAGCAAATTTCATTTAGCAAACAGGACCACAATTTCGATGCTAGATGAGACTTAATTTTAGATTGCATTTTATTCTTTTATACAACTCAATGGAGCACAGTACAATTGTTTAGCAGGAAGAATGAATTCCCAATATATATGGGATACAGCAGGTCATCTACCTGAAACAAGGAGGGGAGCGTTCGTAATAAAAACAGTTCGTTAATTTCTGTGTAGTTTTGGAAATATGTTTTTTATTTTGACTACCAGTTTGCAGTCCTCAAGATAAAGTTATCTCCTATAAAAGTGATCTTGTAGCACATGATTTTGAACCTTCCGAAATCTGGTTAATGGGGACCTGGTCAACGCCACTTGTATATGCATAAATAGCTGACGACAAAACTCCTAGTGTTTTTTTTTCTTTAATGGGTTTTTCTAGATAATAGTTCTGGCAAATGGTGCAGAACTTAGTTGGCATAAAACCGCATTGAGAGCCTAAGGCATGTTTATTGAACTCGTGTTATGTTTTTACATCATTGACTGTGTACTGTATGATACTGACAATAATGGAATATCTGAATATTGGACAGTATAATTTACATTCTGCAATGAAGCAACTTTTAGGTGAGACTAGTACAGATTGCCTCTATTGAAAGGGGAAATTCCGTTTGTCACTGAGGGAGCGCATATGTCGAGAAGAAAGATGAGATACAGGTTCACATTTGGAGGTGTTTCGATGTTGCTCTTCCCAAACTTTGACACACTACCCTGTTTAAATAGGATTGGTGGAATTTCCTCAGTGTAAGTTGAGCAAGATGGTTGGATCAGATTAAGTTGATGTTGAATGGCATGAGATTTCACTCTGTCGTTCGAATTGTACCACTTATTTACTGCCATCCACAGAAAATTTGCATCGTGCTGCTTAGTTGCAAATGCAGGGAGCTGGTCGTTAAACAGCGAACATAAAACTGAAAGATCAGTTATAAGTGATCTATCAGCGCTAGCAACTGGTGATGTGCCAGTTGTACGCTTGGTTAGTCTTTGTTCAAAGAAAGTGGATAATTAATCTGAAAAATAGCCGTTGTTTACTTAAGGTTCCTCCAACTTAACTTGAATCACGCGGTCTTCGTGTTGATGTCGTCAACGATTTATCGTAGTCAAATTGTCTAATTTCTTTAATCTTTGCTATTTACAGTGAACTACCCGAAAGCATATTGGCGCGCTTAGAGTGTCGCTTTTGCCATGAGGATATTAATTGAAAAACCTGTTCGATTTGACTATAAAGCACATCGGTTTTACCTGCGCTAGGAGGTACTAACCAAGTTTAATGTAGTATTGTTACCCAAAAAAGTGACCAATCTACAGACATCAAGAAAGTTAATCAATTGCGAACTGAGTTAACGTTACATTCAGCCATGTTCATTAGCTAGAAATCCGTCTCCGATAAGAATGAACAAGTTTAATTGAGTTCAAAAAATTGATGGGTTCTTTGATATTCTGCATTGATCCTAGTAAACTGTTGGGGTTTACACAGACGTAATAATTTGTCCAAATGTGGTGGTAACTTCCTCTGTTTCAGACACCTTGAATTTTTTAACTATACAATTATAATAAAAAGTTAATTCCGAAACGACAGCATGGATAAACCCAACTTACCATGAAAATTGTTGTCTAAATTGACGCGGCGAAGCACAGGGTGTCTGGAGGGTTTTCAAAAACAGGAGTACCTAAAACAGAGGATTCGTCCTTGAGATAGATTCTACAAACGCCATGTACTTCGGAGAAATGTTCAATTCAAATGTTGCTGTAACCAGCTGCGCAAACGAGTGTGCCACGCGTGATCGTAGTACTTAGGGCTTCTGTCATCTGAAAGACAACCGGTTAGGTTGATTGAAGTAAGTGAGTAAGTACTTTACTGTACTTTACTGTACTTTATGTAATGTACCATTAGTAGTGAGGTGCAGTTGCATAGGAACGTTGTTGTCCGAAATAGTCAATGAAATATGGAGGAAGGTCGCATTCTTAAGGTAGGTGGAGCAGAAGAAACGAAATTTTTGGTTGGGTACATAAACGGCGGTAGGAAGGTTCGTTTAGGATGTGGTGAATGCAATGCCACAGCACCAGCAAAATAGGATTTAGTTTGGACGACTCCTATGATTAAAATTTAAGATGTACTCTTTTTGAGTAACGCTCGCACACATATGACACATCACTGTGTGTGCCAGTTAGAGCCTGGGGGCAAGCAAGATTTTGGATTTAAATGGTGATCATCTGTCTCTTGTGTCTTAGCCGCGGTAGTATGCGCGGTGGGATACACACCATATTACTTATTCCAGTGTTTTGTTGTAGGCAATAGTTATTGATGCTGGGAGGAAACGCTACGGTGAAGGTAGACAGAATGAATTAGTTGTAGGTATTAGCTGAGGTTTATACTTTTGTTTTTATGAAGGCAGTTCAGTGTTGTGTACGTAAATTTGTCCACTTCTGTTTTTGTTCTTTGATACGTAGTCCCTTGAGCAACTAACGTAAAGTTTGTCGTTCTCGGAGAAGCAATGTTTTAGCAGAACGCGGGTTAGAGGGAGCGCAACCGAAACAATCTTCGGCAAATCTTCGGAAAGAGAAAACATATATCAATAGAAGATGCCGATACATTTTGACAACCTTAGAGAATATTACTTGGATGCAGTAATCCAAAGGTTTGTAGGTGATTATTGAAACAAGTGAACTATTGAGCACTGCTTAAAAATTTTCATGCAGGGAAGTTTAAGTAGAAATATGATTAGGGGGACTTGTACAAACATAACATGTTGCCCTTGCATTTGTCTCTACGACAAGATCATAACAAGTGGGCCCTCGGCATTTTGCATTATTTTCTAAGTAATATTTATTGAGAAAACAAGTTGCAATTAGTTTAGTCTAATGTACGTTGCTGCCAATGTTATCAAATTATCTTCACTGCAAACATCTAGAAGAAATTCATAAATCAGCATTTTAAATTTATAATCCTGCATCCATGTGCAGTAAACTAACATGTAAAGACGATGAACTTGTGGTGCACCTCTCCTGCCACCCAGCAGATGTTCTGTAGGAAACAGATGTTCGCCGATTGTTTTGCCCTAGCTACTGACTGAAGTGGATTAATTTGTGCAAATCTAAATGTATTGTGCAAATCTGTCAGCGCGAAAGCGCTGACCTCATATTCATTTTGCATTTCAGGACGGTATTTGTTCTGCTGTTATCAAAAATCTTAGCTCTTGGAACTAACTCAGGGACGAGTTAGTAAAAACGGCATGCGTTTAATTCTATTTTTGAGTTAGATTCATATATAGGTCTCGCGTGCGTTATCTGGACATACATGAATTGCCATGTTTTGATTACGACCATTGCTGGCGATTAGTTGATTAGTGTGTGCGGGATATTTCATTTCCATCTGTCAGCAGGAATGCACATCTATTCACGATGATAATTAGTAATGCTGATTCATAAAATGCTTGGTCAACTTATTACACAGTGTCACTAGTTTAATGATTTATTATACATGAATCTAAATCTTACAAACTAATCAGATTTATTCGTAAATTATAACAGTGTTTGCATTTCAGCCTCCAATGTATAAACATGCGTATCGTCTATTGTAATTTGTCAATGCTAAGATTAACGGTTGATGTCAAGGCGCATTTCAGCTCAGCAACCAAATAACGATTGGAAGGATGATGTAAAAGAAAAATACTAGTAAACAGTTAAGGTGACTCCCAAATAGCAGAACACCATAATGTATCGTCGTCAATATTAACAGCTGCGAAGCAAATGTAACAAATACACTCCAATTAACGAGTACATTTAAATTAACATGAATCTGAAAATTAGGAAGGACGATTTGGGATTTATTCTTCAGATTTTACAAGTTATTAAGATATATGTGACATAAACATAATGGTTTATGTCAATATTGTACCATCATGTCATTGGCTGACTTTAATTGCTACTGTTAAATTTCAATCTATTTACAAAACACAAACATATTGTAATTGTATAATTTGATATGCAGTGCTGCAGGGTCTTTGTTAAATTTGTACACATAGTTTTAATCCATGCACCTAACATCCACGAATATTACTGTAGTTACGCAGGCCAAAACAGAATTGAAGGCAACATTAGCAATTTTCCATATTTGAACAGAGCAAATTAGTAAAAAAGTATGTTACTTTAAGTGTAGTTAATAGCGTCACTAAGGACAATTATTCCACATGTGCATCCTTGATTTCAAATCTACAGACAGCTTTGGTGGAAGTCAATGGTTTCCTTCACTGATTTTAGAAAAAGTCGGCCCAAACGTACAGATTTGCAACTTATCCATTATTTCGGATGAGAACACGTTTAGAAATTAGTCCTCTACGAGGACATGAAATAATGAGCGAAGAGATTGTAAAAAATGGTGGAAAATATTCATTTTGTGCCTGGAAATGAAACGTATTGTGTGTACATCCTCAGATAAATTCAAACTTTGTACTTTCAAAAGCTTCCGATCACTGGACAATAAAAACTTAGATAAAAGGAAGCAAGCTGCAGCTACTAACTTAAAATGTTAGACAAGTTGGATGGCTAATGCAAAAGGAAAATAAATCATACATTCTTTTCTCGAGGAAGGTTATAGCGGGAAAAAATATCATCGGAAAATTTAACATGAACGGAAGAACTAAATCTATAAAAGTTGTATTTTATAGAGCAGGAATAATAACTAGTAAACATACAATAACGGCGGAGACAAGTAACGTGTTAGGAAAAGCAAAATCTACGAAATTCCAACCGAAGGCTTACTGACAAAGGATTAAAGTCGGGAGAAATATTGCACGAGATATTTTCAGGTTACCGCTAAGATTTGATCACATGGATCTTACTTGTTATAAGCAATAACACAGCTAGATTGAAAAACTTAAACAAAGGGTTGTGAAATAGGATGTAAGCAACCACCAAGTTGTAGTGTAAAAACATCTGTCAAATGCGAGCTTTACTTCAGATTGCGTGAAAGGCTGGTGTAGTTAAGTGTACAGAAGATACGCTATGCTATTTTGGCCAAAGTCACGTTTACATATTGGTCTTGAATGCCATAGGTAAATGTTGTCACTAGAATGGACTCTTTTGAGATGTCCAGTTGACGGTTACCGAAGAAGATAACGGCGATGTCTATGAGGATAAGGTAGATAAGTTGTGTTTAGAGAGTTTGAACCAAGTAGATCGGGGGAATATATTCGTGCATTCGTTTGAATATTGGCTTTCATCAACACACGTTGGCGCAGTTCAGTTGACAATTATTGCATTTACTATGTTCTGCTTTACTAGTATTCTGTTTGATTGATTGGTTCTCGTCGCAGCTTCAAATCATATAGTCTTGTAATGCCTGGAAAGCCAGTAGTCAGCAGCTTCAAACTGTTCAGCGTCATAATTAGTGCGCACCCATCGGATCCATCAGGATTCGAACCCATGACCACCAGCGGCGGTTTGCGCCACTTGACCAAGGGAGACAGCGTCAAAACGTTGTTATTTACAAGCTAACTGCCATGTAGCACGTCTCAACTTCCACTGCCATGCAAACTACCAACGTTGCAGAGGACAAATTTGGCCCTGAAAGATACTACGTCCAGTGACAGCATACATGAACGACATGACAGTTTGATTGTAATTCATGTTGGTCTGAATCTTTCCCCTTTGTTCAGTGGCATAAGCTGCTGACCGGCTTTGCAAGCCGCTAGATATTATCAGCTCTAATTTTGACGGATGTGCATTTCTAATGTTGCCAACAGGCCGAAATTGCAGAATAAATTTTTCCGGGAATGTTGAAGACTGTCTAATTCAAAAGCTGCTGCAACGAACTCACGAATAACTACACTAAATCCCCAGATACTGAGAAATTAATATGTAGCGTCCTTTCACCAGTTTTTGAGTTACTAGTGTTTCTTCACTTTTCGACATATATCTTGTTTCTTGGGTATGCTACATATATGTTATCGTTTAGCTGTAACTACAGGATCCCATTCATTTCCGCTTTTATCCGTTAAAGATTGATCCCTCTGAAGAGGCATAATGAGACACATCTTTAGCGGAAAGGTACATGGAAGCATTTGTTTACATCTTGGCATCAATTTTAACCGATTCGTAACCTGTATGGGACAGAACACTGCACTGGGCCACACCGTACGTCCCCGCAGTAGAACTGGACGTTTTACAACAGTGGCTTTTGTTTGGCATTCATAAGGTTGTTGTTGAAATAGTTCCAACGCTGTAGGGAATTTAATGCTGTAAATAAGTGTTTTGATCACCGAAACAAGCTCACTTAAGTTCGTGCATAGAACCGCTAGAAAAATGTAAAAGTTGGCAAGAAGCTAGGTACCACAAAAATGCAAATACTATTCCCTTACAGCAGTCAAATGATAGTCCCAAAAAATTAAATATTGTTAAGCAAATGTTCATTATTTAATCATGATAGCGATGCTGATGAGCAGGTGCGATTACTGACTACGGCCGGGCCACCAAGGTTTATCTAATTGACTTATGACCATGTTTTCGATTAGACAAATTTCAATTGCGATCAAATGCAGATGCTTGAAATAAATCTTTAAATTGTACAGCGGTGTAGCAAACTGCACGATAACACAAGCATTCCTGTCCCAATGTATATACGCGTGTACATGATCGGCTAGGCTATTTATGATTAATCGTGATTTTGCTATCCCTTGAGCAAAGCACGTTTATCGATCTAGGAATTATAGTCTAATGAATAGTTGGGAATATTTTTGTAACCCATATTTCATGCACAGTCACATAGCCCCCCTAGGACCTGGTAAGCATCAATTCGAGCTGAAGCGCTGTCCAAGCCATGTTACATTACAGACAATTTTCGATGCATCTTAACTTAATCACGAGATACCTTTTATTAAGTGTTGGTGCAAAATACGGATATCCGATCATTATGTACCTGATTTATTAGAATCTGATAGGATTCTTTATGATAATAGAAAATGGCTGGTTTGATCTTTATAGTAAACATATTTGTGAAATAAGTGGAGATAAACTGTTTAAAATGCGCATTTTCTTTAATAAATTTCGTCAAATATGCCGAATAATAAGTTTGACAAAAGTTAAGTAGCTATATAGATCTTTGTAAAATTTGTATAAACCTGACCACAATCAAATGACAGGAACGTCTTTATTTGACAAAAAACAAACAACCTTAAGAAGCGAGTTGTACGACTGCCGCGACAGAACTTATTTATTCTTGTCGTTACGAGAGATTTTATATGCTTTTGCATCTTAAATAACGTTTGTTGCATTAATCTATATTTTGCTAACTAGTAGGGAACAAATAGTTTCTTTTCAGCTAAGTGGCACCCTATTTGACTCATAAATCGCTGTCACAGACTCCTTAGACGGAGTTGAAAGCAATGTAGAGCATGGCAGAACTGCCTTATATTATAAAACGCAATGAGCTATGAACTTCTTGGCTATGAGCATATCCTACTTTATAACCATTACACAAACAATCAGGGTGTGTTGCAAAGAGTATTAGTAAACCAGAACAAACTTGCTAAACTGGTAGCAATGTGAAGCACATGGCAAAATCGTATGTACTTGGATAAATTCCTAATCATACATATTGCTCTACTTCAACATATTGCGATTGTAAGTGCCTTCACAAATCAGTTCTTAGTTCACAACGACTATTGGAAAAACTGAACCATTAGCTTCGATTGATTCTTAATTGTTTGTGATACAGCTGTTCACCCATGCTTTGTATATAGCACCTTGTTAGTTTTATTCTGTAATACTATACAAAACAAATGGGACCGATGACTTTGGGAAACACGTTCGGTGAAGTTCCTTGACTTTCTTGTGGATATTTTAGGAGCAGCATGACAAGGGCTGATTAAAGCCTGTCATATCCTTTTGCTTTCATCTATAGGAATGACACTTAAAGAGGGTTTCTCGGTGATTTTGCATATTATTCTCAGCCGTTGCTATGGAAATAGTTGAATATCTTGTTTGTATGCAGAAACAATCAATGTGTAAAGCAATGATGAATTGAAAGAAGTCACCATTCATCTGGCTCTGGCTGGCATTCCGCTTAGAAGAATTTAGCCAGCGTCCTCAACAAGGCTAAGCAAGACCGGCGCCCTACTCGGTCTGTTTACACAGAATAGGTTCCAGTCGCTTAATTTCTTTAAGCGAAATGCCAGCCGGCGTCCAAAAAACTATGACCGCTTTCGCTTCATGACTAACGTTACATCACGCATATCCCTGTACTCAACCTAGAAACTAAATTTATGTAATCGGCTGACGCAAATATCCGAAATAGCCCGATTCAGATTATACTATCGATATTATGCTCGTCCTTACCACCGTGAAATTTGCGGATGGAAAGCATTGCATATTTCGGTAAATGCAACCAGAGTAACGGTTAATTGCATAAAATATGGTTGGTATAACAAATAATGTCTCCCCTCACATACAGTTGTTTACGGGGCTAGTGGACAAGATTAAAAATGTCGTCCATTTTCAGTATTTTTAATGTGACAAAACGATAAATGTGTTTATAAATCGATTGTTTCGACATGAGACTGGGTCTAAAATTTATACCTAGGAGAGCTTTTACATAAACAATAGGCATAAGTATGACTTGTGTTTTGTCAATAGACTGGGGAATGTTACCTCACTGTGCAGCAGCTCGACGTCTTCATTACCTGACAAAGACTTTCGAAATAATTCATTTAAAGTGGTTTCTAAATTTATACTCTTGTCCAAGAAAACTAAATCTTTGCGTGTATTATTATCAAAGGATTGTATCCGTAGGACAACGTGCCTTATCATGATGCTCGCACTGTTAAGAATATGCCAAAAATATCAAAGTAAAAGTTGTAGTCCACTACAAACAGAAGAAACAAAAGATGTGCCTTGAATATTGAGATTATATTAAATATCATCATAGTCTACGCAGTCCTTTCAAGACTGTTTGAGATTATTTACTTAAAAAGATTGCGTTCACTGCACTGTAAGAATTTTATGTTTAATTTGTGAATTAGGAACTTGAAATTTTCTCTCTAAGGATGTAGAGATGAGTATTCTTTGAGCACCTGTGCATTTCATTAATGCGTACGGATTCAACCATATATCGTTCAACGAGAAATCCTCTAATAGCTCGCCTGTTCGCCCCTTACAGTGAGTTCTCTTCTATTTGATCAACTAATGTCCCCATATACCGCTGATTGCCTGCCACAGCGTACACCATGTGTTGTCGTGGCACTTGTTTTCCCCGCGATGGCACTGTACTACAGTGTGAGAAATTAACCGATATTATTGGACCGGTTGTTAGGTGCTGTTTTCGTGAGTTGAAGCCTAGGGACAAGCTACACCAATGTTCAGGAGTCCTATCTGAAAAGATACAGTGACGGACTCAGTGGCTGCTGCATTTTGCCTTTGTTTGCACCTGCCTGGATTCTATCCCTGCGAAGAAATATCTATAGAATCAGAGGATTGTGCTGTGCTGCAATGAAATTAATGTTAAAATTTCACCAGTTTTCCACCTTGTTACTTTTGTTCCTATTGCGTTTTCTTTACTCTGTGACGCATTTTGTGGCAAGTGGTTCGTCACATTTGAACGCCTGCATGATTGTCCGTTTAACCAGACTAAAGCTGATGAAAAGTTCAATGAAGTCTATTTAGCTTTGTTGCAGTATTCAATACTTCTGGCACGTGTTAATTCGTCACAGTTAAATCAACAAAAATTACAGCTTGTTTGGCACCCTAAATTAATCTTTATAAAGTGCTTGTTCACGTCCATTACCAAAGACCATAGGTAGCCTTGACTTATTTAAATAAACGCTGAGCAACGCACATGAATGCCGGCCATTCCACGCCCGGTAGTTGAATCCGTTCCGTCAGTCTATTGTCGGTTGTCTGGCTCGCTCTTATTGTAGCTGTTCACTCTGCCATTACACACCCGGACAAACTCACTTTATTCGAGCCCTTTATTCCGCATATTATCAGGCATACCGTATAATTGCCCACTACGCGTCCCCTTCGCTTTTTCTGCAGCCGTGATCACATTACCCTACGTCATAGGGCGCCCCACTCCCAGTCAACACTGTTGGCTCCGGTGTCCTTACAACTGCACTCAATTCACTTTGTGTGAGTATGCAGCAAACTTTGTCTTTAAGACCCTTTTCCCCCACTTCTCTTAAACATGGGGTACTGGTTGAACCCTCAATTCCCCCAATGTTAACAAGGTAATGCCTGAGCATCGCGGCTGTACTATATTTTCTGAGTGGTCAACCAAATTCTCATTCAGTTAGGTGGCCTCTCGTGTTGCGGCGAAATTGGTCTCAAGAGTGTGACATAGGTGGACATCCTACTGCCAATTCTTCAGCTGCATATGCTCTGCACTGGGCTCAACCCAAGATACATTTAAGGAGTGTTTTGATTCTCCAGTAGCATGGGGTACGGGTCTTCACCATTAGCTCTGGCTATTGATAAGAGTCGTCTGATTTGTCCCACAGCTTACTACGCTTTTCAATTCCTTTGAAAGTGATGTGAGTTGGTTTCCTGCTTCAAGAATCCTCCTTGATTACAAAGGCATTGAAAGTATCGCTAGTAAGTTTAGGAGCGCTTTAGGAGGCAAGCTACACCGGTATTCCGTGCCACGCAAATTGACATCTGAGATGGATCATTACTGCTTCTTTGACCAAAGTAGGGGCCAATCGATATCAGTTAAATCATTATACCAACCTTTCTTGTTGTCACAGAATAAATTCCCCATCACCTTTTACCACAGTGGATCAGAGACATCAGTCGTTTCCTTATCTGCCGTATATCGTGTGAACAGCACGTCTCACAATTTGACATATGATCGCTGATATAACCCGTCATTTCTGGCCAGAACTTCATTTCACTTGCTCGGTTAGTGATATAGTTGGTCTCAGGTGAGCGCGATAAAAGTGTTTTAGCCGTTCTTTCTAGAGAGATGACAAAAACATGGCTTTCACGGAACAACAAACCATCATAGACAGACAGTTCATCCCGAGATTTAAAACCAACGTTATTCCCTTCGGTTGCTGCATATTTGACTCTGATTACCCGTTTTGAAATAGGTCTCGCAAACTTGAACAGGTGACATATTCCTATATGAGCACCTTATGTATTTAGACAGTATTTCGACACTGCCAAATGCTGTACTAGTTTACTTGCTTCCATCTCTTCCGGACGCATCTCAAATACCGGCAGATGAGCTCGTGGCAGCGTATCTCCAATGAACTACTGTGCACCTGATATGTACAAAATTTCCATATCGTATGTTTTAACATGGAAAAGCATATGTGAAAGACGACGAGGAACGACGTGCAGCGATTTACTGCTATCAACACAAGCGCCTTGTCGTCGGTATGCACAGTCGTCTTTCTTTCGAAAGTATAGTCATTGGAACGCCATATGGTGTAAACATCTGCCAGTATACCGTTCACAATCTACGCATGGCGTTACTTGTTCCCTATGAGCGCTTGACTGCGGAAATCTAAAGGTATTTCATTCTGCAGGCGATCAGCATCCATGGCGTTCTGGCTAATGTCTCCGTATTCTCCGGAGACTGCGCTAAATCATAATAACCGAGTACAGGTAACTAGCTGATAAAGTGTCTAATAGTTGAAGATTCAGTTTCATGTTCTGTTTTCAAACTCCAATTTACTCCTTCTGGAATTAGCTTCCCAATCGGCGTCATGAAATCAAAGAGTGTATGCATAAAACGGCCTAAATAATTCACTATAACAAACAAACAAGGAATTCCAGCCACGCTGTTAGGGGACGGCATCTCTCGTATTACCGTGAATTTTCCTAATTCGATTGTGATCCCTTGAGCTATTAGCATATGCCCATGGAAAATGAAATAGTCTTTTCGAGGCTCAATATTCGCACGTTTAAGCGTGTTGTACTCTTGCAAACAAAGCTTTAAGAAACGGTGAATTTTAGCGCCCTCATCTTCTTTCGTCGAGTCCTAAAAAAGAATATGGATTGCTAAACATGGTAATCCATAGGGATTACTCACAGTTTCCACCAACTGTTTTTAAAAATTTTGCTACAAGCAATCCAACCAAAGGGGAAACACAGACAGTAACATGGCCCAAACGATGTGGCGTGGTTCGTGAGGAAAAGAGACTGTTCATCCAGAAAAATGTCAAAACGCTTGAAACACTTCACTTTGGTCAAACGATGTGAAGTGTATTCTAGGGTTAGTGACGCATTATGTTTTATACGCAAAGTTTCATTTAACGGTTACACATAAATACATGCGCGCAGTTCAGTAGTCTTCTTCGTATTGATTGCGATCTGACTAAAACAAAAGTTTGGCTTGTCAATATGGCGATCACAAACCATCACATCACATTGCTCAAGTCACCGAAGAACCTGTGACACAGCGCAAATGGAGCTCTCCTAGTCGGCAGCGCATTTGTTTGCATCAAGGGATCTTACAACAACTGAGCGGTTTTCTCAGATTTTCATAAACCCTGGTTAAACGTGAGCGGATATCGGTGAATAACATCACTCACTGTATAGAAACGATCATGATTAAAAGTAAAAAACAAATTGACTGCGTTGTACCAATGCCTAGAATCGGTGTGGACTTCTCTCCCCGACCACAAACTATAATCAGTGTGAAGCTTTGTTCCTAGAGTTTACCACATCTACTGTGTCAGTCTTTTAGATAAAGTCTGGAGCCATACTACATGAGTAAACATTTTCATCGGATATGTTGTGCACCACGGGACTGTAAATACATTGTACGATGTTGACAGAGCCCACGTGTCAAACTGGAATCATATTTCACTGCCTCCGATAAAAAGATATTTGTATACACATTTTGTGGTTTCTTCCGAGATGCGTTACTAATTTAACGTTCTGCCTCAGCGGTTGCCTTGTCATGATTGAGCTCACACACTGGCTGACTGATAGTAACGAGCAGAGATTTCTTTTTCCATCTTTGGCATAATTCCGTCCATACGCCGGCCAATGTTTGTGGCTGCTGGGTGTCTCAAAGTGTGAAATTTGCGGATCCGTTGTACCTTCTTTGTGGACTAGTTGGGTTTGATCTCGGATTCTGCAAACAATTATGCGTCAGTTTCCGTTAACATTTATTATCGTTGTTAAACAGTCAAGAAATCATTGGTGCAAATATCGATGCACCGCTACAGCAATAAGTTGCGTTGCTGCAAAAGACGATTTGTCGTAATTTCGTCGCTGATTTCTGGAAATATTATGTTCTGAATGAGACTGTATCTCATATATTGACGGGGTTTACAAGACCAGGCTAAACGCTCGAATTCACTGAAATACTCGTCTACGGATTCATCTGAAGGCCTGCTTCACGAAAAATATATGTAGCGCTGCTAGGTCTTATTGTTTTGGCCCGAGCAAACTTTATCAAAATTCTATATGTCAGCCTCCAAATCACTGGGATCTTTACCTTTGTCATCGTGCAATTTTGCTACCATACGCCTCGCGTCATCCCCCGCTGCGTCGAAACTTGGTCTAGGGACAGGCAGTCCGTTGCTCTTCCAAACATACTAGTGTGCGCAAGACTAGCAACTTGCTGCTTCGTAGACTCCAATCACCTGCCCAATTCCGTTCATCCATGTACAATGAGTAGGACAATTGAACGGCCGGTGGGGACCTTGTCTGTATTCAAGTGCAGCCGTGGCGGTTTGTCTTGGCCTTCTCTGACAACTTTTGCATAACTCAGTCCTTCAGAGACTATCATCTGTGCAGCTATGTCAGTGTGGCGAAACTTAATGCAGGTTGGCAAGCCAAACTCCTCAGTATAATTGGTTCCTTTACAACCAAAATTAACAACAATTTTTAGCCGATGTGATTCCTACTTTGATGTAGGTAAACAAGTGGCGAGAAACTCACGCGATTGTCATCCATTCCATGTCCAATAATAGAATCCGTTCCGTTAATATGTTATTGGTTGTCTGGCCCGCTCCATTGGTCTATCCGCTCTTCCTGATATGCCACTGTCATCACAAGTACTTCAGCCGGTCACCTTTTAAAATAAAGTAAGCCGCTAAAGTTTTTTTTAAGTATATATCTAGGAATAATCCGTCCAGCACAAGGCTGCTTTGACAAGGGCCAAAGAGAGTAGAGTTTCTTAGGATTGGGTCCACATTTAATCTTAAGTGTTCACTAAGTGACATGAGTCTGTAATACATTCCGCGCGCAGTCGAAATTAGGATTACTTTCGCAAATTTAATATATAGCTGTGTTTAAATACCGAATTTATCCTAAACATGCAATTCAAAGCTATGTTAACGGGAAATAAGCCTCAAATCTTACTACTTGAGTCTGTATTGTTAGCGTACTTCCATAATCACGTTTAGCTACTTGCATACCATCGACCTGACGTAAACACGCTATGTACTACATGGGTCGATTGACAGTGATATTTAAATTTTTACGTACCTGAAGGTTAACAAAGCATGAAAACATGCAAAAGGTAGAGAATATATAACGATTAGTCTATCCCCATAGTTCATTTAAACTAGCAGCTAAGAACTTGCTCAATGTTGTCGTTTATAAACAGCAGTATTTACCATAATTGCAGTTTCACTTCAGCCTAGAAACACTTGTTCCCTTTCCTTGTTTAGTAAAAACAAGTGCCTAATGAAGCGATGTGAAAGTATGTCCTGTCATTGGTATGTAAATAAAGTATGAGATTTTACTAGGTACAGTAGCTATATGATCTATGGGTTCTGCAATTGACAATAGAGTAGATGTTTGTTATGTACTTAACTACAATGTTTACATAACCTTATGTCACAGAAAGCGTTTGTGTTACTTATTCAACGACTTGAGATGTGCTTCACTTTTCTCTATTTTGATGAACGGTTTGTTTTTTCTTATATTCACTAATAACACTGATTTTTACATCATATATGGCTACTTCCAGCCTATTTACTAATGCATCATTTAAAGACGTTTATCATGCGTTCTTCATTATATTACTCATTATCGACTAGAATTTCCAGCTTTACGATGGAGCGGACATTGTAGTGCAGTGTCTACAATTAACATAAGATACAGTCTACTTTATCTAGCTTTTGACTTAAAGCACAAATGTGGGCGAAACTGTTGCTAATTATGATTTAATAAAGTTTTGAAAAGGTGTCATTTCTATTAAGCTTGAAAACATAATTTTTAAAGTGCAATCAGTCAGACAGCCATCACACGCCGGGAAAGCAATACAGAGATATTTCATGCTTTCAGAAACGGATGGCAGTGGGCACTCCAGGTGCCTCCAGTGTGGTTAGAACTTCTAACCACCTTACGTTTACTCATCCATGTTGGTAAACAATGTATGAATTAGATATGAACGGTAGCAGCCATTGACTGTGATTTAGCTCCTACATCCATCTTTCTCTGTCATTGTACTTTCAAAACCGTTACGGACAAGTTTGGCTCCACTTAGTCAAAATCTTCTAGTGGAAACGTGCAGTTCCTAAAGCGTTGTAGAGAGGGGATTTTGAATAACTTTATGATGACTTTTGTTACAGTTGTACTCTGCCGGGAAGCAATCACGCACTCGGAAATGAACTGAAGGCGAACATATAGTGAATGTTTAATAAAATGTAGCTTTCATGAATTTCGCTGGAAGAATACAGTTTGGACAGTGATATGTTTGCCTAATACAGTGGACCGCAATTCATATTTCAAGCGTTGAAAAGCAACACATGAAATAAAAAAGCATTGCCATCTTAAAGGATAATTGTAGTTGGTTGCCTGCCATAACTAACACGATTAATTTTCTTATTATCCACTTTTTTGAAAGCCGCTGTTGTTGATTTCGTACAAAATAAATACCGGAGCATCACTTGTGCAATAGGACACTGAGAGCAATATATTGGCTGACTATCGTTATTGAGTGAACAGCTTGCAAGGAAGTCGTTAGTCCTCTACTTTTTGCGGTACCACATTTCTTGAAAATCACTTCGTTCTGAACATGTTGCCGAGCTACGGAAGCGTTTCTTTGCTAAAATGACTTTTACGCGAATCGAACTGAGTTAGGTACTTCTACCTACCCTGGAATATCATAAATGCAATAACTAATATGAATTGCTGAGTTTAGGTGTTGCTCTCTAACATCGGTGCATTTCATCTTTGTGTTGACTGACCAGACTGGAGTGGAATTCAGCACGTTGTGATTGGCGGCAATCGCCATGGTTACCAGCAATTTGAACTTCTCACCAAAAGCTAGTATTTAAAGTGTGATTGCATCCGTATAATGTGGTTTTTATGCAATAAAACGCTTTGCTTCTGTTTTGATTATGATCATTAACAGCGTACCTCTAAGCAGCAATACATTTAGCCACAAAGTATCAAAACTAACGTAGAAGTAAACATACTGAAAGTATTCAGTCATAACAAGTTTCCAAAGGTTTTGCGGCCTGCACATATACCCCACTGTTGAATTACTAACAGAGTCCCGAATTTCGCACATTGTTTCGTTTGTCATGCTGTTATATAAAGCCGTACGCAATCAGACGAGTAAATAGTTCAAAAGGCGATACTTACAACCAATGTTTATTGCTAACGTTTAGATTCTCCTCCTGTATTCTTATTGCATAAGAGTATGTCGAACTATGGTACTTAAGGAAATACGGGAATGCCTATCAGTTACGACAGTTTTAACTGCTTTTTGATACGTTATGCAACTAGTAAAGCTGCAAGCTTTCATTTACTAACCATCCGTCAATATCGCTTTGCATTATTAAAGATGTTATTTAAATTCTGAATATTTCGTCAAATCCGTATTAAAGTTCGTTGTGTTTTGTGGATCATCAAGAAAGAGTAATTAGCAGCACATTCTGCCAGCGTTTAAAAAACGTTGCCCGAAGGTAGAATCATAGATAGAACCCCATATATTGCTAAGTTCTGTACCTGTTGGGGATAGACTCAGTACGTCAAGTATCTCAAACAAATATTTCGGAATTCTTTATATATGTATTGTTTACGCCAGCATTTTATTCCACGACACGTGTTTCTTTGGAATAACAAGTTCAACTCACCCGATTCGTTCATAAGTGGCATTCTCCAACTTACTAAGTTGAAGTTTAGCGAGAGTGATCCTTTGCACAAAGCATGTGAACCTGTTTTTGGCACGAATTCATGTCATATTTTGTACTCATGTATTGTGCGTTGATTCGTTATTACGTTTAGGAACAATGGTTTTATTTTTGTAGTGTGCCGAAAGTCGAACGTGAGATCAAAGTTCCAAAATATCAAACAACAAAGTAACTGTGACATAACATTGACTGTGGTTCAACGAATATTTACAATGATATTTAGAACACACTAAGCAACACACATCGCTTGATGGCTGTTCGGTCTCAATACCGTTTATCTACCAAAGCATTCCCCACTCAGACCTCTGTATTGTTTCAAGCTGTATTTAAACATGGTTTAATTTATTATGTAAAATATTGATAAAGGAAACAAGACATTATAAAAACGAGTTATGCCACAATGAATGAGTTGGAAGCGCTGAAAACATTTCGATTAGATTTAAATTATAGCATTTTTCTGCAGAATAATCTGTTCAAATCAGGTTGACATGATGTCTATATAAAATAATGGGCGTCAAACATTTGCAATTCGGTGACAAATTTATAACTATACTTTTAGCGCTCAACAGATTCGCTTATTTTATTGTCCATTAATAATATACGGAGTAAATAATGGATGGGATCTTCTGTGATAGCATTAACGCCTTGACAAATAACTTATCTATGATTCTCAACTGGTATTAACAATAATAACGAAGAGCATCTTCAGCCAATTTAAGATTACTGAGTTACTGGTAGCTTGATTTGACTGAGCAGATGTGTAATTTGAAAGAATTTATACGGAGAATAATGCATAACTGCAAATGTCTATTTCACATTCAAAAGGAGAGAAAAAACCTAAATTATCAATATATATGTTTGACCTAGATTTGCATTGCCGAAGTCGTAACATGAAAAACTCATTTTTATATCGAGAGGTTTGTATGCCCAGCTACGCTTAACCGTACTGCCGAGTATATGTTTAACATCCGATAGGTGCTAAACTAAGTACACTTTATTGATTTCTTAAGTAAAATTTCCATATACTCAAGGTTAACTTTTGTCATAACGAGTTTGATATCACAAGATTTATTTCTGTTTAAAAATACGGGAATGGATGGAATTCCGACATGTAACCCTGAATCATTCCATTAAAGTTTTACCTAAAGTTAGAAATTCGCTCGTTGAGGGAAGATCGGTTTGATCAAACTGCTTGAACTCATAGGTTAAATGTGCATTTTGGCTAAATCCGATCGTGAAAATGCCCCATACGTTTATTCTGCCTAATAAGCACAACAATATTTTTTAACTAACAAGGTAAAAATCGTTACGTCATCTCGCCAACGTGGTAACCTTTGAGACATTCAACGCACTAAGGTGAATATCCTTTACGGATAAGTGGGTGTTTAGCCAATAAAGAAATACATGTCAACTATATGGTCACTTCGGTCATTCATTAGTCTCATACTATAGATTTATAAAAGAAAAGCTTTTGGAATTCGATTGAGCCCTGTCATATCCGAAATACCAAGCTGAAGTCCACTACATAGAATTTACGTTTGGTTTTTAGTTCACTAAATATATTATAAATTACAAAATATTTGCGTAATTTATCACTAAACTGCTACCTGAGAAATAAAACAATACTTGGCTATTATTGTAGATTATAGTTTCTAAAATGAAGAACAAATGGATATGTTATGGAAAGAAGGGATAACTTAATAACCACTTTAGGGGTTTATGGTATATTTATTTGCATTATAGAGGAACAAGCAATTTACGTCTAATAGGACATCATTTCTTGTAATTACATTTCCAACATGCTTTGAGATGGAGTTAGTGGTCTGTTGTAAAATAGGAATTATCGCCAAACAGGAAATTACGTGTTATACGACGTTTATATCTTAGCATTTGGTTTATTAACTTTTGTGTCGATAATTTATCAAGGGTCTGTCTGTTAGCTTGACATATTCGTTTAACTAAGAATATGACCGCATAACCTATATCGTGTATGTTCATTATTAGCCGAGTGGTTGCGTCCTTTTTTTAGTTAAACTATACACTTGAGCTGAGTTATCGCATCGGTGATTGTGCGTGTCATTTCTTTCCAGCGACACAGGCAATAATTAGGTTTAACCGAAAATTTGCCATCATGCAAATTACTTTAATGGATGGCTCAATGCTACAACTTTCGTTGAGCCGTCACTTATAAATCCAGAATCATAAATTGTTCAGTATTAAAAATTTTTTTCGTCAGAGTTTCTAAATAGCAAGCAAAGCTGGGTTTCAACTGCTAACCATAACACTTCAGATCCCTCGATTCATTTAAAAATGTCACGCTTGCAAAAGAGAAATAGGTATACTTGCTGAAATTGCAAGTACCTGGATTAAAAAGGCACACCAATAAATGAGCATCATATTTCGTTTTCAAGTTTTAAAGAATAAGCAGCTAAACCCAACGAAAAATGTAAGCAACACGTTCAAGCTACGTTAGAGGCCAGTAGACGGGAAAATGGCTAAGGATTAGTGTCATGGAACTAGGTCTTTAGGGATAAAAGGTTTGTGGTACAAGGCAATGAGGCTGGACCTTACCGTGTTGCGATGGTTTGCGTGTCTCAGAGATCCATTGAACTATGCTGGGTGGTGCTTTTTTTGCACCTTCAGAGCCACTCATACAAGATTGGTCAATGGTTAGAGGCCAGACAAACTCAGCCTCCTGGTCCTCCAGGTTGGGGGTTGGAATGGGGGTAGCTAATCATTTCATAAAACGGGCCCTGTAGTCCAGTGCCAAAACCCGCTGCCTTGCGGTAAGGTTTTTGAACCAAAGGCTTTGGTTGAGAACTCTAATTGTTCTCCTGTCTAGGCCTGGGCAACCTGACAGTATTCTGCCCACGCAATACAATGAATTTTTCCTACAACAATTTCTTGATGCTCTGGCCGTCGCAGAGGATAATAAACGGCGCCCAATCTGCTGCATCGAGCAGGGTGGATAGGGGTTTTAGATGCTACTGCTCAGGCCTTCCCGTCTTTTTATACCCCTTCTTGCGCTTCTGCATTCTTATTGTCCCGCTCCAACTTTACTTATATCCCCCCACTTTCAATCCCCCAATTCTTGGCCCTCCCCCAGCTTACTTCAATAGTCGCTTGTCTTCTAATTTCAACTCACACACAATCGCAGGGCCTCGCTCCAATCCAGTCGAGAAGTCCATGTTCACCCAAGCGGACGACGTCAGATCATCCGTTTCCCTTTGGAGTCCTCCTGCCTCGCTAAGAATGGCATGCCTCAACGTGCGCACTTTGCTGCAGATTGGCCAAAAGGCAGCACTAGCCCGCACACTAGAGACCCTATCGATCGATATTTGCTTTTTATCACAACCCGCCTGCAAGGTTCGAGCTCCGCGCTTACCCTGAGATCCCCCACATGCGACACTGGCGGCACATCCTCATTGCGCCTATCTGGCTATGATGCAGCTTCAAATGCCGGTCAAGCTGGCGTCGGCATTGTTTTGAGTCCCCGGGCTGAAGCTGCCCTGCTTGATTGGATCTCAATAAACAGTAGAATGTGCGCCGTTAGATTAGCTGGTTCGTTCCGTGCTTCGAAGTCGCGCGGGGACAAACGGTGTCTGTTTGTCATTGCGGCCTGCGCCCCTACAAACTGTAGCAATGATTCGGTAAAAGAGGATTTCTATCAGCAACTTCGCGAGCTCCTTCGTTACAGAAGAAGCACGGATTCTGTGGTGCTGGCTGGCGATCTAAACGCCAAAGTCGGAAAATTGTCCTCTGATGAGCTTCATCTGGGTGGCAACATGGTGTAGGCTCCCGTAATGATAATGGTGAGCGATTGCTACAGCTGCGTGAAGATGCTCGCCTGTTTCTCGCGAGCACTAACTTTCGACACAGCACCCGCAGAAGTGTGACTTGGCGGACACCAGCCTCGGGCCAGTCATGGACGCAAATCGATCATATCGCGATCAGTTACCGCTGGAGAGGCTGTGTCCAAAACTGTCGCTTGATTTGGAGCACTTGCGTGGACTCTGACCACGCACTTGTCTGTGCCGACCTCCTGGTGCGTTTTGGTGGACGTCAGCGACGTCGATGTGAAGGGATTGACACTAGCCAGCTGGCAATGCCAGATGTTCTGAATGTGTACCAAGATGCGCTGACATCTGGGCTGAGTAAGCGCCCACTAAACACCGTTGAAGATCACTGGTCGCATACTCGTCAAGCTTTGTTATTAGCAGGCATGTCTTCATGTGGCAAAACAAATTTCCAAACCGGACATTTGGTCTCTACACAGTCTCTGGAAGTTATGGATGCTCGCCGACGTATTCCGGCTGGAAGCGAATATAATGAAGCTCGCAAAAATCTCAGGGCAAAACTAAGTGCTAGCCTAAAGAAGAACCGCGAAACTTGGTGGTCTCATCGTGCCTCTGAGATGGAAACAGCCGCTGCCATTGGTAATCATCGTATGTTATACCGTCTGATACGGGAAACAGGCAGCAGGAGACCTGGTGTTAGCGAGACCATACGCGACGAGAGTGGGCATCCGATCCACAGCCTGTCAAAATGCTTGGAGCGTTGGGCCGAACGCTGCTATGCAATTTAACCAACCTGAGTTATCACTTTCTTCGGGTATTGAGCGCCCTTCTCCTTGGGCCGTCTCCTAGGATCCGCCCTCAGGCGCAGAAGTCGAACGTGAGATCAGGCTGTTGAAATTGCATAAGGCTGCAGGAGCAGATACAATTCCTCCAGCCCTCTTCAAATTCGGTGGACCTGCTCAAGTAGATGATCTACACGAGTTGCTAGTAAAACTTTGGGAGCAGGAGACAGTCCAGACAGACTGGAACCGCTCCGTAATTGTCCCAATTTTCAAGGGAGGCTCCCGTTTAGAATGTAGCAATCATAGAGGGATCAGTCTGATTTCGATTGCCTTTAAATTGCTTGCCTCTCTCATCCTCCACAGAATGACTGGCACTCGTGAAAGCCAGATTCGTGAAGAGCAAGCCGGATTTCGTCGAGGTTGGGGCTGCATCGACCACATCTTCACATTGCGTCAAGTGTTGGAGCACCGCCATGTTTATTGGCGACCCACCGTTGTAGTGTTTCTTGACATAAAAGGTGCCTTCGATTCAGTCGATCGATGTGCCCTTTGGGACTGTCTGCTGAGGAAAGGTGTGCCGGATAAATATGTAAACATTATCAAAGCGCTGTACGCACATAGTTCGGGCAGGGTGTGGGTTTATGGCAAACTCTCGCCACCCTTCAGTATCACCAGCGGTGTGAGACAAGGATGCCTGTTGTCACCTTTCCTCTTCAACTTCGCTATTAATGAAGTCATAGAAACAGCTTTCGCTGGACACGACATAGAAGGTGTGGAGCTACTCCCTGGTGAGCGACTTCTTGACTTGGAGTATGCGGACGATATTGCCCTAATCTGTGACAGCTCCCAAACATGCCAAACAGCACTGAACCGATTAGCACTGGCTACCAATCGTTTTGGGCTATGCTTTGCTCCATCGAAATGCAAAGTACTTCTCCAAGATTGGCAGGGACCCAACCCTGCGCTAACGCTTGGTGGTGATCTGCTAGAAGTCGTTCAGGAATTTAAGTACCTAATCAGCTATATTAGCACCCGTGGGATTGAAGATGAGGTTACGAACCGTATAGCAAAAGCTCGAGGTGCTTTTGCCAATCTCCGCCACCTGTGGCGCAGACGCGACATTACTCTCACCCTCAAGGGCAGAGTTTACAACGCAGCCGTCTGTTCAACTCTCTATTATGGCTGTGAAACCTGGCCCATCAGGTCGAGATACATGAAGAGCCTCGTCATATTCGATCATCGCTGCCTTCGCAGCTTAGCTCATGTCTGGTGGGAACACCGCGTGAGCAATGAGCGTGTTCGGCGTCGCGTATTTGGTGCAGGAAGAGCGAGTGAACCGCTCAGCACCATTATATCACGCACCAGGCTCCGATGGCTGGGCCACGTGTTGCGCATACCAGCACACCGACTCCCGCGACGTGCATTGTTTGCGCGTTGTGGGTGCGGTTGGAAGAGGAGGGGAGGCCAAGTGATGACTTGGTCGAGAGAAATGAAAACCCTCACTTCGAAGTTGGCGTCGGCTGGTGCATCCCGACTGCCTGGCTGGGGTCCTAAGGACGGTGAACACGTTTGGTTGGACACGCTTGCTGATATGGCTGGGAGCCGGCTCCAATGGCGTTTGTGTTGTGAGTTCCTTTATCCATCCCCCTCCTATTTAGCACCCCCTCCAATCACGATCTCAATCGTTAGGCATAATATGACTTTCTTTTACGGCAGCCATCTGTTAGCTCTCCGGAACGATGTCCATCCGTTACTGGGGACTCAGCTGGCGTGCCACTGTTGGTTTTTCTTTCCTTGCCTTTTGTATTGCGGCACAATAGCGGAGGTGTTTTCCACCTCCAGCTAACGTGTAATGATGGTGATGATGATGGTACAAGGCAAACAGCAAAATCTAAAAGCGTAACCGTCAGGCAGAAACCTCGATGTAATTAACTAAATCAATTCCATAACTGACGGCGCTTCTGCATTCGTGGGATTCTTCCTTTGATTCAGTTAAAGAAACTTGCTCCAGCGCAGTCAACTACGGACCAATCAGCGCATAGACGAACTATGCGTAGGCGTCCAACCAAAATCTCAGTTCGCCTGAGAACATATAGCCGCTTCCTTCTCCACGTAAACCCGTATGGTTATTCATTTTGCACAGTCCCGTCATATCCTTCCATTTTTCGGGAACAGCCGCATCGTTGTCGTTAAAAACCCAGTACGCTCTTCCACTCCTCGTATGTTTTTCTGCTCCTGTCGTTGTGACTTCTCCGTAGATAGTGATGTTTTGCAGCTGGTTAATCTTCTCTTTCCTGGGGTCAGCTTAGCCACACTCGGTTTTTTGCGTTCCTTTCTTCTAGTAATGACCTCATAACATATTTCTCCGAACTTTGCGATCACTACAACTTTCTTTCCTGTTCTCTGCTACCCAGCATTGGTTAAATCCACACTTTGTCATTTACTGATCGCTCAGGTAGCGCACGGGTCCCGCGGTCGTAATGCAGTTTCTGCGCAGCCATCCATTTGCTTAAGCCACTGCAGTTGCTCATGCGATAAGGAGACAGGGTGTAAGAGTTCAGTAGACGCAGGCACTATGATTCTTGGCCATATGCAGTACAAACGTTGGACTAGACTGAGACAATTGTTCGGTTATGGCCTGTTGCGAATCTGCAACTGCATTAGATGCGAGCCCTCATTGGTGGCTTGAGGCTCCGACAACAGCGTATTGGATTATTTAATCTCCGCCTCTGCTTTTCCGTTTGACTGACAGTGACACGGACTCGTTTGTCGGAGCGAAATTCTCATAATTTTGAAATGGTTTGAAACACATCACTTGTTAACTGTAGGCCATTGTTTAAAGGCATTTCTTCCGGAATTCTACCTCCAGTGAACTAACATCTAAGTTGGTTGATGACTGCTAAGCTAGTAGCAGCGATAAATGGATCAATTTCGAAGTAATCACTGTAGTAGTCCACTGTGAACAAATAGACCTTCCCGTTGTCACGGAACAAGTCCACCGTTACTTATGGCAGTAGTCGGTATGGGGCCTCACGTAGCATCATTAGTTCCCTGCTTTGTCGATCGTCGAGCTGAACAATGAAACACGTGTTCTAATATTTGACTTGTCATTCCGAGCTAGGACATTAGTTCTCATGCGTTGCAAATGCTGTAGTGAGTACCCAAATTGGTTCAATTCGCGTGTTCTAGCAATTATTTGCATAGCAATGGGTAAGATCAAAACGCGATTGCCTTTGAACAGTGCATCGTCATACATCATGAGTTCGTCCTGAAAGTTGAAGCATGGAGTTAATTCACACAGGAGGTAATTCTTTGTATCTGACAACACCCAAAAAATCACTTCTCGAGACGCAGCGCATGTCGGCTCTTCCTCCGTATGACGCCTGATACCTTTCAGGCGATATGTTGTTACCGGAAGATATTGTACTATATTTACTGCTTAGATTTATTCATGGTGTCCTTAGACTTCCAAAGGATGAGCTCTAGACAGACCGTCCCCGATGAACATGTGTTTTTGGAAATAAATAAGCGTAACTGCAGATGCTAGTGGACACAGCCAAGGTTTGCTGGATATTGACACTGGCGACGAAAGGTCATTATAAACAATATTCTTCCTCCCAAAGGTTGCATCGCTCTATCGCGCAGACGACTACGAGCATGCCCTTATCGATCCTGACATAATGCTGATTTGTCACCATGAACGTCCGACTGTGAAAATCCAAGGGCTTAACACCCTGGATGAAAGCAGCGCATATTCCGCTCTGGCTGCTGTTACTCTGCATCTCCAAAGGCAGAGTTGGATCAGAATAATCGAGTACTGGATCACAGCTAACAAGATGCTTGATGGTTCTAAAAGGGCTTCCTTGTCTTGTCCCCAACTCTGCTTAACTTAAAGAGGCATTCTTTGGATGGGCGTCATTATTTTATCAAGTCTCGGCAAAATCAGGTCAAGTAATGCACCATGTCATTTAAACGACAAATATATTCGAATTCCTCAGTTTATGGCATCTCGCACTGCTATGATTTTTCCGGGTCGACCTTAATTCCCTCGGCTTTCAGCATATGCCTATAAAAAATCACTTCCGATTTCCGACCTCAAATTTCTCGCATTTGCACATTATGTTCATTTGCATGCAACCCTGCAAAATGCGTTGAGGATTGGCTTCATTTTCCTGTCTGTTTGAGCCGTAAATCAGGAGATCATTTGCTACACACTTTACACTGTCTAGGTCTTTACCAACTATAATAATCTTTTCTGAAAAATGTTGCACAAAACAAAGGTTTGCAGTTATGGAAAATGTCAGAATTATGTAGCATACTTTGTCAGGAAACTGGATTCTTCCTCTAGGACCACTTGTCAGGAAGCCAATGAGAGATAAACGTTGGTGAAGTATTTTGTTTTGGCCAAACGCGCCAGAGCTTCTTCTAACGTTGGCAGTGTATAGTGTTCGCTACGTAAATATTTATTCAACGGTTTAAGATCTACGCACAGACGCAAATCACCGTTTTTTCGTAAAAGTGGCTTATTGGTTAACCCAATCTGCCGGCTCCTCGATGTTAGCGATTACCGTTAACTGCATCAAGTTACTTAACGGAGTCGAATTCGTTACTTAAAGCAAACGAAACCAGTCTAGTTGGCAGCGTAGTGGATCACATTGACGGATCTAGTGACAAATAAAAGGAAAATTAAAGTTCCGCAAAGGTTGGTTAAACAGACAGATACGGTTCACTAACATATACCTCCGCTTTACTCGCATGCACAATAAGATCATGGTTAAAATGAACAAAGCCAAGGTACTGAATGGAATCACCACAGAGAATCGTTGTAAGCTCTTGCTGAACGAACACGAAAATCCAACTGTTGTGAAGGGCCGTCCTTGGGATTTATTACTTCGATTATGGCCACATTTATAGGCTGGAGCTTAGAACCTTTTTACAAGGGTAGAAATCCCTGATGAGGTGGCAGACGAACTCCTGGACACCGCTTCGCAGTTATTATGTTGATAGTAGCACCCCGTGTCTAATTGGAAGCGCATCATTTCGTCACCAACAAAGGGGATGTAAGAGATGCACTACTTTAGACTCACCTGTAATACTTTGCTGATGGAATGTTCAGAGTCTGTGGGTGTCATGTCATGATTAAGTTTACACACATTTGAAGAATGGAAGCATCGAGAGAAAAGAGTTTGTCTGCCGCATCTGGCGCAAATTTGGCATCATTCCTGACAATGATCAAGATCCTGCTGACGTCGCGCTCCGCAGCATTTGAGTTTCTTGTGTTTTGACAACACGTTTGCCAGGCTTGTTATGCACCTTGTTTACGAGACAGGATAAATTGCTTCCTATACTGTTTTTCTCCGGAATCATAATTCACCAACTTTGAATATTTACCAATGAATATGCAAGCATACCCAGTAAGAAAGCAAGTAACAATCCTTCCGTGTTATTTTTATACGAATTAATTATTCATTTTGCTAAGTAGGCTGTCTAAATGCATGCAACATGTGACTGTTGCGCTGTAATGTGCATTACTATATAATCCGGATAGTTCAAGGAAGCCGTGAAGCTTTGAGTTCAATAGGTTTGTAGACACTTGGTGAACTGGTTTTTGTGGATTTGCCAGGTCACTTGAATTCTAATAAAATTGGAGTGACATTTTCTAGAGACCTGAGGATACATGTAATAGATCTGAAAGAAGCCAAGGTGTTATTGTAAGTACCGGTGAGGAGCTCAAATCATGTGTTACAACCACAGTGTGAATAAACATGAGATTCCTGCTGCGCGTGACATTGACAGATGGGTCCATAGTTGTGATAAAAGGGAGCCCAGTTGCAATTATGAGTCTGATCCGAACACCAATGGTCTTCAGGTTGTGAGTCCTCGGCTTTCCGTTCTGTTCAGGAAGAACATCTTTAATATAAACAAATAAATAATACTACACAAAATCACCCGGAGGATGATGGGCAAAGAAAAACATTTACGTGCCTCCACATGCGTTATCGTTATAGACAGCTTCAGAAGAACCAACGGCAAAATAAAATATTAAGGCTTCTGCGCAATAGTGCTACATGACTGAAGTATATGTGAAGAAATTCGCTATTCATTTACATTAAATATTTAGGTTAGGGTGTAAGTATTCGGGTTGGCGAAATATATACTTAATGAGCACACACCTGACAGAATATCCAATTAGTTATTTTGACATTCGTTATGTACTACCCTTTGTAAGTAAATCAATAAATGGTTTAGCCTCGACGGTGTGAGACGCGCGTTAAAACGTATGCTCATGATAATCAACGCGTAACCTCAGTACCGGTACAGAAATGTTGAAAGTTAACCAGTACATACTAGACATATTTGTGTATGTATGTAGAGTTTGTATTTGGGTTCATGGCTTAGTAATCCAATTGAATGAATTTGTTATTAGTATTGTTAATTTGTGAGTTTGTTCGGCGAATTCGCTAAGATAGAAAGGGATCAGATGAAAACTTTGATGTGGTTGACATTCGGGAAATGGGAAATGGCCTCCGGTACGGCAAGAGCCAATGACTTTATTTAGTGGCGAGTCACACTCGCCAAGTCACAGTGTAGTTAGGCAGATATACTTGGCTTTTTATGGGGTAAACACTTTCCATGCGAAAACCCACCACATCCTGGAATACTGCCTCTGAACTATTAGCCGGAGCTGGAATAATCCGAACCACCCACCTAGCACCATGTGAAGGCTGTTCGTCAGTAAATTTGAAGCGGAAAACAAGCTATAAGTACACTGATATTCGTTGGCACCGAGATACAAAACCACACATGTGAGCTGCACTTCATTATTGCTACGCCGTTTCTTATGGATGCGTTTAAGGCACTTGCGAAACATAATAAAAGCAGTCTGTAGGGATTAATAACGATCATTGCTTAAGAGAAATGTTAAAAGCGACGCCATAGTTAACCTCTTCATTAAGCTAAGCATTCCAACCGTGTTGATGAATCAAAGAGTGAACCTACTTGACACTGTACTACGCTTCGCACGATTACAGCACAAACTCAGGTATGCACAGGTGCATTATGCCTAATACATTTTGTTTTGCGCTCAGAGGATTGCTTATGCTATCATATATATATATATATATATATATATATATATATTCCTAAGCATTTAAAGCTAACGTAATGCTGAAAATTTAATGATACTAAACCGATTTTGCTACTGCGGAGCAAATAGGACCAAATGCAAGTAGATTTGGCTGAAACAAGTTAACATTTAGGCACTTCACGTCTGCTGATCGAATGTGTAAACTTCCACTCGATAAGAAGTAAAAGGTAGCGAGCGCGATTGAGCATAATTAGAAAATCGATGGGTGTGAAAATAGGTAAGCAAATCGAACTATGTATTATAAATGGAACTCATTTGTAAAAGATGGAAACCAGCTACCTAAATTATGTGAGATAATAGCGCAACGATTTAACCGTATTCATAGTGAAATCATGTTTATACTACTTTATATGAATATTAAAGCCGTTTTACAGTAACGGAGAAACAATAATATAGGTGTGGAAACGTGAAAGTCACTAACATGTTCTTATTCGAATTACTGACAAGTTTTAGGGACCTAAATGTTAAATTACTATTTAATTTTGGGAATTGCCTTTGGTAACGCATTTTGTAATATTTAGAATGGATGCGTATTTTTACCAACGGATTCTAAAGTTTTCTCTCCCTCATAGAAAAGCAAAATGGTTAATTCTTAAAATCAAGATTTTTGAGCCTATGTTACAGTATATATGCCAGGTAGCTGATCTCAGAGGATATTTAGTTGTATGATTGTTAATTGTATATGCAATCTGGTGTGTATGTATCTGCAAGGGAACTGATAGTCTTAAATCATGTGCTTCCTCGCAAACCAACCTTATGTAGTTAGATTTAAAGGATTTACAACAACAAAGAAAACTGAGTTTTGGGTATGTTCACGCACTAATTGCGACAAGATTTACTTTGATAGCCATCTGACAGTATAATATTTTATTTACCAATAAAGCTATTATGATCCACATTAAAATGCTGCAGTAAATATTCCGCTTCAGAACGTGTGAGTAATTGTAAACCGGAGCGAAATATAACGGTACATGTGCATAAACTGTCTCCAGATAAAATTTATCTCATCTAGTCGACTAATGCAATTTTGCATAATGAAGTTGATATTAAAGACGGATATAATGTAAAATATTTCCTCGATGATTCCCAACTTGATGTGTTAACATATTAGGCATACTTTCTTGTATTCCACTCTCGCATTTTAAAGGTGGATATTTTGATTGCTGGCAAACGATTACCCAATATTGTATTTTGTGGGATCCTATATTCCATAAATTTCCATTAACGATAAAGCGTTTATTTTTGCGTCTTGTGTCGATGTTTGTTGTTACTTAAAACGTTAACCACCATTGGCTGCCCGGACCTTTGTCTGGCTACGCTGCGCGAATTCACCTGCAACAATTTGGAGCTTTACCATGTTGAAATCTAAAGGAATTATACTCAATAAATGGTGACGTATCTTACACTGATGGCGGCTATCGGTAAAACTATAGCCTATTATCTCTTTTGATCGAACGTATTCGGCAAGGTAACATTTCTGTACAAAAATACGGCAGTTTCCTATATAACGTAGTCTGATATGCTTAAGTCTACATCTATTTAGAGCTTTGAAAACTGCAGGGCGGTAACTAATGGCAACTTGATTTACTGCGTCAAATCCACTATACTCGGCTTTTCCATTTATTCTAGGTCGATAAGTTTTGGACGATGAATTGTTTGGCCGCGTCGAAATATTGTAACGAAAAGCTAAATTCCAAATACCATCAAAATAACGTTCCTAATGACATCTCGCAGTTAGAAAAACAAATAGTTGATTTTTACCTGGAGATCGTCGCCATCCTCTCTCAGCTGCAGCTTTTGCCTAAACGTGGCTAAATGTGTGCCCTTTTTGTTTACGGTGTGAAATAATGGCATACTGGTACACAAATTAGAGCTAGACAATTTTGTTTTGCAACGACATCGCTGAGCAGAGAGATAAACTTGAGCAGTGTGTTTATTATATAACTGGACATTCATATTAGTGCCAATGTTGCTGAAACAAAGTAAAACTTTTGGAACTTGGTTATTCTGAATTTTATGAACTAAAGCAGATGACTACTTTATGTCTGTTTTGATTGGTAAACATAAGCATCATTATTATTAATACACCTCAGCTAATGGTGAGAAACACAACTTAACTAATGTACTTCAATATCAAAAGACAAGCTACTAAAAATACACTGCAAAATACTCAAAATGACCTTTATAATGTTACATATTATATTATCCATTTCCTTTGAAACCTTAAGGGAGTCGGAACCTATAGGGGAGGGGGAAGGACAAAGAAGCTCACAACACAAAGGCTATTGGGGAACGCTCTACGATATAGCACCAAGTGTACTAAACCGAACATGTTGCTCATAAGTAGGCTCCAGTCACGTATCTAAAATGATCAAACCGACGCCATCTTTGAAGTTCTGGTGTCCAGTCCTCCAGACCAAGTCATCGCTTGGCCTCCTCTCCTCCTCTTCCAACCGCGCACACAATGAGGCTCGCGGTAGTCAGTGTGCTGACATAAGCAACACGTGGCCCAGCCATTAGAGCTTAATGCCAGATATAATAATGCTGACTTTTCCTTCTAACCATCTCTTGTTAAACAGCAGCAACCTTTTGCTTCGGAGCAGCATTGAGGACCACAAAATATTTTCGAAGTCACAGAATATTGTGTACATTGTATTCTAAACTAATTTATTATTAGGCCTTCATTTCTTTGCATTATGCGATTTCCACTTTGCTCACAGTGGCATGTAAACTGTAACTGATAAATGACAGTCTGTCGGATTCCATCGAAGCATCTCACAATACTCATGAAAATGCATTCAAAGCGGTCAAGAAGCCTGTAGCGTCTACAGATGTTCTTGTGCATTATGATCGGCAGAAGCCTGTTGTTCTTTCTTGTGATGTCTCACCTTACGGTCTCGGAGCTGTTTTAATGCACAAATTACCGAATGGCTTTCAATGCTCCATTGTTTATGCTTCAAGAATCCTGACACCAGTAGAACGGAACTACTCCCAACTTGATCGAGAGGCAGCCGCAGTCATCTTCGGCACCACTCGATTTCACCAATATTTACTCAGGCGACCTTTTGTGATCCATACGGATCATAAACCTCTTGTTTTCCTCCTCGGCCACGAGAAAGGTATTCAACAAATGGCTTCACCTAGAATGGTACGTTGGTCGCTTATTCTTTCTGCGTACACATACGAAATTCAGTACGTTCCAGGCAAACAGAATACCACCGCTGATGTTCTTAACCGCCTTCCCTAACCAGAGACACCATCGAAAGAATTTATCCCACAAGAGTTCGTAAACCTGGTCCAGCATTTTAATGAATCCCTAGTCACATGTACAGACATACGTCAGGAAACTGACAGAGACTCTGTTCTATCGTTGGTCAAACGCTATGTCCAAATTGGGTGGCCGCACAACAACCCCAAAGAACTCATGCCCTTCCGTAACGGGATGTTTGAATTCAGCCTCCAGAATGGATGCATGCTGTGGGGCGCACGAGTTATTGTCCCCAAGAAATTTCGGTCACGTATCTTTGACGAACTACATGATGCGCATCCAGATGTTGCAAAGACGATGTCGTTAGCTCGATTTATGTGTGATGGCCTGAATTAGACCGTGATATTGTGGCGAAGGTTGGAAGTTGCAGACCTTGCCAGGAGACCCGAAACGCCGCTCCTCATGCACCAATGCAGCCTTGGAAGTAGCGAGAAACACCCTGGAAACGAGTCCACGTAGACTATTTCGGTCCCTACGAAGGTCGGATGATTTTGCTAATCATCGATGCCCGTTCTAAATGGATTGATGCCCATATTCTTGTTTCAGCAAATTCAGCTGGTACTATAGAGAAACTACGCACAACATTCGCAACATTTGGCTTTCCCGAGACAGTATCTGACAATGGACCAGCATTCGCCAGTGTTGAGTTTTCTACCTTGCTCAACTCGAACGGCATTAAACACATTAAAACTGCACCCTATCATCCTTCTTCTAGTGGGTTGGCGGAGACAGCCGTGCAAACAGTGAAGAAGCTACTAATAAAACAACCAAATGCTCCGCTGTGTGTGCGTTTGGATCGTTCCTTGTTCGATTATCGAAACATGCCAAACGAGACCACAGGCAGAAACCCCGCAGAGTTAATGTTTGGTCGTCGACTGCGTACACGATGGGATTTATTGCATGGATCTATTGAGCCACAAGTTTCGGAAAAACAACAAGTGAACGAGCATTTTTCATACTTGTAGCAGAGACAAGAATGTGACAGATTCAGATCCCATCTACATCCGCTTACCTACAGGCTCGGGGTGGGAGCCAACCGTCGTTAAAACAACTAACGGACAGATAATAGAAGCAGAAACTGAGGATGACAGGATCGTTCGACGCCATTTGGATCATGTGCGACCGAGATTGTCCGACACAGAAACAGTTGCCGAGACAGTCAGCCAGCTCAAGCATAGAACGACATGCACATGCATGACGCCGAACCGGTAGCTGAGTCACAGTTGCGGCGCTCTGAGCGCCGACGCCGACCGGTCGATCGTTTCCAACCTGGATAGCCCCAACTAAAGGTGGGGGAAGTGATACAGACGTTGAGCGCGTAAAGGTCATGCCACACTATCTAGCCTGTGGAGCTGCATTGTGCGCGCTAGTGCGTGAGTGTCCATCTCCCGACTAAACAACGATGCTTATTGGTTGGTTCAAAAGCGAGTGCTTAGCTAAAATATGTGAACTGCGTAAAACTAATCAGTTGATCTGTACCCAGTGTGGACTGCCGATGTACTCTTGTCATTGCTTCTACTAAACTTCCATTTGCAATACTTTTGTTTTGATTGCAGTTGAGTGTAACAGTTACCTCCCGACCAGGCTTACATTGGAGCTAGAACTATTCTTAATGTTTTATTTGGTGAGGAATCATGTGGTCACCGTATCACTTAATGATGGATTACTAAGTGAGCTAAGGCCGCTTTCCCAAGATGCCGTAGCTATTTCTCATCATTGAATACTTAATACTGAATATTGTATTATAGAGCAAGTAGAAAGGAATTCTGTATAACTCTTTCGAAATATGATGAAAACCCTTATACAAATTGTCAGCCGTGAATATCGTTATCTTTCTCATGTACCATTTAATATATCTGACTCACGGTATTGCAAGACTCACAAATATGACATGTCATCGCAATCGTGTGATTGGTTTCTGAATGGAATAGTGGTGAAATACAAATCTAACAACTTTTTGAACTGCTGCATAGATGTTGCCTCCATCACATGTTCAGGTAAACTGTCCCAAATGTTAACCACTCTCCGTTAGAAGCACAATGTGTGGGGAACTCGCTTCACATCGGGCACGACAAGTTTGTGTCGGTGTCCGCGTGTGCTGCATAGCGCTCGTAAGTGCAGCATTAGTCTTAGCATTGGGAAGTTACCGAGATGTAGAATACGGTAGGTCATAATGAAGTGGACTCGCAACCTAAGGTAGGACAAGGTGTAGAGTCCTAGTTTCTCCCACCGGTCTTCATACCCCAGTCCACGTAAACTCGGGATGAGCCTGGTAGCAACGTTTTGGACCCTTTCGATCTTTTGTGCCTCGCCTCGGATAAGCGGAAAGTAGGCGGGCGAACCGTACTGTAGCATTGGTCCAATGATGGAGGAGAAGAGGCGAGTGGCAACCTCTTCAGACCATGTACCGAAGCAACGTTGAGCGCCGAAAGCGTGCATCGTCCTTTACGATATAGCCTGTTCGTGTTGTCCACGAACTTCAAATCGTAGCACGATAGCACACCTAGGTCCTTCACGTATGGTGTGGGATATAGCGGTTGGCCATCAAAGGTGTAAGTTTGGCCATTTGCGCCCTTACCCAGGCTCATAAATACAAACTTGGCTGGGTTGACGGGAGACCAACTGCTGCAGACCATGTGGATAGGCGGTTGAGTTCTGGCTGAAGTAGCCCACAGTCGTCAGAAGCGTCGATTTCTCTCCAACTCTTCATGTCGTCCGCAACCAAGGCCCACGGCGATAGCAGAAGCTGAGGTAGATCTTTGATGTGGATCAGGAACAGAGTGGGCCCCAGCACAGTGCCTTGAGTCACGCCACTTGTAAAGGGATACCAGTCAGTTAGATGGTCGTCGACCTGTAGCCACCACTTTCGCCCAACAAGAAAGTCGCGGATCCACCGGTGCAATGAGCCACCGACTCCACACGTCTTGAGTTTGTGAAGGAGAACCTCATGGCTGACCTTGTCGAAAGCTGTACTGAACTCGAGGAATACCACGTCGACAGACATCCCCTTGCTTATTGCCTTCAACCCCTCATGCTTCATTACAAGCAGGTATGTAATGCATGAGCGGCCTTGCATAAATCCGTGCTGTGCGGGCTTCAAACCTCGTTTGACTGTAGCAACTGCAGTAATTCTTTCTTCACGATTTTCTCAGCAAACTTTGCCAAAATAGGTGTCAGATAAATTGGCCGGTAGTTGTTTACTTTGCAACGGTCACTGCCTTTCGGAACAGGCCTCAATACCGAACATTTCCAGTCAATAAGCAACGGAGTTTCGGACAGGGACCAGTTGGAAGGTCATTCACGACAGAAGAGATAATGGTCGAAAGTGACTTGTGAACCAGTGGTTGAACCCACTAGGTCTGGCAGGTTTGGTACTGTCAAGGTTAGCGACTGGTTGACATACCTCTACAACGCTGCGATGCAGATTATTGAGTTCGGTAAAAGCGGTCCACGTCCAACTCGGAACAGACACCTGGTCATTCGCAAATACAGAAGCGAAGTGCGCCGTCAACGCAAACGCACTCCCAGTGCTGGAGGTTAGGTGCTGTTCATTCGGGCCATCCAGCACTGGCATATCACTTGCCGGGTTCAGGAGCCGCTTCACGTAATCCAAGATTCTTTTTGGGGCGGTCTTCACGGCTATTGCAAGCTGTACTTCGAAATATCGGCTCTTATTCCTTTTTGCACTGTTGTAAGGGTTCCGCTGACTTTTATACCCTTCGTAATCATTGGCAGAGCCAGAGAGGAGGAATTTGTCCCACCGTCTGCGCCGCCTCCGAGCCAGATTTCCATACTCCTTGTCAAACTAATGACGCTTTATCGGCCCTACCTTTCGATATTTCAATGTCAAAAATTGGGAACACAGTGAAGCCAATCTCACTTTTATAAATATATAACGGTCTTCTACAGATGCAGTATGTCACAGAGACCAATGCAGTTGGTTCGCGGCTCGAGTTAAACCATCGAAGTCCGTTTTCACGTAGTTGTGAGCTGGTTCCAGCGGACGTGAATACGGCAAAGGTAATTCCAAATCAGCTATGGGCACTGAGTGGTGGTTTGTAGCCGGGGACTCCAGGGTCCGAACCTCACGCATTCGTTGTTCGTATCTCGTTAACATCAGGTCAAGACAGGACGGGGTTGAACGTATTGTTATGCGTGTTGGCTGGCGTAGGTGTTACGATGCACCAGTTTCAAGTACCAAATCTACGAATTTTGCTTCAACCTCACTATATCTAAGCATCAAATGCACATTAAGCCATCGTATTTGAGCACAGTTAAAATCGCATGTCAGTAGGAAGTGTGGAAAACTCACGTGGCTTCGAAGGGAGGACAGCCAATCCAAACGACTCAGGGGGCTGCGATAAACTGCGCCCACAAGCAGTTCTCCGCGCTTGAGGCGGAAGGAGTATCACAGTAACTCACACAAAACATCGTCACCTCGGTAGGTGCTCACAAGTCTCTCACACAGGAAAGACCGGATGTAAAGTAAGACACCACCATGGGTATTCTTTAGTCTATTGCATCGGAAACACGAGTAACCGTGGAGTTCAAGTTCTTGGGTGTATAACTCTGCATGCAGCCATGTCTCCGCGAGTCCCACTACGTCTGGCCGCTCAGACGCAACGAAACAACAAAGCTCATCGCGCTTATTCATAATACTGCAAACGTTTGTGAAGGCTACTCGCAGGCCGCAGCAGGAATCACCGGGCGTGCTTGAAGTGTGAGCCGCCTGTTTATCCTAGTTCGCAGATTGTTGGAAATCACCCGACAAGTTATGATACGAAGGTTAGTTTCCCCCTCACCAGTACGTCTTTTCAGCTCAATGATGGCAGACTTGAGCCACTCCATGTCTACTGGGTCCAGGTCTGGACGAAGATGGATCTACAAACATTTCAGCCTACTTAGGCAGTACATGATCAGTCTTGGACTGGCTTCTTCCACAAAAATGATTCTCATAGGCCGATTTTGTTGATCACCTTGCTTTCCAAGACGGGTAATTTGGCTCACTAGACAGCGAATCTTGGTGGTCTCATCGTGCGTCAGAGATGGAAGTGGCCGCTGCCCTTGGCAACCATCGTAAGTTATTCCGTCTGATACGGGAAACCGGCAGCAGGAGATCTGGTGTTAGTGAAACAATTTGTGATGAGAGTGGACAGCCTATCCACAATTGGTCAAAACGTGTGGAACCTTGGGCTGAGCATTTTGAAAAGCAATGTAATGCGCTAGAATTGTTCAATTTGCCGGTCACTGATCGCCCTGCTCCGTGGGCTGTCCCTTTGGATCCACCCTCTCGCTCAGAAGTCGAACGTGAGATCGGACTTCTGAAGTTGAACAAAGCCGCGGGACCAAGTGATCTTCCTACAGCCCTCTTCAAATTCGGAGGCTGTGTTCTTGTTGATGTTTTACATGAATTACTAGTGAAACTGTGGGAGCAGGAGACTGTTCCAACCGACTGGAGCCGCTCCGTTATTGTTCCCATCTTCAAAGGCGGCTCGCGCTCGGAATGCGGCAACTATAGAGGAATCAGTCTGATCTCCATCGCCTCCAAATTACTCGCCTCCATAATTCTTCACAGACTGACTGGCGCTCGTGAAAGCCAGATTCGTGAGGAGGAATCCGGGTTTCGTCGTGGTCGTGGCTGCATTGACCACATATTCACCTTGCGTCAGTTGTTGGAGCACCGCCACACATATTGGCGGCCCACCGTTGTCGTGTTCCTCGATATCAAAGGTGCCTTCGATTCGGTTGATCGATGTGCCCTTTGGAATTGTTTACTCAGGAAAGGTGTGCTCGAGAAATATGTAAATATTATCTAAGCATTATATACGCGTAGCACGGGCAGAGTGAGGGCTTACGGCAAGCTGTCGCCACCCTTCAATATCTCCAGCGGTGTGAGACAAGGATGCCCGTTGTCACCTTTCCTATTCAACTTCGCTATTCACGAAGCCATGGAGTTTGCATTTACAGGACATGACTTGGAGGGTGTGGAGCTACTCCCAGGAGAACCACTTCTTGACCTGGAGTATGCAGACGACATTGTCTTCATCTGCGACAGCTCCCAGACGTGCCAAGCCGCGCTGGACAGATTAGCACTGGCTGTCAGCCGCTTCGGGCTTTGCTTTGCACCATCGAAGTGCAAAGCATTCCTCCAAGATTGGCAGGGACCGTCTCCTGCGCTGACCCTTGGTGGGGATCAGCTAGAAGTCGTTCAGAAATTCAACTACCTGGGAAGTTGTATCAGCGCCCTTGGGATCGAAGACGGGATCACGAACCGTGTAGCGAAAGCTCGAAGTGCTTTTGCTAACCTTCGCCACCTATGGCGGCTGCGCGACATCACTTTTGCCCTGAAAGGTAGAGTGTACAATGCAGCGGTATGTTCGACCTTACTGTACGGTTGCGAGACCTGGCCCCCTAAAGTCGGCGGACATGAAGAGGCTAGTTACGTTCGACCATCGGTGCCTTCGCAGTTTGGATCACATCTGGTGGGAACACCGCGTAAGTAACGAGCGTGTTCGACGCATTGTTTACGGCCCAGGAAAAGGATCTGAACCGCTCAGCACCGTTATTTCCCGCACCAGGCTCCGGTGGCTCGGCCACGTGTTACGCATGCCAGCCCACTGACTCCCTCGACGTGCGTTGTTTGCTCACCGGGGATGTGGGTGGAAAAAGAGGAGAGGTGGCCAAGCGATGACTTGGTCGAGAGGAATGAAATCCCTCACTTCGGAGCTAGCGTCGGTTGGAGCTTCACGGCTCCCTGGTTGGGGGTCCAAACGACGGTGAACACGTTTGGCTGGATACACTTGCTGACATGGCAAGGAGCCTACCTCAGTGGAGTTTGTGCTGTGAGTTTCTTTGTCCCTCCCCATCCATTTTAGCCTCCCCCTCTGTCTACGATCTCATTTCGTAGTGGAAAACATAATAATTTTTTTTCTTTTTTCTAGTAGCTGACTGGAAGCTTACCGGAACGATGCCTATCCGTTGCTGGTAGCTCAGCTGGCATGTAACTTTTGTATCTATTTTTCCTTTGTGTATTGTATTATATACGTATATATGTATTTCCTTTATGTATTGCGACACAATAGCGGAGGTGTTTTTTCCCACCTCTAGCTGATGTGTATAATGATGCTGAATTTGGCTCACTTTCACCGAATTCTCACCAGCGTCAAGTAGTCTGTCAATTATCCCCTGTAAAATCTGTCCTTAAAGATGGAAAATTGTCACGTAGCGCTGGACCATACAGAGTTTCCCGCTGACCTAGAGCTCGACCCTTGATCCAAAAGCCAGGAGTTATGAAAATTGCACAGATCCCTGTTGCCTTGCAGGTAGCGTTTGGCTGTGAACAGGCTGAAAGTAAACCCTCGAACAATAGCCGAATAAGGTTGGGGTCTTCATACCTACCCATAATCCCCACGAAATTTCATGACTTGTCCGTTATCCGTGATTCTTCTCTTGCTACGGCCTTCCCGGTAGGTGACGCGCTGTGCGCTGACCCAGTGGCTAGATTGAAATGTAAGCTAGCTGAGGTTCCCAATTCCCGGAAGCCACTATTCATTGAAAGCTGAAATGTCAGAACCCTGTTGGATGTCGGCATCTAAGCGTTGAAGATGCGAACACAACATGACTACTAGATCGACATGGCATGTCTATCTGAATCTCGAATACCCGGCTATGGCATTCAAAAATCATAGTCCATGATGTAAACACTTCCTATTGGCTTTACCACAGCGTTCTGGAAGATAATTCTGACAATTATTGGGTTGCCATAGCTATCAGTTGCCAGGCACACTAAACTGTCCTTTCATAGAGGTCAGTATCAGGTAGAATAGCAGTTGCATGCTTTAAAGTCACCCACGGAATCTGACCATAATCTCTGTCTACACACCAACCCTAACCTCAGCGGAAAGTGTCAAAGACGAATTCTACTACACTCTACAGACAGTGGTGTACCATGTTCCAGAAAGCGACAACCTCAATATTACTGGGGATTGGAATGCATGAACCGGTCCTAGGAACGATCAAACCCATCACCTACTCAGGAAATACGCCCTTGGAAAGCGCTGTGATACTGGAGACCTCTTGCTCAGCTTTGCTGATCTTAACCGGTTGTTCGTAACCAAACTCGCTTCCAACATCACAGGAAGCATCTTCTGACGTGGTACTCCAACGATGGTCGTACAGAAAGTCAGATAGATTACGTCTTAATCCGATCCAGGTGAATGTCCTCCATCGATGACTGTCGAGCATACAGAGGAACTGAAACAAGCAATAAAGGTGATTCGGACTACGTACTGCTACGCGCGAAATGCAGACTCCGCTTGACAACGCATCGAAAGACCCTTCCACCAAAGCATATCGATACTGCCTCACTGGAAAATATTGACTGCTGACAATCCCTTGAGGCAGCACTAGAAGCAATAATTTCTGCTAGTGCACAACTCCTGGTAATCGCAAAAGATGAATCTGTAGACGCATCTTGATCTAGGCTAAAATCGTCGATTCAACGCGCCCCATAATCTACCCTGGGCTATACCTCTAAGCCTGTGAATGTCTGGGTCACTGAAGATATTATCCGGTTGTCCGCTAAATAGAGAGAAACACGTCTCACAAATTCCTCCGACTACGGTTGCTTTAGACGTGAGGCGACACGCTCAGTACGGTATGATCACAACTGCTACTGGTCTGATATCGCAGGCAACATGGAAGTTGTAACAAATGCTGGCAATTTCGTCTCCTCCATTTAGCTTCCGTCAAGCACCATTCACCACAGCCGATATTGTGCAGTTCGAAAGCCCAAAGCATCCCCGATAGAAAGGGAAAACTTTTCATATGGGTAGAGTATTTTAGAAACCTCCTAATTTGCGCACTATACGCCACCGCACCCATGTCAGCATTACCACACCCAGGATATGACTCTGATGGCTCCCCGTCATCTTCCATAGAAATTGCAGACCTCGTTCGTCCCCTGAAGCCGAATAAAGCCTTGGAAGCGGACGGAATTCCAGCGGAAATCTACAAAACTTTTCTACCAGCTCACTTTGACCATTTGCACGAGCTCTTCTGCTCGATATAGGAGACCGACTGCAGTCCTTTCTCTTGGAACACCGCAGTACTACTCCCATTTCCTGCGAAAAATGACTGAAGGCTGTGCAGTAAGTGTCGCGGAATTAGACTAATCGTGGTGGTTGCCAAAACCTTTGAACGAGTCTTGCTTTCCAGCTTTGCCAATGAGAGAAACCTGCAAATTCGCCAAAAACCAAGGTGACTCGTCCATGCGGAGGCTGCACTTGCCAAATGTTTACTCTAAGTGGAGTACTCGAACAACGCAACCAGTTCCAGCAGCCATCCTTTGTGTGCTTCGTTGCTTTTTGAGCTGCATTTGACTCAGTTGAACGTGAAGTATTCTGGAGAATCTTACTTGCCAATCGCTTTCCGGTTAAACTCCTTAACTTGATGGGATTATGCTACCATTACACGAAGGCTCGGATTCGGGTCTATGGAGAAGAAACAGAAAAAATCGCCATAAATACTGAAGTCCGGCAGAGTTTGCCCACTTTCTCCAGTGCTGTACAGCTTTGCAGTCGACTGGGTTATGCATTATCCTCTTGAGGGCTATGGTGGTGCTCAAGTTAGCCTTGAATTCTTGCTGTCAGATATAGAATGTGCTGATGATATTGCTATCCTTACGGAAGATTTTATATCATTACAGTCACTTCTAGCTGGACAATTCAGCGAATCTGTTTGCGAGTTTAAGTATCTTGGATCCACTGTACTCCCCATTGGTCGAACTACATCCAAAACCCGGAGTCGTCTTGACAGCGCTAGAACAGCCTTCTTACAACTGAGAAACCCATTGTGGCAAAAGACGGAAGTTAGTCTAAGAACAAAAATCCAAGTATTCCTAGCAACCATTCGTGACATTTTATGTTTGCGAAACATGGCAGCTGCGATCCGAAGACACTCGAAAGCTGGAACTTTTTGACCATTAATGTCTAGGGCTTATCTTGAAAACGCAGTGGCAGGAGCGTTTAACCAATGGCAAACTCCATAAGCGCTGTTAAGGTCTTCCGAAGCTCACAACGCTCATCCAATGCTGCAGACTCTAGTCGTTCAGTCACATCTTCCGCAGGCCAAACATTGACTTCACTATGGTCGGGGTTTCACCCTCGCCTTGATATCGTTGGTGTCGTTGCCGTGGTGGACGACTGAAAGCGTGGTTCACTGCAGTGAAATCGGATGTCGATCTTCTGGGACTCCATGTTGTGCATGGTTCTCATCATTGGAGGAATCACTGGATCAGCATCTGCTTGGAGCTTGCCACCGACCGCCGCGCTTGGGGAGCTGCAATTCGCGACGTTTATGAAGCTGGCTCACACTTTTGCAGGTGCTAGCCGCAGTAAAGTAAACTAAGCAAGTATAATACCATTGTTACTGTCAAATAATTGTACGGATCATGCACACGAATATGAAAACAAGATCTGTGCGGACAGCCGAAACCATCCTGCAGGCAAGTAGATAAATCATGTTCAAAACCTGTCTGAGTTCGTCGGTTCTGAAGCCCGCATTATACGCAGTAGTTTTGGACAGATATCATTGATGCCTTATGCCCGTCTTGTTCCCAAAGTCCGCCTATCCCGGGCAGCAGAAGAAATGAGACTAACATCAACCACTGTGTTAAATTCAGAGTGAAACCGATTTCAGTTTGCCTAGTTTGTGGTGATCAACATGGTATTCTATGTGCCGATAATTTATTGCTTTCGGGGTTCCTTATAGTTAGGAATTAATATAACAGAAGAAAAGATGTTATACACGTCTCGGTAGGGGTCACTTGGCTGCTTATTGCACTTCGGATACTAGGTGTAACTACTCGGAATGCAGGGATCCTTATCATCCAGCACTACACCTGGAGCGCAATAAAAACCCAATGTTAAATACGAGCAGCTACTGTACTGCTTTATGTTCGAGAAAGGAAATACGGCTTGGCGTACTACCTGTTTGTCTACTGGGTGTTTTGAGGTCCATTACAAGTAACATCTTGCTGGATAGTTGTTCAAATTTAACCTTGGTACAGGAATCTTTGTCATCTAAAGTTGGTAATGTGTTTTCGCCCGAACCTTTAGAAATTAAGACGCTTGCTTAGTTGGTTACCATTTGAGTTCAGTGAGTGTTGATGGTATGATTCAGGTTCCTTATGTCTATGGCAAAAAGCATTTGAATTTACAACCAGTCGAAGACCCTACTAAAACTGTATTTTGTCACTGGCTACACTTCACGCGAACACAATTTTGTGAGATCCGACATAACCGTGTGCGAATTTTAATTAGAGCTGGTGTACCTGCTGCCGACTGGCACTTAAAGCAACTATTCAGTGGGAGAAATAAGCCATTTGCAGTAACAGGCATACTTGGATGGAGTTTGTTTGGGCTAGTAGAATTTAGAAGAGGTTCATTGGTTTCGGTGTGATCGGTGTGATCCACACTCCGTGGAGGATCAACTTAGTTTGCTATATGACAGCTCGTTTTCCAGGGTTGGTTCTGAAGGCCGTGCGTCATTCGTCGAGGAGACTTCACCAGCGAAGCCAGATTGATTAGTAGCCATTTTTATGCAGGATAAGTCCAATGTTGCAGTGTCCGTGAAGAATAATTACGATGAAGAGGAAGTTGTTTCCATTCCGACGGACTTTAACTTTTCATATCACGAGCAGCCACAACACAGAGACGCAATATCCTCGACGTCTGACTCAAATAAAAGGATAGTTTCACAGAAAATTTTAACCATTCCGGATATCCGCCAGTGGAAGTGCCGCAGTATTTCATTATAGCAGCGCTCCAGGGAACGTGTATATCTTCAAAGAAGATGCGTTTTATTAAGTGAGCTATTTGCGCTGGTCTCTAGGAAGAAGAAACCAAAGCAAAAGGACAGAAATGTTTCGATGTTACAATAAATGGCCTTGAAACAGTTAGCTTGACGTTCGTTGGGCTAATCTGGAGACCAAGTTTAGCCGGTTTATCTCATGGTTATGCTGGCTATCTTGGACTTGATAGCTGACCAACCAGCACTCACTCCAACCGACCCGTTATTGTGGCCATCGAATACAGACTAGGGAAAATCGCCTACAATATGAGGTAGCTATACACAATGCTGGAAACACGGGAACTACTTGGCATCAATGCTCTATAATCAGTGGATCACTGAGGCGCTACCACGAGGATACTGGTCCCTTGGAGCAATTGAGGACCCTGTAACCTCTGACGAAGTGTTGGTTAGAATTATGATAGTAGTAACAAAGGATGTCTTTACATACATGTCTTTACATACAGAAGAGTAGCTCGCTCGAGAGTAGTGAAGGAGGTGAGGAAGCAATTTGGAGCACAGTAGCGACGGGTAGCGCGAGACAACTAGAGGGGGAGAAGAACAGTGAAGCAATGAGAAATTGCTGAAAGGAATTTGGGGATGGAGTAAAATGGACAAAGCACAGCCTGTCGGATTCCACCGAAGTATGTCACATGTCCGTCCCAAATTCCATTGCTTCGCTGCCACGGAAGCTCATCCGCTGACATCTTTACAGCTTGATTAATTGGATTAAAAATCCTTTTGATTTAAATCGCATCTGATTGAATTACTTAGTCGGTTGTGTAACTGGCTGGACTTTAGTTATTTGCTGCCTGTATTTGGTCTTGTTTGATTTCTGGGTTTACTTTGAGAACGGAGCTACTGTAAATTTTGTGGTGGGTATTGTCGAGGTCAGTATACAAGTTGTTGCACTACCTCTTTGTAAAATTAGCACGGTAGCGTACTTCTGTCCTTGAATTCTGAATTGATCCGAGAGTCTTACGCGTTGCTTGAATCCACCTCCGATTTATCGGTTAATTAAACATTCGGCCGCGTAAACAGTTCTCGGTTTAGCTTGCTATGTTCTGTTGCTACACATTTGACATAACTTCTACCAGTAAGAGAAATTGCAGACTTTCTCTCAAAAGTACGTTTCGCTGATTAAGGTGACATAAACAAATAAAGCAAATTTGTCATCGACGGTGCATTCATAGTCTAACTGAGTGGCCTTCTCATTCCGCACAACGAGGTCACATGTACTATTTATTTTTTGCTGGTTCGTTTAGCGGACCACAATTTGTTTTCCGAAGGAATTGACCTTTTAAAGTTTTCAGACAGTAAGAAACTTTCTAGCCATCACAGATGCAGATTTTGTCAAAAGTTCAAATTATTTAGTACAGCCATCCATGGTGCCGTCTCCATAAAAGCTGTATCCATGCGGGATATTCCCTAGATGGGTTTCCCCACGCTTCCATGTTTTGCCTGGCTATGTGCTGCTGGGACACAATAGCATGTTGTACTTCAACACCTGTTTTATAAATGTTTATATATAGGGAAGTTTTATGAATGAGTTATGGGCAATGTAATCTCAGTAGGGTCCGACATGAGGATCATTTACTTATGATACTTTTTTAAATGCCAGTAGGTCAGTGCCGGTATACCATTCATTAGTAAAAACTTTTTGCATGGTAGCTGTAATCCGTCATTAAAAGAGACCACCCACTTCGTGGCAATAACGAAATAAAGAAGAATGTAAAGAATGAAGACTAAAATGCTTAATTCTGATAACTACTTTTTTCAGTTGGTTCAATCGCAAGTTTATGAAAACTCTTGGTGTATAACCATGATGGGACCTACGTTTCGACGAGAAGAATTGTGTCATTCTGGTCACGGATTTGTAAGAAAAAACTGCAGTGAAAATAATCCAAATGCAATTGACATTATCTTTGAAATTTTGGTTGCTTTTTCTAGAAAGATATACAGTTTAAACCATCAGAATTGGAAGTCGATTAGCTCAGTAATTCCAGACAATCGATTGCAAAGTAATCTCCCTTTATCGATCGCGCAGTGTAGAAATGAAAAGAGAAGTGATGTGCGGAGAGGTACGGAAAGTTAACTCAAAGTAAGTTTCGAGTGCTAGTGAGTATAAAACGTACACTAACCACTTCCATCTAATGTCTACCCTAGTCTTTTTGTTTCAAATCTGAACCGGCCCTTCTTCAAACAATATAAAGTCGATCTTTTGCAAAATTATTATCTCTTTCGCCTTTTCTGCTGTCAGACATTCTCAACCGTTTTGATGAATATTCTCAAGCTTTTATACATGGTACACGAATAGGCAGCTTATTTTATATCAAACTGAACCTTATATGATAACATTTATCTCTGACTGTGGTCATGAGTGAAGGTACTACAATCAGAGTTTCACTGTTGCTTATTACATATCAGGTTTCCACCCAAAATTTCATAGAGCCATGTTCACTACATGTTATGGCGCACTACTGTGCGTAGGAAAGCAATAGTTATGTGTAAGCTAAGCAGCTATAAAGGCACAAGGTTAAATTTATGGCATCTTTCTAATGATCAAGTGTAGGTAACTAAGATTTGATTAGTGAATGTGCTTTGAACACTTCCTTTGGCCTTCAGGTAAAATGTGCTTAAAATATAGAGCGTAAAGCTATAGTATTCCAGAAAAGTGCTTACACTGATTTAATATGTCATGCATCTTCTATCTTTCAGCGACATCACCTGGCTACTATGTCCAAATACGTGTAATGACTTTGAAACAATATAGTGCCTGTTCGCTGAGGCTTAAGGAGCTGAAATACCTCAGTACCAAATCTCTGCTAGAAGAGCAAACTGAAATAGAATCACCTCAATATGCCATCCTTAACTTGTATTTTCATGTGGAGAAGTTCATCTACCACCTAGCAGCCCAGCCCTCTATGGTTTGTAGATCACATGTAATATTCGCTATCTCAGTTTTGTATTGGGATGAATGAAATGTATATGCTGTCTTTAAATCATCTGCAAACATTTATGGGCTTCCGATGTATACGATAGGTACAACAGATACAAGTAGAAAAAGAAGGGAACCTAAAACGCTGTCTTGAACAACGCAACTAGTACGTTGTTAGGAAGTAAACATGAACCCATTTATATTGACGGAGATGGAGCTTGCTGTGAGAAAGGACTTAAACCAAATAATAAGGGAATTTTATAAGTCAAAGCCATTCAGTTTCTCTAATAACATTTTGTGTTGGGACTCGGTAGAACGCTTTTTACATGTCAAGGTATAAGACAATACATTGAAGACCAGAGTCAGTCGCTTCAGTGGGATTATTTAAGAAAGTAATTTGGCAAGTTATGCAGGAACGAGAATTTAATAATCCATGCTGCGGATATTAAAGAAGGCTGTATGACAAGAGGAAAGAACTGAGTTTCTCCTAAAATATTCTCTCTATCAATCATAATAAGATGGAGGCGTGATTAATAGGGCAATAATTACGAACATCTTTTGCAAGCCAAGACTTATTTCGAGGTATGGCTACCGGTTCCTTCCATCTCTCAGGCTAATGATCCGATTGTAAGAACAGGTAATATTATTAACTAGTAGTACTGTCATATCACCACCAAAATTGATTAAATCTGATGCGGTATCATCGGGACCATAGCTAAGAGAATGCCGAAACCAGTTAACCAAACGGTTAATGACTCCGAAGTTGGATTCAACAACTGCAAAATTTCGGAGGTGCCATATGCGACTGCAGGTGACAGTGTCGCACTGTATTTGCGGAAAGACTCAATAAATTATGCACTAAAGGCTTCAGCCATAACATTTGGCGTGAGGACAACCCAGCCGTCTGGGTTGATAACATGTGAGTGTAGGTATGTTTGTCGCGCTTTTCTCTTCCTCAGAAACTTAATTAGTTCACCAGCTTGTTATTACTGCACTAAAACAGGTACATTTTGTGCGTACGATGTGTAGCTTTTCTGCCATCTTTTCAACTACCAGTCTTTGGAGACTCCAAACCACGCTGAAAGCAGATGCATTATAGTCTCATGTGAAAAAAGTCATACCGCAATTTTGAGAGTGGTGTACAATGGAAAATGACTTCCAGTTTACACCATGAGTGAGGAAGGAGGGTATTTTTGAATGGACCAGTGGGGCATTGACCTCTATTTCGCAGACAACTAATTTGTGGTGCCATCCTCGGAGGCCACGTAGGACCTCAGTGAAATTGGAAAGTGGGCCTAGAAAAAGAGCTAAATCCAGCACATTTTTATCCACTGTAGATGACAGAATATGCTACGTCCATCCTTCAGTCATAAAAAAAGTTAAAAAGTTTACGTGCTTCCCAGTTGGTAAGAGTCTATACCAGCAGAATTCAGACAGGTTGAAATCTCCCCAAATGACCTAATTTGGCAGAGTAATTCCCGCGATTAAATTAAGGTATTTGCTAATTGGGTATCTTCATACTTGCTGTCTCCAAGTGGACGGTATCTGCAAAGCATAATATATCGGTTTCCACCGCATGACATGACAAGCCAGACGGAATCAAGTGAGAGACAGTTAAGCGAAGTGTATACTCCGAACGAAACAGATTTTGGGAGCATTAAATAACGCAGCCACTACATCTAAGTATCTTTCAGTCAGTTCTCATCAGTTTACAGCTTTCAAATGAAACCATTTAACATGACACATTTGTGTTGCACTAAGGTTTAGTAAACAAGACAAAATCAGGTTTATTATGATACACGAAGGTACGGAGTAACTAACTGTGAACGTATATTAAGTTAAACCGTTCGGTAAGCATTCTGACTCAGGTTCAAGCCACAATACTCATTAGGATTAAAGTCTATGTTAGCTGCGGAGCCATCCGCAATAAAACCTTCACAGTAAGATCTACGACAAAATTTACTATTAAAGTGGAGGGGAAATATGTGGTGCAATTTCAAAAATAGGGTTGTTGGGGAGAGATTAACAAATGCGAGTGTGTTGTAGTATTGTGTGGTTATTCAGAGGAGGTGGTAAATGAGGTACAGGCAAGTAGAAAAGAGGCGAAGAATGTGTACTATTTATTGTGGTAGCAGAAGTTGCTGGCTTAATGACCAATGAGTCCGCAAGCGTATTCTGAGACATTAAGAAGCTTATGTCTCACATACTACGTAGGGTTGTAGCCATCATGAACCATGGTGGGATTTTGTGGTTTTATCCCGACCCTTATATTCCTTATACTAGAAATTAAAAGCTTTCTAAGATGACTACTTGTATCAGTAGTATAAGGATGTTCATGGATATTTTGGTTTCTGAAATACGTTTATCCTTCGCTGCATTAATCGCACTGACGTCTGGTCCACCTGAAGCAAGCTTGGATAGTTTTTCACCTGTTTGGGACTATCAGGCGCTTTCAGATAAATATCTGAGTGCTTACTGGATGGACGAGTTTCAGTCTGTATCTACAGACGGAACTTGCTCGATATCTGAGCATGAGATTATATAATTTGTACCGGTAATACCCTCATAACTGTCTTCCGTAGCACTTAGAGGGTCAGTGTTGTTCGCAGAATGGTCTAAAGCAACGGTTCTATTTTACAAGCCAATGCACTTCGCACTGGACCCCATCCACTGCATTGATTTTAATGAGGACGAATGAAATTGTTTGTTACGCTTTGATATGTTATTGGTAGATCTAGCAGGATGATATTCACAGCGGAGGAGTGTTTTGCCTTCAAAAATTATTAATTTGTAAAAGCTCGGAATTGACCTTCCATTTTTTGCTTTGCACTTAAGATGGGGGCAAAAACGTTCGCTACTGAATCGGAAAAGCTTTTGGTAACGATTATATAAAACATTTCCCAAATATATTGAGGTTCATATCGTCTAGCGGTAGGCTGTAGTTCTTTACGACCGTAATCCTTTCAATTGTAAGCATCATGTCGTCCTGTCTGATGAGGGAAATAGTATTCTTGGCACGCTTGCGTATTTCAGTTACCTCACACGCCACAGAAATTAGAAGTTCAGTGCCCCATTTATATGCCTGTGTTTGTATTACATGGTGGATCAATCAGATAGAAAACAGATGACCCACATTGCGCGACGGAATTCAGCTGCAAACGTTTCACATCTCGTTTATTCAACTACACATTTAGTAGTAAAAATCTCTCTACTGGAGACGATGCAGGACCAGTGATACTTGCTGTACATGTACATGCGACAACTTCATGGACATTAGGAGCTAAGAGGTTTTAGGGATATATCTTGGTAATCGCTTCAGCTTTTCGGAACCGACGGATCATGAGAGGGAAATATGCAAAGGATACAACATTCGTCTTTACAGTGCTAACAGAGCAAGGAGGTTTGCGAGCGTTTTATTGGATTCCTCCCACTTTCTTGAATTTAGATTGGTACTTACCGTTTTGATAGAACTGACAAATATTTATGTTTTTATCAGTAGCTTTTTAAGGCCTATCACAGATGTCTAATATGCAAGCGAATTAGACAGGTACAAAAGGCCACCGTTTCAGGTAGAATGATTCATACAAAACAATGGGAATTTCAAGCACGTCATTATCCACATTCCGCCAAAATTTGAAGATTCCCAATCAGTGATCGATCGCTCTAGGCACAGGTCAGCTCTAAGGTCACCTTGCGGAGCGTGCCACTTCGCGTTACACTGCACGTACCAATAGACGCACAAGGAAAATTCCAGCTACACAGGGTGGCGGCGTTGGAAAGAACATGATCCTCAATGTAAAATGGGTGCACTAGATAAGAAAATGTAGTAGAGAAAAACGTAATTTAAAAGTTACTTCCCTCTAGGAAGTAAAAGGCGCAGTAAGAAGATAAGAATGGCAAGTGCATGCCTTACATATTGTCGCATCAATGCCTAACAATAACTGGCAACAATATTTAATCAGTAAAGGGTGAGATCAAAAATACATGCAAACAAACCAACAGACCAACACAATATAAGCGAGACAGGGTTATCACCTCTCTCCCCAGGACATTCTAATGTTGACCGATAATTGTCTCTGAACGCTAAGCAGCGGCTTAATCCCGTTAATTGCAATCGCCTCTGCGAAACGTAGGAGGCGAGAATTGGTGTGCTGTAATAGGATTGTGAATGTCGAGGTGACCTCGACTCGATGACCTGTGGTCAATAAGTTTCGGCCGATCGAAGAGGTTGGTGGATTACTCAGACAAGCAGCTTGACTCGCTGTTGTTGTGTACGAAGAACGTCAACTTTAAGTTCAGAAGTACACCGTACTGTCAAAGTGATGGATTAGCGATGGTCAGTCCATTGGGCCCGGTACTTGCCGATTTCCTTATGTTAATGGTAGAACGAGGTATGTCTGGATAATTATCTCGACTACCATACTACAAACATTATATGAATGATATTTTGGCAATTTGTTCATCGTAGCATCTGATGGAGCATTAGGTAACGCAACTAAATTCTTTGTATGCCAAATTACGGGTCTCCTATGAGGTAGAGAAGCAAAATTGCCTCCCGTACTTTGATATCCTTATCAGCCGCAGAGAAAAGGGGTAGCTTACGAGGTCTGTCTACAGAAAATCAACATAGTCCGGGGAGTATCTGCATTTCAAAAGCTTCACACCAATGCAATACAAGAAGACGTTCGTGAGAACCCTGATTAGCCGTGCCAGAAGAATCTGCTCCGCTGATTGCCTGGCGGACGAAGTGCAGTTGATTGCAAGCAAGCTCATGGAAACGGTCACCGCCGAAGGTTCATCGAGAAACACAGTCAAGTGCAACCAAAGGGACGTAGTGCACAGGATGTCTAAGAAACCTGTAGTCATTGAACTGCCATGCAAAGGGGAGGTCTCCTCGTTGAGGACCACACGGAGTCTGATCTGTGTCATGCAGTCAACTTACTATGCCGCCAAAATCGTTGTCATTAATAAAACGCATAAACTGCCACTTCCTTCCGTAAAGGAGGCTCAGCCTATCAGGGCCAAATCCACTTGCGTTTACCAATTCATTTGTGACTGCGGCGCCAGTTATATAGGCAAGACCGATAGAACATTCAGTTCCCGAATGAAGGAGCAAGTACCTAAGTGGGTTCACAGTTGAAACCGTGCAGGAAACTGGTCAGAGTCAAGCTGCTTGTCTGAGTAATCCACCAACCTCTTCGATCGGCCGAAACTTATTGACCACAGGTCATCGAGTCGAGGTCACCTCGACATTCACAATCCTATTACAGCACACCAATTCTCGCCTCCTACGTTTCGCAGAGGCGATTGCAATTAACGGGATTAAGCCGCTGCTTAGCGTTCAGAGACAATTATCGGTCAACATTAGAATGTCCTGGGGAGAGAGGTGATAACCCTGTCTCGCTTATATTGTGTTGGTCTGTTGGTTTGTTTGCATGTATTTTTGATCTCACCCTTTATTGACTAACTAATATTTTGGGTTATGGTTAAAGGAACTGATGAGGCTATACCAAAGTATAATTAGCTATCCTGCTAATATGGCCAGCAATACTGTTAATTTAGTGCTTGTTTAGTGGTTCTAGCTGTATGGTTTTCAATGGTTTTGAGGCACTTGATTTAAGTAAAATATCGTTGCCGCTTTCGCGCTGATTCGCGGAATCAGCAAATGTTGATATCCGTCGTTAGGCGTTGGTCCGTTAGGAGCACAATCTCGGAATGTTGTGAACATAAAGGCCTGAGTGAAGCTGATCAAGTGAGAGAACACAGGCTGTTGTGCTACAAAATGTGGATCAGAAAATTTAAAAAATAAGCAGCACTGAAATAATTCCGACCTGTCAGCGATGTTGGAGGTGCCTGTCCGTTACAGCTTACAAGCAATTTATGCTTATATCCAGTGCGAACGGCAATGTTTCCAATGTTCCTCTCACAAATTAACTTTAGTGGCAAATTCATCAAATATCTTTGGAGCCTGGGCAAAGGTAAAATTTTTAATTGGAAAATAAAACGTTTGTTTTAACTGGATCTTTGTGTGGATAAGGTGCTGGCGCAGCTCAGCTTACAATTTACCTCTCGGTTGTTCTGAACGTTTGGAGCCGTTTTCATTTTGCGCTTATGAATGGAAACATACGCATTACCGATACTGTGCACACTACATATGTTGTCCAACGCATATAAGACTATTTGATTGAAGCTGCGTATTCTAGTTGTTCAAGCAACGAAAACAGACTGCTTCTGATGTGTTCGGTAATTTGTGAGTAATTAGTACGTCTAGATGCTGATGTTATAATTTTGAATGCACTTCTCATTAACCGTGGCTCATTTAATGCCTCCTTTTTGACCATGCATCATATCTGTCCTCTGTGCTGCAATTTTTCTATCTAGTTTACACAGTTTATTTGTATTAGAGGGGCCTAATCCTAACCTACCGTATTTGGACTGGGAAGGTTGGCCCTGATTTGTCCTGGCTATTTAGTCCTGCTAGATTATCTGGTCTGCGCGGGCATTGTATGAAGCTGGACAAATCGCGGTCCGATCGAGTTAGAACAGAGACACGATTATCGCGTCAATTTATCGAGCGCTGGAACTTCCAGAAAATGTTGTCAAGGAAGCTACGGTTAAGGTGTTTGAGCGTCAACTAGATGCTCTTTGGTGACAACACAAAACCTTGCTTTTTCCTGACTTATTCCCATCTTCATACTTCGATCCTATTTTCTGTACTTTTCCTCACCTTTGGTATTATTCTCTTCTTTTAACTGTTTTCCCCTACTCTCTTATCTTCGCTTTTTCTTCCTCTCATACCTACTTCAGGTAACTGACATAGCTAGGACTGCTAATGTAAGGAACGTGAGCATTACATTAGTGGACCAGGTTTTTTTTCGGGTGTTTTCGTTTTAGACCCATCAATTAGTCGGAGCACCCCTATCAAATCCTGGATCGGCGACTCGCTCAAGAAGGAACACTTACGGGATTCATCCCATCTTTCCAGTCCCACTTGAACTTGAATAACAGCTAGGAACTACAATTTTCGAAATGAGTCGTGCAATTGTATGATAAACCGAGTGCTATGAACGGCTGAAAAACAAGGCAACTGTTTTATGTTATTTAACCTAAGAGCTGGCGATTATTACTGCGTTTTTGGAACTCACCCGAACGACCGCATTAGTAAAACTGTACAGCAAGAATTCCCTAAGCCCACTGCTGTGCTGTGAGAAACATAGATAGCATAGACTCTAGGGTGCAAAGACATCACTGATGAATTAATTTCTCTCATATTTTGATCAGCGGACTTTTTGCAAGGAGGCTTACATACCGTTGCTCAACACTCGAGGATGATGTTCTTTTGACCATGTCGCTGAATCTTTCCCTGAAATTTATCAAACGCTGTCAAGGGAGCTGTTGTTGGAGAGTTTCCAAGCGGAGCCGTCGACGACTTCTTTTAGTTCTATCAGTTACTTCCCAGCCCTTGGATGCCTACTCTGCATGACAAACGACCACGTGGTCGCTGAGACCTAATGAGTTTCCCATCAATTATTTCCCGATCATTAGCTTATCATTTATGATCACAAGATCCGACATGTAGTATATGTTAGCTATCTTGAATCAAGTGGGCGATGTGACATGAATTCAAAAGGGAATTTTAGCGAACTTGTCATGTAGTCCGTTTTGAAATCTTCATTGGGAGATGCAGATAACTCCATCTTCTGTACATTCAAGTCAACGGCAATGCGAATGTGGCTGTGTCAACGGTGTGTTACTCTGTTCAAGGCACCTATCAAGCTTAAATCCATTTTCGAAGTGTTTATGAAGCAGTAAACAACAGCTACGAGACATGCCTCGCTGTGTTTTTGGGAGACGGCATCAGAGTCAGTCGGTAATATACGTTTCCAGATCATAATCTAGAGCTCGTTGCAGGTCACTGTGATAGTAAGGAATGAGCCCACCTCTACTAGGTCGGATGAGTGACATTCCTGGTATGTAAAGCTCAGTATCAGCAATGTCTTGGCGTAACCAGCATTTGGTAAGTTTACTTAGTTCCCAATCTTTCGGGATCTGACAGACTTTGTTTACTGTGCCCTTGGGCCCGTACTTACATACATGACACTCTTAGATTTCAGCCGTATGTCGGGATTGTGCAATTTGTACGTGGATACACCGACCGATGTGCAGCCGGTGATTAATCATCTCGTTAGGTACTTGGTGACTACACCTCAGTTCGTTGTATGGTTCCCCCAAACGTTTGCATCAGCAACGCTGCAGCTGATGCGTCATGTGACACTGCACGTGTGCACCTGTATGAACGGGACAGTGTTCGCGAGATCAGATCACGTGATCGCCACGTCACCGACTGCACTGGCACGGTGACTAACGCCGATGAGCATTGCTCATATGAGTGCACATGTACAGTGTCAGTTGACGTACGCGATGCAGCTTCAAGCGTGACCGATGTAAACATTTGGGAACGATGTAACGAATTGAGAAAAGGTATAATTCTACAGCATCTTCATCGTCTTCGTGCTTAATCGCTATAATATTCTAGGTACAACGTAAGTAGTCTGATTAATCACTTCACAAACAGCTTGTGTGGTCTTATCGCACACTGTAAGCTTACTGTTCTATTATAATTCCCATCGTGATTGTTTCTTTCGGTGACATGCCGTCCCTGGAGGGAACATCGCTCGTTGCCTTTTGCTGAAGCTCAGATGGCAGCCTGAAACGAAACTTGCACTAGATTTTCAGTAGCCATGCTACCATACTTTTTGACTGTAGGACCATCTTCAGCACTCTGGGATATAGCCTTTGTAGTTAGGTGACGTGCATGGATCTGACACTTATTTCGATAGTATGTCAACCAAGGGGTGTTTACAAACATAACACCGTTGCTTTTAAATATAGGTCTTTATTTTTTACTGCATATGCTTCAGTTTCAACAACGTCATCCAAAAACGTTTTCCTACAGTTTCTTTATAGTTGCTATCCAAGCTGCAGTTAATTGCATAACGCTGGCCCCTTGGGCCATCAGGAAAGACACGGATGAGGCAGTGTACATGTTGAGTACCTGTCGACAGGAGAACTGATAGTACTTCGGTGTTCGTGTTAAGCGTAACACGTAGTTGATTTGCTCCCCTGAATATTACAGTGTGGTGCCGTGTAATTTGTACTACATATACAAGTTTAAATATATAACCGATTGGACTACTTATGACGTTCCACTGATTAATTTCGTCCAACTGTCCGCCTCCATTTGACCTCCACTGTGATTCGGAGTCAATGAAGCACACTACGCGCAGGTTGTCATTTTTTAGTATTTTTTGATGTCGGAGGTAATGATTGGTATACCCGGGGATATACCGAAGAAAACCGTTGGTTCTTGCAGAAGAGCAACATTCCGTCGCAACTCAATTTCGGACCTAGTGCGGGGTACCGCTAATGTTGCATATCGCCCAATCTTGGAATCAATCTTAACCTACCTTTTATTAGAGCTAACTTGTTAATTTGCTATGCTAGGCGATTTGATAAGTCCTTTCGTGTGATTATTTTATATAACTGAGAATTGCATTGGTAGAATGTGAGCCAAATGTGGTGTTGGAACAGGAATTCATTTGCTTGGCTACTGGCGTTCTTTTGCTCACGGTGTTGCAAGCCGTGCACGGAATTGGAGCAGTACTTTCTGGAGAGTCCTGTGTTGCACAATTTCTTTTGTTTGTCAAAACTGTGATGATTTTGTCAGTCACCATTTTCTTATACCTGGCTGGTTGTTGGTCAATTCTGAGATGAATGAAGCAAGATTGCTTTTAGTGGGTGTCTTGCAATCCAAGTAGAACCCTAGAGAATTTGGTTTGTTTCATTATTTGGCCTGGAAGGCTTTTACTCGGACACATTTCGTATGTAAAAGCTTACACCCGTTTAAACACAGAATAACCACTTTGAGAAGTTTGGCACATGACCAACATGTCTCTAGCCTAAAGCTCGCTAGGCATCGCGATCGTTGCGCACATGTTAGGAACCATTAGAATGTCTTACCCTTGATGTTAAGCAGTTATGTTTTTGTTTCTGACGTTGATAGCACGCTCACACACAGGGTTCCCTTCGCACTTGTATGTTTGCAAACTGTCTGGCGTGCCGGTAGAATGAGTCAACGTGCCCGTGCGGCAGCTCACATAAAGGTTGGACTGAGCAATCTCATGCTTAGGTTTAGGAGGCGCCCTTATGATAAATTGTAGGGAAACTGAGAGGGGTTCGTTGCGAAGAAATGTAAATTATCCTGTAACTGCTCCACGCAATGTTGTAATTGGACGTGTTAGAAGTTGTTCGAACGCAGTTGGAATGCTATATCGTTCGAGTTCAATGTCTCCGACGGTTGAACTTACATAAGGTATGGCGCTTGGAAATCGGTGAAATACTGCTATACACTATAAATATAGTGTAAAGGCAGGATGTACCGTAGTGTTGTTTAGGAATTGGTATAATAATGTATAGCTTGCTTGAACAAGACAAATATCTTTTGAACCAGTGGTGTGTGAAACATGTGGATAAGAAACAAATAAAAAACCAAGACTGTGCACAAACGCCATTACCGCTTTGTACCTACTTATCCAGATGAAGTTTGGTAATAACTTTAACCGCAAACAATATGTTTACCATCTTCCTTCGGTCTGTATTGCTCTGATCCACCAGAACAACGTATGAAGGTAACTACACTGAATATTGTTGACTTACTATGCTTTGAGTAAAAATATCCTGTGTAGCACTTAGAGATAACTTTCAGGCAAAACGCAAGCATGCGGTTTGAGAATTTCTATACGATATGGTTTTCACATATATCTTATTGGTTGGCAAACGTATTCTAATGGTCACCGAAAAGACTTAGTGATGTAGATTCATATAGGGATCTACACAGTATGGTCTTTTCACTGATGAACTCAGTTTTTCTGTATAAACTCTAACCTCTGTGACACGTAACATCGTTCTGCGCGCAGAAACAAAAACATCTCGTTTGCTCTCATTTCCATTCTAACAGTAATGTTGTAAAATCAGACATACGACTGAAAATATTTTCTCCATTACTACGAGCAGAGCGATGAGTTTTCGAACACGCAGTACACAGATGACCTGGGAAGAGAAATTTTAACTGTAAGCCATTCCGACATTGTTCGGTGATTTCAGCTCACAGAACCCGATGTCTGCAATTTATCACAGCTAACAATGCAAAGGTTTGCTGTGCTCTAGCTGTAAGTATGGAACTTAATCGATGACACTGTTGGGCGATGATGTTCTGTGACCACATATGTGATTTAACACAGCACCAGATTGTTGAGCGATTGCATGCAGCGTTTGTTGTTTATGTGTCTTCCAGCTCCTCCGTGTTTGAGGGGTTTTCAGAATTCAAGCGTGGCAAGCGGTCCCTGGATGATGAAGCATGATGTGGTTGAACTGTGGAGGGCACCAGCGCGGACGAGATTGATACTGTGTAAAGGGTGCTAAGGGAGGATGCTTAGGTGACTGTAGTACAGCTGGGAAAATTCAGATCCAGATCGATGTTTGCGCACGCTGGGAATCCACCCCATCAGCTCAGCTGAATTATTGCCGCACCATGCTTACAGGTTTGATGGTGGAATTTCTAATGCTTCTGGGGAACTCCTCAATGGCGATGAGACCTGAGTGTGCAGTTTCTATCCAGAGACGAAGAAGCAAAACGTGTGTTAGCATTTATATAATTTTATATAATTACATCCCCATGTTTCGTAAAGGAGCCTGCGCACGTTTTATTTGAAATCAACATACGACTTTGTCCCGTTAAAAGCTTTTTATTATCGTTTTCTCTGTCATTCATACATGCGTACTTCATTTGTGCTGATTGGATTAACAGACTGCGATGTACATAACTTTAACTAACTCTAAAGTAGACAGCCGTTGACGATGTAAGTGAACTGTTGGTATTGAGCAATAAGCACTAGAAGGTGAGACAAATCCAATGAAGGTTGTAAGCATTTAGTTTATTCGGTGTAGTATTACTTTTGTTTTAATACATTGTCGACACGTTAGTAACAACACAGTAAAGTATATTTAATTGTAGCAATCTATTGTGCATGGTAAATCGCGTATGCAAATTAAACAACCCAAGTTTATAGCGCGTCTCACACCTACGCGTAATAAATCAGACAATCCATCCGCTTATGTGAGTTAAAGGTTGTACCTTAGATTGCAATAATCGTGGACACTTGATAACTGATTAAGCGGGCTTTAAAATAGGGGCCCATTTATGTAAACGTCTTTTACTAAAGCCTATATGCACGGACCAGGAAATTTCGTATGTATAAAGGCCTGGTTTTCTGGCACTATATCTACAAACTACCTGAAAGTTCACAATAAGACTCTCTGACTGGCAGTGTTCATGTCGGATAATTGTATTTCAAAGATGCTGGTATTATCCGATGCGAGATACAAATACATGCGAAGAACATGCATAGTAAACCCGATAAGATAACTCATATTTAGTTGGTTGTATAGTAAGAATATTAGCGATCGTCTGTTTCCCGCACGGTTGGATACAAGCACTTGTAATGCTTTCCAATTTGGCGGTTGACAATCCATTTATTAGTAACAGTGTACCTACCAAACTTACGTCGGAATCCAGGAAACCTTAGCGGCGTCAATGCCAAACAAAATTATTAAGGGCTTGTACATTAAAGAAACATTTGCCTTAAGTAAATCGTATGGTTTGCAAAATAAGGGAACAAATCAAGCAACGGAATGATTTAATTCAGAAGAAAATACAAAAGAAAACGAAGTGCCTTTACATAAATCTTACTAAGGAGTGCAATCAAATGTTTACTGGGCAAATCTTTTCGAATAAAAAGACACGCAGTTCACAATAGATTATTTTTGTTCATGCTAATTATTTTTATAAATAAAAATGTCAAATTAATGATAATCAAATTCAGACAACGACCGCTTCTATGGGCCAATCTAAGGGTCCATTCTTATAAAACATTTCAAGTTCGTTCCCATATAGGGTCCGTTGGATGCTCTTTATAATGTCATAGGTTTGTAACATTTCATTTAGGCTACTGTTTGATTGTACTCGCTGCACATATAGTAACGAACTTGCCATGGTTCAATAAAAGCTGTGAATAAAGTCGGATTCAAGACATGTTCGAATACTCCACCAAAGACTTCAGTGCGGTAATATAAGTAAAATACTTGGTGATGCATTTATCACGTGGTGTCACCATCTATCGTTACTTTCACTGCATCTTTTGCGCTGAAGTGAAATACGTTTAAGTCACAATTGCCTGCATATTTGATGATTCACTCTCCAAATCAAACCAGTGTATGATAACAGCAAGCATTTAAGAAAACAATAAAGCTTTCTTGTGTCCCTTTAAGTAATGCCTAAGAAATCAGTGTTCAATAGCTTAGGAATAACTGTAAAGCTTTTGCTGTTCATAAAAGTTTCTAAATGATCATTAGTTTACTCACACTAGAGCACGGTTATAATAAACAGGCGTAGTCATTTTCGACGAGGTATGATGATATGTTTTCATTAGAACACACAGAGAATCTTGGAAGTTTATATTTTTATCTGAATCCGTAAGGTATGCTCTTAATGGCCTGAAATAATTTCTTTTTTAAATGGTTGCAAATAAACATAGCGAAAGAACAATTTTATTGCTATATATTGCTGAGTGTTCTCGTCAGCTATTACCTCACATTGAAATGTCAAATAGGGAAGATTTTCACGAAATGTCCAAAGCACTCTCTGAGCTTCGGTCAGCAAATATCGTAATTCATACTTTGATCTAACCATTGGCAAATGTGGTACAATACTTGGTATGGTATATGATGAACACACATTGTGGTTACTGAAGTAACACAGAAACGCAGATTTTCTGGTTGATTCGCTTGTTCTTTAACCAACCTGGTGAAGCTGATCTTGGCTCGCATGGAACCTACACCATGCAGCCCATGCGAATGCACCATGGCCAAATTACAACCATGCCTGATTGATATTATCGTTGTGTATTGGTCCGGCTGACCAGACCTAGATTGGGCGTTTATACACCGACATTAGTTGCGCTCTGCACTTATACACTTTAAAGATACGCATCAAAATATTTGGATGTTTGGATGTTACTGGACAGTTTATACACAAGACTGATGCCTAGGCATAGTTCGCAACAGAGCGACAAGTTTATGATATGTACACGAGCCACGCAGCAGCAGACAGCAGTTCTTTGTGATCCGAAATGATGTTTCAAGACTACTCGACTTGGAATAACCTGTTGCATCTGCCGTACCAAATTCCTCCCGAAGTACGGAAGTTTAAGTGGCGAAAGTTAAAGAATGACACATTATAACACACTTAATCAAATTCTGTGCAAAAGTTGATAGCAACCCACTCGAAACGTGCATCGATGTGTTTGCACAATCCGTACAGAGCGCTCTGGACCGCTTGGCGATGGAGGCGTCTAAATACGGTCTATGCTTCACTCCGGGAAAATGTAAAACGCTGCTCCAGGACTGGCAGGCGCCTGAACCCGCGCTCATCATTGCTGGACATGTTCTGCAGCAAGTCCCTTGCTTTACTTATCTAGGGAGTTGCATCACGGATGTTGGCGGTGTTGGAGATGATGTCTCACAACGGATTGCAAAGGCCCGCCTTGCATTCATCAAACTGAGACATCTATGGCGTCGTCGTGATGTCAGTCTCAAGCTCAAGGGCAGGGTGTACAATGCTTCCGTCCGTGCAGTACTCTTGTACGGCTGTGAGACTTGGCCTATTCCCTCGGAAGATATGAAGCGGCCATCAGTCTTTGATAATCGCTGTCTACGAAGGATTGCTAGGGTGTGGTGGCAACACCACGTAAGCAACGCAGAGGTGAGAGACCGCGTGCTTGGGGCGAATAGTGCCAGTCTTCAAGATGTTATTCTCCGACATCGCATGCGCTGGCTCGGGCATGTTCTGCGCATGCCAGCCCATCGCCTTCCACGTCGAGTGCTATTTGCACTCCCAGGGAGCGATTAGAAAAAGTGCCGCGGTGGACAGCCGATGACGTGGAGAAGGAGTATGAAGAAGGCGACCTCAAGTTTGGCGGCAGTCGGACCAGTCCGCCTTCCAGGTTGAGGACCACGAGATGCTGAATTGCAGTGGTTGGAAACACTGGACGTCATGGCCCGCAACATACCTCAGTGGCGGCAATGTTGTTCCGCAATTTCACCATCCCTTTGATGCACACAAAAACTCACAAAACACAAAAAATACAAAATGGCGTGTGCAAAACCAAAAAAATCTTTTCCCATATTTTTCGGCCATTAGTGTTCCCATCTTCTACACTTTTTTCTTCTGTCGTGGTTCTGATGGCACAATGTCTGTTAACAGACTGTGAATAAATAAATAAATAAATAAATAATATATATATATATATATGCAAAAATTTGTGACAGAATGACAGGGATTTAGCAACTTGTAGCGTAACGGTCGCAACGAACCCAGCTGTATTCGAAATGCATTCCTTTTGCTTAAACATATGCTCAAACATGAAACAGTGTAGGCAAAACAAGTTTATAACTAACAGCATAGAGCTAGCAACCCCAACCATTAGAACTTGCAAATAGGCGGGAAACCAGGGTCTGCAAAACCACGTGATACCACTGTTAGTGAGTAGGTTTTTTCGATGGTGTTTGTGTCACATGATATTCTATTGTGTTTGACTTTAGCTAACGATGCCGAAAGTCTAAAAATACGCATCCGTTATGAATGCATGCAAACCCAAGTCAAAGTTAGCAGCAGGTCCGCAACTACTCTAACGTGCAACATAAACTGCATTAAAACCAATGCGCCTACGAGAAGACCGCTTAACACGCCGCCAACTAAAGGAATCACTCTCTTATAGAAAATTATATGCACAAGGAAGGCGCAGAGTTCGATGGAGATATTATGCCCTAACGTGCTTAAGTCAAGGATTTACTCGATCAAAGACAGAATACTGAAATACGTGGAACAATGTCAATCTCTTTGTCTAGGATTGGAAATCCATGCCAAAGAGAAAAGTTTGCTTCGCATCTTTTGTCACCCATGGTCAGTTCACTGTGGCGAGCCAAGGCTACTACAGGTGACGTTTTATTCGGAGGAGAAATCGGCTACCGCCATATTATCAGCTCACCGTCTTCCTGATTCATCATTGGCTTATGAATATTCCAGGACATTCCTTGAAGTATGCTTCGACAAAAGAAGCAAAACCCTGGAGGATGCCACAATAAAGAGGACAAAAACTCGATCATTGTCCATAGGGTCCCCAAATTATTTCACAGGCCAAAGCTCGTGCATTAGAAGAGTGTTGTTACATCCGCAACGCCATCTCACTCCAGGAGGTGAACGCAAATTCAACATCACCTTTACCAATATCTTCAATACATGAATAATGTGGTCTAGGGATGCTGAATGTTCTTCTTTTAACCCAAACAGCTGATTGAATAAGTGCTTGGAGGATAACAAGATTTACCCGCAAAACTGCCATCCGAAATGCATCTGTTTGCGGTCAAAGCTTGGTCAACTTTGTTGTAGGGAACACAAAAATAGCTAAATGTTTTCGCGAGCCCCAGTGTCTGAGCTTTCGAAATAGAGCACCATAAAAATCCCTAGCCTTACAAAGAACAAGTAACAGACACACCGTTGCAAATCATCTTGGAAGAATTGTATAATGGTTACTCTGTGAAACAGTCTATATCATCTAGCGGTATGCCAGAATTACATCAAAAGCCATTGACAGCCGGTTCATAAAGGGTCGGCGTAAATTAGTGGGAAACGTTTGTTTGACCAGATAAGCTGCTGGAAATCGCTGCCCTCATTATTTACTTAAAAACAACGCCTGATCAGTACGTTGGTCAAGCTTTGATCACAACAAGAAACAATAATTTGAGACTTCGTCATGGTAACCGAAACATGGCCGAACCACTTGGTTACCGACCCCAAGATCGCAATACCTGATATGTCACCCATGCACAACAACCGATCCACAAGCGAAGGTGTCGTTACTCTCTTCTATTCATTGACTGTGTAAAGAACCCTAGGGTTAAAATAGTAGACGACTCATAGTGCCGCCTACACCTAAGAGAGGGTAACATGACTTAGCAGGCATTGTATATCGCCCATTAATATCCATTGCAGAAATAAGTACTGCTATAGCCTTCGCAATGAAAATCCTGCTGGTGCGACGGTTTATTATCATTCTCGCTGTGGTGGATTTCAACGTAAACTGCCTCAATACCTTGTACGACCTAAATATGCAATTCAATGCGGAAATGCGAGAGCTAATTGCTACTTAACCGCTGTGCAATGATGTTAGTTATCCAACGCGCTTAAGGACAGGAAACAAACCGGATATCTTGTGCCTTTTCTTGACTAACGATGAACTAATGATCGCAGTGGTAAGAATATACTTTCTTTTGGGCCGCAGCGATCACGTGGCACCAATGTGTCACTAGATGCGCAACGCAGAGATTCTTAAAAAAACAAAACGATATATCTTACGTCCTAATCAATTATGATAACCTGTCCGACCTCCTTGATACAACAAGCTGGTATTTCCAAGCCAAATGGTCCTCTGAGGTGGCCCACGGGTAATATGTCAACATATAAACAGGCTCGTAGTAAGCACATCTGCAACTAAAATCCGCCACTCGAAAAGGGAAGTCGTTCATAATTAGCAGGAGTCGAAATTTCATAGCATTGAGGGATTCGGCATGGCTCGCGCACATAGCGTCTCCGAGCGAGGACAACTTGGATGTCTGTAGAACACAAGTGAACCACGACTTCAAATTTGTCTTAATGGATAAGTAAAGAACCAACAAGACTTTGTAAGATACATTTGAGTAAACGAACCTTGCAGGGTGAAGCTTCGAATTCCTGGTTTGCACACATCTTGCGGGTTAGCACAAACAGCAAAGGAGTGTTCAATCATTTTGGACGACAATTTGGATGTACCTTTCAAAGTGTGCGATTATTTCACTTATGCCTATGCATGTATTCCGGCCATCAGGCCTTAAGCACATATCTCTCAAAACTACAGGTTTATTGAAACGGCTGATATCCTTGCAAGAGTACAGCTGCCTTGATGCAGATCGTATTTGCCCGAAGGCATTGAAAGTTCTAGCTATGAAATAAGCAGATCCTTTTTTCAATGCTTCATCTTCTATGTCTTAATGGGATTCATTTCCCCAAGATGTGGAAGTATGAGATCATCAATGCAATCTACGAAAGTGGTAGCTGTGCAAAACCAGTAACTTATCAGCCGATAACACTCCTTCCGGAGAGCTTTAAGATCATAGAGTTCATTGTAGCTGAGACACTTATAGTAAACCTGTAGAGTAACACATTTCTCGTTTCGGAACCACGGATTTCGCCAAAATCGGTCCTCTATTACTAACTTGTTTAACGCCCGTGAAGGCTTGATGAAAATGGTGGCTGCTGATGCAGTGTAGATGCTGCCTACCTGGATTTCTTAAAGACATCTGACCGTCTAGACTTCAGCATCCCACTGCAGGTGCCTCAGGTTTATAGAGTCGGCCACCCAGTTCTGGGCTGGATGGGTAACATATTCGTTAAACGATACCCAACTGCGGGGGATTGCGGAACCTTATACGAACCCATCGGAGTCCACTGCGGCGTAAATCAGGACTGAGCACTCAGGCCTCTTCTGTTCATGCTCTCCATAAATGATCAGGAGAGAAGGCTATCTTCAATCTGTCGCCTATTTGCCGATGATCTAAAGAAATGGCGTTCTCTCACTGTAGCGGAAGATCCCAGAGCCCTACAAGATGATCTGCTTAAAGCGTACAACAGGTTCATCGGTGGTATGCTGCAATTCAACGCAAACAAGGGAAAATATCTCTGAATACGCCATCAGAGTACTCCAAACTACCGGTTGTGGTCACCAATTCTGCAGCGAATTTCTCAGGAGTGTGACCATGGCGTCCTCGTGCAAGATGATTTTGGTAGTCTGAAACAGAATGTAAAGGCTTTAAATAAAATACATCTGAAGTTTGGCCTTCTTCCTACAGCGTACTGACTGTCTGACAACTCAGTCTTACAGGAAATATTTGGCGCGATTACGTGAGAGCACATGCGGGATGCGGTATACAGGCGTGGTAACCCTGACAGAAGTACAACATCACCGCGCTTGTTACAGCGCAAATTAGGACGATGAAATACGTCAGAGGTTTGTCCTCCTTTCTAAAATACCCAAGCTGAAACCTCCTAAAGTCTGCAACAGCATTACCGGCATTTACGGAAGATCTCATATTGGCACATGAGTGCCTGAAAAATTCTCATCAGTTAGAAACTGAGCCCAAACACATATTTAAGGGTCAATGATCTAACGGGGCCACGCAATACAGCCGACGGAAATGTTGACAAATTCTTTTTCTATCATGTTGTAATGGCTTTAGAACGCCTTTTCGACGCAAGTATTAATGCCGCACGCATATCCTAATTTAAAAAGCGCGTTGATGATACCCTGGCACGTATACAATATGAAATCTAGCCCATGACTATTTGATGAAATTATGTGTGAAGGACAAATAGTGAATGGCGTCATAACTCTTCGGAAATCTAGATAGTGATACACATGTGCTAATGCAAACCCCTTAGTGATTGAGTAGCACACGAGCTCTTTTAACGACATTGCAATGTATCTTGTAAATTGCATTCTAAACGTCCTACGGAATATGACAATCATTTACCTCTATACCCGTAGTAAACCCTTGCTCCATTGATCCATCTTAGTAAGGTTGAAATTATGCTCCTCCGTTTGCTTGGACACCCATGTAAACACAGAAGACAGATACCCTCCGTCTACATCTACCGATTTCACTACAATTATAATGCCTTGACTGTTTGCATTACACACAGTTAAATCCAAAGTATCGTCATCCATTGATCACTTTATTCCGTATGATTGCTTCTTTAATTTCCCCAGCCTGCACAGATTTCAATCACTGCCGATTACATACATATCAATGCGTCTGTTGCGAAACATAACTGCCTGTAAATTTTGATCATGCCTGCTTTGGTGGGTCTCGATAAATTAGAGAATAAATTATTTATTAATTAAAAAGGTGACTTGGTATACACACGCAGCACACGTACTTCCAATTACCTTATTCCTACTTTACTATGCTTAAGATTTAAGCTCGTGGCGAAGCGGTAAATATTGCGCCTGATCTTTTCTTTTTGCCCCGTGAAAACACTTGACTGTCCACACGTTTGCATTGCGGCTAACAATGGGGGCATTTTTTGATTCGTTTGATGATCGCAATGCCAGGGTTAAAACAATTATGTTGTATAACTGATCAGTTGTTGTCTTCGAAAGCAACTACTGATGATGTTTGCTTGGTAAAATTGAGCCAAATATAGTTCCTTGGCCACGATATGCAAGAAGCAAATATGGTACAATGCTTTTGATATGGAATTAAAAATGTTAATGAATAAATACAGGAATTTATGTCCCGACAGGCAGGATACATTAAACTTTGGGTCAATATCAGTTTTACAGGATTGCAAAACATATACATGGGTTTTAGTTGTTTTTTACCGTAAAAAAAGAAGGAATGCATGAAAATTTTCAAGAGTAAGGTTTATTTTTACGAGCTGTGAGGTGCGTGAGCATTTCGTTGACGGACTTTGAAGTCCGTTGGGATTACCAGACGTAGCGGTCAGTGTGTAATGAATATAGCTTAGAAATGTATGTTGTCATGTGTTACTTTCAGATTTCATGGGTGCTGCACCTAAAATGCTCGTGGTAGAAGGTTTTAATGATACCTCGCAATAAAAATGGTTTGTACACGATTATAACGTAAACACTTCTCCCTTATTTGTAGTTTTAATGATAAGCTATTATTTATACAACCCTTAATCGTTATAAAAAATTACAGTGGACCATGTTCTAGGCTTTTGTGGAAACAGCAACTATTCCAAGTACTAGTTATAAATATTAATCAATTTGAAGTATAGGAGCCTCGTTGCTTGAGCAGAGTGGAGGCAGCTGTTCTTTAGCCGCCGCGATCAAGTGTGCAAATCTGAAGTCCGCAACACCATTCCTGCTAGTTGGGTGTTGAACAGCGCTTTAATAAACCTTTTGCGAATGAGCGACGGAGGTTTCAGAAGCAATTCTGTCCGTTTCGTGAGTTGCAATTGATGCTACGGCCAGAAGCAAGTGCAGGTCATATAATGGATTGTAACTATTCTAGTATTGTTCGGGGAAACGGAAATTTCCGATGACGACGAACGCTTATCTTTCGCTACTTTACTTACGTCTGGAAATATTGCCCTTGCTGAAATACATAGAATCATTAAAGGAAGTATGTGCTAAGGATGTAAACATGATAGAGTAATAATCTTTTTTGCTGCTCTGCGTTTGCTGAATCTTAGGTAAGCACAGCCTGTTGATCTATGTATAGAAATGCTTTCACTATAGTTTTTTAGATAATAGACACGTGTTTACTTCCTACATTGTCGGAGTTTGTCAAGTAAAATGACTGCCTTTAAGAACGTTCTTTGAAAATGGATTGATTTGTACGTGCTTCACTTAGGCAGTATCTAGTATATGTAAAATAGCAGTTGCAGTAATTCAGTACCACAGTCTGATCAGCTTCACAGACAAATGTTCCGAGATAAGAACAGCGTTACTATAAAACCCCCGTAACCTGACCACACAAGGGACTGGACCAACCTAGTCAATCTATGGTGAGGGTTAAATTACTGATGTCTGGATTTATAAGGTTTACATGGTAAATGTTAATATGATGCAATTATGCTCTTAACCTAAACTACTGATTAAGCATTGAAGGCGATCGCCTTCGGAGCTTTTACTTTATATGTTTATTTAGTTTAACTAAGAAGCGAACGAAAACTTTGCTAGCTGTTTATAATTAAGAGAACTTCCTTCTGGTACGCGCACTTCTTGAGTTCATCCCTCCGCTAATATTGGCTATCAGTTGAAAATGTCATATACGGTAAGCTTTGAAAGCTAGTCCACGTGTTGCATTCAATGCGCAAGAAAAATGAGCAGCTTCTTTCGGTTAGCGTTGCATGTCGGTGTTACGCAACCCACGGGACTTTGTCGGAATGCAAGCCAGCGAACCCAAAGAATGCAACATGCGCCATTCAAATGCCAAGCAGCTTTTAAATATACTTTAATATAAATGAAAACATAGTGGAGGATGCTTCGGTCGGAGACCAGTTAGTCGTGGTATTTATGGATATTTAGAATAAACTGCATCGAAAGCAGTAAATTAGGCACGAGGGTGACAACACTGACATCATACGCATGTAGTAATGAAAGCTGTTAACCCAACTGGGAACAATTCCTTTGTCAGCAACACTTTATATTACTAACTAAATTTTACTTCACTAATCCTCATTTAGTAGACGTACGGTAATAAAAAGTGAATCACGAAATCTTTTAACGGTTTTGGATTTGGAATTTAACGACTTTTGTTGGACAAGCTTATTTAATAAATGCTTTTGAAATTCGATAAAATTAGCACAGTAGTTTTTAACAGATCAACAAAAACAGACCAGCTTAATTATCTAATATATATTATAATGAACAGGTTAGAAACGTACGGACGTAGCTGACAACTGCCTTGTACTATTTAAATTAAAATTCTGCTGACTCTAACTATAGTACTCAAACAGGGGTTAAGCATACGATGGGATGTTGGATTTGTTTAAATTCAAGAGTTGTAAAATTATGGTCTGATTTCTATGACATCATAGTTGGTTTTTGGCTGCCTGCGTACCTTTTAAAAAACATTGACAAACTTCAGATCAATGCTAATACGTTGACCGTTACTTAAATTTTATATGTATTCCAGCAAATATGTATTGCACAAATAGTTTGTGATTCCGGTAGGAAGAATATCTACTAATTTCGCCTTGAATCGGTTGTAGTCTGTCATATTTACAAATTTATGAAAAACAACATACATCAACATCTGAAAAGCTTACGGAAGAATCCCATAACTGATTGCTGAAAGAACTGTGTGTTTAACGCATTTATATGTAAGTGAAATTCATGTAGTAACCTCTTAAATGTCAGAGATGTTGCGGTTTAACAAAAAATTATGACCTTGGACTTAGTGCTTACAAAAATGTCGTGATGAGCACGTAAAAGTAGTAAACCGGTTTTCATTTTCATGCATTATTACTCAGATCATCAAAAGAAAGGAAAGTGTCCCTACTAGAACACTGACAGTACAGAAGCATTCCGATAAAAATATGTTGTCCAGTGGAGCGTTGTGGGTTTAATGCATTTCCCTATTTACATACGCTGTATATGTGATACATCAGTTTGTAGCGTCCATACTTATTTACGGACGATATCAAAATAGCGCCTATATTGGCCATATAGGGCTATGTTTAGGAAAAATATTCTAAGACATATCATACTAAACCAATAGGGCGAAGCAGCTGTATGAATGTTTCGGTAGATAAAACCCAGATACCCTGCAGCAGACGAAGCATACCAGAAGTATCCACCCTTCTTTCTCGATCTACCAACCCAATCACGCACGCCGCTCGGTATTTGGGAATCCGAAATTCTTTCAGCTTCAACTTATTCAACACATCGTACATGAAATAGCGAAAGCGAAGCAAGCAACGTGAAAGTAACCTAGCTCATTTTTGCCATTTCATATACGGCTTGAATTATTAAAAGTTATAGTGCGACCCTCACTAGGTGTTGCACTATCATACACGCATCACACATGCGCATGACAGATTGAATTGCTACAGAAAATATTCCACGCACATTTACCAAGATGAACATGGGACGCCCATCAAGACTAAGCTACGGGGAGTAAAGACATTTCCTCCAGCTGCATTCATTCTGGAATCAGTGACTTAACAGCTACCTGAACATTATCTACAGTATTAAATATGTTAAGGGTATTCGCAACCAATAATTTTGTCTTTTTACAAACGGACTTAATCGATCGTACTCGTAATGTGGCATTTATATCACTAGTACAGTATAGCAAAAAAGGCTAAAGTAACCAACTTCTTGGTAAATACACTTACTTGAGGAATGAGATACAATTGCAACTAGCGACCAACCATTGTAAGTCTAAATTTGTATCTCACCTAAATCTTTTCTGTTCATGCCGAAATTGAGCAAATGCTTCAGCTTTCCGCATTCTAAGCCTGCACAGAAATAATTTAACTCGAATCTTTTTTAAATTGCTTTGCAATAACGGTTCCCGTGACCTATTTCACAATCCATTACAATAATAATCCACATGGGACACAAGTTCATCCATGCTTTGCCGATGAAATTCGCCATAGTAAATGACTGCCAAGTAAAGTCAGATGACGACTTCCATATCTTTCTAAATCAGTCAACTTGAAATGCTTCAATTGCATCACGTCAAAAAATTAATCCACCTGAGTTAAACGTTTAACAGGGTCTGCTTGCTGATTATACTTTGCTACTAGCCAAAGCTTCGATTTTAAATTTTCATGACGGTAGAAAGCAACTATGACTACTCGAACCAGGATGATCTCAAAAATATAAACCGCGCTGACCTAGTGGGTTCACGTATAATTGGCCTAGTAAAAGGCTCGTTGATAAAAAGTAAATAGCAAAGTTGTAGAATACTTCAACGACGCTGGCTACTTACCCGGTAATATATCCCATAACATAAGCTGTGTAAAAGCTGTTTCAGAATACGTTCAGGTATACGTGTAGGATTTAATTTGAGTATAAAGTGCATAATGAATATGGGAAATAATTTGCCATGTTGTATGGCAGAAAGTGATGATAATGCAAAGGTTGTGTTTATACAGAATTGTCTATGATTTGCTTTATTAAAAGGGTTTGCAAAATTCTTACGTTCAAAGATGAAGAACAAAAACAGAAATACCCAGAACCAAGAGTACAATAACGCGTGCTATTGGTAATCGTATAAGTCAGGTATTTTACTTTTGGTCGTGTAAAAACCGTACAACTCGTATGCTGATAGAGATCACTACTCGTGGCGCGGTATTTCAGCATCTGTTTTCTTGCGGTAACGCGCGGCCACGGTATAGGCAGTTATCCATCCGATACATTTATTGTGTTATTTCTGTTGCAGCAGACAGAATAAAAGGTAGACGAAGGCTGGCCGAGAAAAAGGTGCTTGCAGGCCTATTGTGCATGGGAGAATCTGCATGGGAGAAATCAACAATTCTCAAGTAGATTAGAAGAACTGATGTGGTTTTAGAGAATAAACAGTGTGGTCTTGAAACCATAAAAATACGCCTTAAAATATGGCCGCTTATGCACGCAAACCGCCTAAATTTTGACTTTGCTTTCCTTGAAGTCACCGATTAGTTTTACGTTGCCTGGTTACTATGTTGTGTATTAATTGTTGTTATTTTATGTTATGTCTTATCAGTTTTATATTTGAACAACGAAATGAGAAGACGAATATGGGCAGATGCTAGCATTTCGTATTATCTCGTCAGTACCAATACACTAATTGGGAAATCATTTTATATGTCTTACAGGGCACAGTCAAACCAATCAAATGTATGGTTGTGGTCATTGTTGTTGGGATTAGGTCCAGAGCAACCGCAGATTGACAACTAATTGTTTTTAGACACACAAAGCTGGTCTAATTTGGCATATTGCGACGGCCTCGGCAAATCGTAGAAGGCGTGTATTAGTATGACGCTGATAAGGGATTGACCTGGTGACGAGTCACCAAAATGTGTCTGCCTATGGAGGACGCTGGCGGCTTACGCGAGCACGTATCATCGGAGGTGGATTGAGTAACTTCGCGCTGAACCCAGTTTGGTAAGTGCTCCTTCACTCTGGAATCTAAAGCCCGTTAGGCCATGCCGATGTAAATGATACCGCAGTCACACACGAATTGGTAGACACAATGTGATTTGGCGCCGACTGGTTGACCTTCCTTTACTGAAGGCAACGACAACTTTCGAGTTCTGTTGATAATTACCGCCTCCGCAGCACAATATTTACGTTGAATGGCCGAGACAATACGCTTGGCTTCCGGTATACAGATCGCTTAATCAGCCCATTGTCCCTGCGACTCATGAGAATGTCGAGATACGGAAGACGCCCATTCGATTCAAATTCAAAACTCACCTTCAGGTTTGTGTTAACATTATTAAGTTTGTCTACTAATTGTTCGATTTGCATGTTCGTTGAAGCCAACGTGGTCCGTCCAATACCTACACTTCACTAGCTTCTAACCGATGGCACACAGGCGCACGCTGGTAAAAATATTATTCACTCGGGCTAGACGTATCTGCTCCAACGACTGCCTGCCTGAGGAGTTAGAACTGATCACTAAAACAGTTATGGAGAATGGCTACCCAAAGCGTTTCATAGACAAACATAGCCAAGTTAGACCGCACAAGGAGATGGTGTTGACAGCCCTTAAGAAAATGGTGTACATCGAGCTACTATTCAAGGGTGACACCGTAGCAAGTAGGATAACCAAACGCATAGTCTCGGCCATTCAACGTAAATATTGTGCTGCGGAGGCGGTAATTATCAACAGAACTCGAAAGTTGTCGTTGCCTTCAGTAAAGGAAGGTCAACCAGTCGGCGCCAAATCACATTGTGTCTACCAATTCGTGTGTGACTGCGGTATCATTTACATCGGCATGGCCTAACGGGTTTTAGATTCTCGAGTGAAGGAACACCTACCAAACTGGGTTCAGCGATGAAGTTACCCAATCCACCTCCGATGATACGTGTTCGCGTAAGCCGCCAGCGTCCTCCATAGGCAGACACATTTTGGTGACTCGTCACCAGGTCAATCCCTTATCAGCGTCATTACTAATACACGCCTTCTACGATTTGCCGAGGCCGTCGCAATATGCCAAATTAGACCAGCTTTGTGTGTCCAAAAACAATTAGTTGTCAACCTGCGGTTGCTCTGCACCAATCTCAACAACAATGACCACAACCATACATTTGATTGGTTTGACTGTGCCCTGTAAGACATATAAAATGATTTCCCAATTAGTGTATTGGTACTGACGAGATAATACGAAATGCTAGCATCTGCCCATATTCGTCTTTTTATTTCGTTTTTTAAACTACTGAAGGGAACTAACTGTTTTAAGTCTTTTATTTCCCATTTGGCCTTTGGCATAGAGAATCCTGACATCCCACGTCTCTGTGCGACCTAACATAATAATAGCAAATCAAACAACATGCAAAAACCGTTATAGAGTTTATACGATATATATTTATATCCGGTCAACAATACGCATTGCTCATAATGTTTGAGATGTATGAGTCAAAAGGTTAAGAGCTATATGGGAACCATTCTGCTGATTGGTTGTAGTACTATCAAGATAAAGATCGTAGTAAAAAGATATACAAGTAAATGTAAAGTGTCTACAAAAGCAATGTTTGGTTTGTATTAACATTCATTATAATCTTTTGTTACAAAACAGCTGAGCTAAATAGTTTGGTATTCCATAGCCCAACTTTCGCAAATAGAGGAATTAGAAGGATTTTGCGGAACTTCAGGAAACCATATGTTCATCCTTTATGAAATTCGTGTTAACGTTGGCTATTGCAATAGCTATGCTTTATTGAAGCTGTTGAAATATAGGTGGAATTTCGTCACATCTTGACTCACTCCGCCACGCGCCCGGAAAAGCACTGTACGCGCGTTTCATCCTTTTCGGGAATCATCAGCAGTGCGCATTCCATCGGACCCTTGGTAGGGCTCGAACCCGCAACTCGACTGTTGCCAGTCCGTGGTTGAGACCACTGAGCTACGGGGACGGCAACGACCATGTGAATTAGTTACTAGAGGCAATATAGCGCCGCTCACTATCCACTGACTTACACGTTACTGCCGTGCAGAGGACGGGGTAGCCCCCTCACCAAGCGACGAGCTTACAAACTTAAGCCGCCAATTAACTTATGGCATTATAAGCAGTTTGGTCTGCGTACTGATTACAAAAGAGCAGTAGGGGAGTTGTATGGTATAGGTGGCATTTCGTCACATCTAGACTCACTCAGACAGCCGTCACACTCCCGGAATCATCAGTTGATGATTCCCGAAAGGATGAAACGCGCGTACAGTCCTTTTACGGGAGTGTGACGGATGTGATGAGTATAGATGTGACGAAATTCCACCTATACAAACAACTCCCCTGCTACTCTTCTGTAAGCAGTACGCAGACCAAACTGCTTATAATGCCATAAGTTAATTGGCGGCTTAAGTTTGGTAAGCTCGTCGCTTGGTGAGAGGGCTACCCTGTCCTCTGCACGGCAGTAACGTGTAAGTTAGTAGATAGTGAGCGGCGCTGTATCACATATTGTAACTTATTTACAATGGTCGTTGCCGTCCCCCGTAGCTCAGTGGTCTCAACCACCGACTGGCAACAGTCGAGTTGCGGGTTCGAGCCCAACCAGGGGTCTGATGGAATGCGCACGGCTGATGATTCCCGAAAGGAAGAAACGCGCGTACAGTGCTTTTCCGGGCGCGTGGCGGAGTGAGTCAAGATGTGACGAAATTCCACCTATATTTCAACAGCTTCAATAAAGCATAGCTATTGCAATAGCCAACGTTAACACGAATTTCATAAAGGATGAACATATGGTTTCCTGAAGTTCCGCAAAATCCTTCTAATTCCTCTATTTGCGAAAGTTGGGCTATGGAATACCAAACTATTTAGCTCAGCTGTTTTGTAACAAAAGATTATAATGAATGTTAATACAAACCAAACATTGCTTTTGTAGACACTTTACATTTACTTGTATATCTTTTTACTACGATCTTTATCTTGATAGTACTACAACCAATCAGCAGAATGGTTCCCATATAGCTCTTAACCTTTTGACTCATACATCTCAAACATTATGAGCAATGCGTATTGTTGACCGGATATAAATATATATCGTATAAACTCTATAACGGTTTTTGCATGTCGTTTGATTTGCTATTATTATGTTAGGTCGCACAGAGACGTGGGATGTCAGGATTCTCTATGCCAAAGGCCAAATGGGAAATAAAAGACTTAAAACAGTTAGTTCCCTTCAGTAGTTTAAAAAACGAAATAAAAAGACGAATATGGGCAGATGCTAGCATTTCGTATTATCTCGTCAGTACCAATACACTAATTGGGAAATCATTTTATATGTCTTACAGGGCACAGTCAAACCAATCAAATGTATGGTTGTGGTTATTGTTGTTGAGATTGGGTGCAGAGCAACCGCAGGTTGACAACTAATTGTTTTTGGACACACAAAGCTGGTCTAATTTGGCATATTGCGACGGCCTCGGCAAATCGTAGAAGGCGTGTATTAGTATGACGCTGATAAGGGATTGACCTGGTGACGAGTCACCAAAATGTGTCTGCCTATGGAGGACGCTGGCGGCTTACGCGAGCACGTATCATCGGAGGTGGATTGGGTAACTTCATGCTGAACCCAGTTTGGTAGGTGTTCCTTCACTCGAGAATCTAAAACCCGTTAGGCCATGCCGATGTAAATGATACCGCAGTCACACACGAATTGGTAGACACAATGTGATTTGGCGCCGACTGGTTGACCTTCCTTTACTGAAGGCAACGACAACTTTCGAGTTCTGTTGATAATTACCGCCTCCGCAGCACAATATTTACGTTGAATGGCCGAGACTATGCGTTTGGTTATCCTACTTGCTACGGTGTCACCCTTGAATAGTAGCTCGATGTACACCATTTTCTTAAGGGCTGTCAACACCATCTCCTTGTGCGGTCTAACTTGGCTATGTTTGTCTATGAAACGCTTTGGGTAGCCATTCTCCATAACTGTTTTAGTGATCAGTTCTAACTCCTCAGGCAGGCAGTCGTTGGAGCAGATACGTCTAGCCCGAGTGAATAATATTTTTACCAGCGTGCGCCTGTGTGCCATCGGTTAGAAGCTAGTGAAGTGTAGGTATTGGCCGGACCACGTTGGCTTCCACGAACATTCAAATCGAACAATTAGTAGACCAACTTAATAATGTTAACGCCAACCTGAAGGTGATTTCGAATTTGAATCGAATGGGCGTCTTCCGTATCACGACATTCTCATGAGTCGCAGGGACAATGGGCTGATTAAGCGATCTGTATACCGGAAGCCAAGCGTATTGTCTCGGCCATTCAACGTAAATATTGTGCTGCGGAGGCGGTAATTATCAACAGAACTCGAAAGTTGTCGTTGCCTTCAGTAAAGGAAGGTCAACCAGTCGGCGCCAAATCACATTGTGTCTACCAATTCGTGTGTGACTGCGGTATCATTTACATCGGCATGGCCTAACGGGCTTTAGATTCCAGAGTGAAGGAGCACTTACCAAACTGGGTTCAGCGCGAAGTTACTCAATCCACCTCCGATGATACGTGCTCGCGTAAGCCGCCAGCGTCCTCCATAGGCAGACACATTTTGGTGACTCGTCACCAGGTCAATCCCTTATCAGCGTCATACTAATACACGCCTTCTACGATTTGCCGAGGCCGTCGCAATATGCCAAATTAGACCAGCTTTGTGTGTCCAAAAACAATTAGTTGTCAACCTGCGGTTGCTCTGGATCCAATCTCAACAACAATAACCACAACCATACATTTGATTGGTTTGACTGTGCCCTGTAAGACATATAAAATGATTTCCCAATTAGTGTATTGGTACTGACGAGATAATACGAAATGCTAGCATCTGCCCATATTCGTCTTCTCATTTCGTTGTTCAAATATAAAACTGATTAGACATAACATAAAATAACAACAATTAATGCACAACATAGTAACCAGGCAACGTAAAACTAATAGGTGACTTCAGGGAAAGCAAAGTCGAAATTTAGGCGGTTTGCGTGCATAAGCGGCCATATTTTAAGGCGTATTTTTATGGTTTCAAGACCACACGGTTTATTCTCTAAAACCACATCAGTTCTTCTAATCTACTTGAGAATTGTTGATTTCTCCCATGCAGATTCTCCCATGCACAATAGGCCTGCAAGCACCTTTTTCTCGGCCAGCCTTCGTCTACCTTTTATTCTGTCTGCTGCAACAGAAATAACACAATAAATGTATCGGATGGATAACTGCCTATACCGTGGCCGCGCGTTACCGCAAGAAAACAGATGCTGAAATACCGCGCTACGAGTAGTGATCTCTATCAGCATACGAGTTGTACGGTTTTTACACGACCAAAAGTAAAATACCTGACTTATACGATTACCAATAGCACGCGTTATTGTACTCTTGGTTCTGGGTATTTCTGTTTTTGTTCTTCATCTTTGAACGTAAGAATTTTGCAAACCCTTTTAATAAAGCAAATCATAGACAATTCTGTATAAACACAACCTTTGCATTATCATCACTTTCTGCCATACAACATGGCAAATTATTTCCCATATTCATTATGCACTTTATACTCAAATTAAATCCTACACGTATACCTGAACGTATTCTGAAACAGCTTTTACACAGCTTATGTTATGGGATATATTACCGGGTAAGTAGCCAGCGTCGTTGAAGTATTCTACAACTTTGCTATTTACTTTTTATCAACGAGTCTTTTACTAGGCCAATTATACGTGAACCCACTAGGTCAGCGCGGTTTATATTTTCGAGATCATCCTGGTTCGAGTAGTCATAGTTGCTTTCTACCGTCATGAAAATTTAAAATCGAAGCTTTGGCTAGTAGCAAAGTATAATCAGCAAGCAGACCCTGTTAAACGTTTAACTCAGGTGGATTAATTTTTTGACGTGATGCAATTGAAGCATTTCAAGTTGACTGATTTAGAAAGATATGGAAGTCGTCATCTGACTTTACTTGGCAGTCATTTACTATGGCGAATTTCATCGGCAAAGCATGGATGAACTTGTGTCCCATGTGGATTATTATTGTAATGGATTGTGAAATAGGTCACGGGAACCGTTATTGCAAAGCAATTTAAAAAAGATTCGAGTTAAATTATTTCTGTGCAGGCTTAGAATGCGGAAAGCTGAAGCATTTGCTCAATTTCGGCATGAACAGAAAAGATTTAGGTGAGATACAAATTTAGACTTACAATGGTTGGTCGCTAGTTGCAATTGTATCTCATTCCTCAAGTAAGTGTATTTACCAAGAAGTTGGTTACTTTAGCCTTTTTTGCTATACTGTACTAGTGATATAAATGCCACATTACGAGTACGATCGATTAAGTCCGTTTGTAAAAAGACAAAATTATTGGTTGCGAATACCCTTAACATATTTAATACTGTAGATAATGTTCAGGTAGCTGTTAAGTCACTGATTCCAGAATGAATGCAGCTGGAGGAAATGTCTTTACTCCCCGTAGCTTAGTCTTGATGGGCGTCCCATGTTCATCTTGGTAAATGTGCGTGGAATATTTTCTGTAGCAATTCAATCTGTCATGCGCATGTGTGATGCGTGTATGATAGTGCAACACCTAGTGAGGGTCGCACTATAACTTTTAATAATTCAAGCCGTATATGAAATGGCAAAAATGAGCTAGGTTACTTTCACGTTGCTTGCTTCGCTTTCGCTATTTCATGTACGATGTGTTGAATAAGTTGAAGCTGCAAGAATTTCGGATTCCCAAATACCGAGCGGCGTGCGTGATTGGGTTGGTAGATTGAGAAAGAAGGGTGGATACTTCTGGTATGCTTCGTCTGCTGCAGGGTATCTGGGTTTTATCTACCGAAACATTCATACAGCTGCTTCGCACTATTGGTTTAGTATGATATGTCTTAGAATATTTTTCCTAAACATAGCCCTATATGGCCAATATAGGCGCTATTTTGATATCGTCCGTAAATAAGTATGGACGCTACAAACTGATGTATCACATATACAGCGTATGTAAATAGGGAAATGCATTAAACCCACAACGCTCCACTGGACAACATATTTTTATCGGAATGCTTCTGTACTGTCAGTGTTCTAGTAGGGACACTTTCCTTTCTTTTGATGATCTGAGTAATAATGCATGAAAATGAAAACCGGTTTACTACTTTTACGTGCTCATCACGACATTTTTGTAAGCACTAAGTCCAAGGTCATAATTTTTTGTTAAACCGCAACATCTCTGACATTTAAGAGGTTACTACATGAATTTCACTTACATATAAATGCGTTAAACACACAGTTCTTTCAGCAATCAGTTATGGGATTCTTCCGTAAGCTTTTCAGATGTTGATGTATGTTGTTTTTCATAAATTTGTAAATATGACAGACTACAACCGATTCAAGGCGAAATTAGTAGATATTCTTCCTACCGGAATCACAAACTATTTGTGCAATACATATTTGCTGGAATACATATAAAATTTAAGTAACGGTCAACGTATTAGCATTGATCTGAAGTTTGTCAATGTTTTTTAAAAGGTACGCAGGCAGCCAAAAACCAACTATGATGTCATAGAAATCAGACCATAATTTTACAACTCTTGAATTTAAACAAATCCAACATCCCATCGTATGCTTAACCCCTGTTTGAGTACTATAGTTAGAGTCAGCAGAATTTTAATTTAAATAGTACAAGGCAGTTGTCAGCTACGTCCGTACGTTTCTAACCTGTTCATTATAATATATATTAGATAATTAAGCTGGTCTGTTTTTGTTGATCTGTTAAAAACTACTGTGCTAATTTTAACGAATTTCAAAAGCATTTATTAAATAAGCTTGTCCAACAAAAGTCGTTAAATTCCAAATCCAAAACCGTTAAAAGATTTCGTGATTCACTTTTTATTACCGTACGTCTACTAAATGAGGATTAGTGAAGTAAAATTTAGTTAGTAATATAAAGTGTTGCTGACAAAGGAATTGTTCCCAGTTGGGTTAACAGCTTTCATTACTACATGCGTATGATGTCAGTGTTGTCACCCTCGTGCCTAATTTACTGCTTTCGATGCAGTTTATTCTAAATATCCATAAATACCACGACTAACTGGTCTCCGACCGAAGCATCCTCCACTATGTTTTCATTTATATTAAAGTATATTTAAAAGCTGCTTGGCATTTGAATGGCGCATGTTGCATTCTTTGGGTTCGCTGGCTTGCATTCCGACAAAGTCCCGTGGGTTGCGTAACACCGACATGCAACGCTAACCGAAAGAAGCTGCTCATTTTTCTTGCGCATTGAATGCAACACGTGGACTAGCTTTCAAAGCTTACCGTATATGACATTTTCAACTGATAGCCAATATTAGCGGAGGGATGAACTCAAGAAGTGCGCGTACCAGAAGGAAGTTCTCTTAATTATAAACAGCTAGCAAAGTTTTCGTTCGCTTCTTAGTTAAACTAAATAAACATATAAAGTAAAAGCTCCGAAGGCGATCGCCTTCAATGCTTAATCAGTAGTTTAGGTTAAGAGCATAATTGCATCATATTAACATTTACCATGTAAACCTTATAAATCCAGACATCAGTAATTTAACCCTCACCATAGATTGACTAGGTTGGTCCAGTCCCTTGTGTGGTCAGGTTACGGGGGTTTTAATAGTAACGCTGTTCTTATCTCGGAACATTTGTCTGTGAAGCTGATCAGACTGTGGTACTGAATTACTGCAACTGCTATTTTACATATACTAGATACTGCCTAAGTGAAGCACGTACAAATCAATCCATTTTCAAAGAACGTTCTTAAAGGCAGTCATTTTACTTGACAAACTCCGACAATGTAGGAAGTAAACACGTGTCTATTATCTAAAAAACTATAGTGAAAGCATTTCTATACATAGATCAACAGGCTGTGCTTACCTAAGATTCAGCAAACGCAGAGCAGCAAAAAAGATTATTACTCTATCATGTTTACATCCTTAGCACATACTTCCTTTAATGATTCTATGTATTTCAGCAAGGGCAATATTTCCAGACGTAAATAAAGTAGCGAAAGATAAGCGTTCGTCGTCATCGGAAATTTCCGTTTCCCCGAACAATACTAGAATAGTTACAATCCATTATATGACCTGCACTTGCTTCTGGCCGTAGCATCAATTGCAACTCACGAAACGGACAGAATTGCTTCTGAAACCTCCGTCGCTCATTCGCAAAAGGTTTATTAAAGCGCTGTTCAACACCCAACTAGCAGGAATGGTGTTGCGGACTTCAGATTTGCACACTTGATCGCGGCGGCTAAAGAACAGCTGCCTCCACTCTGCTCAAGCAACGAGGCTCCTATACTTCAAATTGATTAATATTTATAACTAGTACTTGGAATAGTTGCTGTTTCCACAAAAGCCTAGAACATGGTCCACTGTAATTTTTTATAACGATTAAGGGTTGTATAAATAATAGCTTATCATTAAAACTACAAATAAGGGAGAAGTGTTTACGTTATAATCGTGTACAAACCATTTTTATTGCGAGGTATCATTAAAACCTTCTACCACGAGCATTTTAGGTGCAGCACCCATGAAATCTGAAAGTAACACATGACAACATACATTTCTAAGCTATATTCATTACACACTGACCGCTACGTCTGGTAATCCCAACGGACTTCAAAGTCCGTCAACGGAATGCTCACGCACCTCACAGCTCGTAAAACTAAACCTTACTCTTGAAAATTTTCATGCATTCCTTCTTTTTTTACGGTAAAAAACAACTAAAACCCATGTATGTGTTTTGCAATCCTGTAAAACTGATATTGACCCAAAGTTTAATGTATCCTGCCTGTCGGGACATAAATTCCTGTATTTATTCATTAACATTTTTAATTCCATATCAAAAGCATTGTACCATATTTGCTTCTTGCATATCGTGGCCAAGGAACTATATTTGGCTCAATTTTACCAAGCAAACATCATCAGTAGTTGCTTTCGAAGACAACAACTGATCAGTTATACAACATAATTGTTTTAACCCTGGCATTGCGATCATCAAACGAATCAAAAAATGCCCCCATTGTTAGCCGCAATGCAAACGTGTGGACAGTCAAGTGTTTTCACGGGGCAAAAAGAAAAGATCAGGCGCAATATTTACCGCTTCGCCACGAGCTTAAATCTTAAGCATAGTAAAGTAGGAATAAGGTAATTGGAAGTACGTGTGCTGCGTGTGTATATCAAGTCACCTTTTTAATTAATAAATAATTTATTCTCTAATTTATCGAGACCCACCAAAGCAGGCATGATCAAAATTTACAGGCAGTTATGTTTCGCAACAGACGCATTGATATGTATGTAATCGGCAGTGATTGAAATCTGTGCAGGCTGGGGAAATTAAAGAAGCAATCATACGGAATAAAGTGATCAATGGATGACGATACTTTGGATTTAACTGTGTGTAATGCAAACAGTCAAGGCATTATAATTGTAGTGAAATCGGTAGATGTAGACGGAGGGTATCTGTCTTCTGTGTTTACATGGGTGTCCAAGCAAACGGAGGAGCATAATTTCAACCTTACTAAGATGGATCAATGGAGCAAGGGTTTACTACGGGTATAGAGGTAAATGATTGTCATATTCCGTAGGACGTTTAGAATGCAATTTACAAGATACATTGCAATGTCGTTAAAAGAGCTCGTGTGCTACTCAATCACTAAGGGGTTTGCATTAGCACATGTGTATCACTATCTAGATTTCCGGAGAGTTATGACGCCATTCACTATTTGTCCTTCACACATAATATCATCAAATAGTCATGGGCTAGATTTCATATTGTATACGTGCCAGGGTATCATCAACGCGCTTTTTAAATTAGGATATGCGTGCGGCATTAATACTTGCGTCAAAAAGGCGTTCTAAAGCCATTACAACATGATAGAAAAAGAATTTGTCAACATTTCCGTCGGCTGTATTGCGTGGCCCCGTTAGATCATTGACCCTTAAATATGTGTTTGGGCTCAGTTTCCAACTGATGAGAATTTTTCAGGCACTCATGTGCCAATATGAGATCTTCCGTAAATGCCGGTAATGCTGTTGCAGACTTTAGGAGGTTTCAGCTTGGGTATTTTAGAAAGGAGGACAAACCTCTGACGTATTTCATCGTCCTAATTTGCGCTGTAACGAGCGCGGTGATGTTGTACTTCTGTCAGGGTTACCACGCCTGTATACCGCATCCCGCATGTGCTCTCACGTAATCGCGCCAAATATTTCCTGTAAGACTGAGTTGTCAGACAGTCAGTACGCTGTAGGAAGAAGGCCAAACTTCAGATGTATTTTATTTAAAGCCTTTACATTCTGTTTCAGACTACCAAAATCATCTTGCACGAGGACGCCATGGTCACACTCCTGAGAAATTCGCTGCAGAATTAGTGACCACAACCGGTAGTTTGGAGTACTCTGATGGCGTATTCAGAGATATTTTCCCTTGTTTGCGTTGAATTGCAGCATACCACCGATGAACCTGTTGTACGCTTTAAGCAGATCATCTTGTAGGGCTCTGGGATCTTCCGCTACAGTGAGAGAACGCCATTTCTTTAGATCATCGGCAAATAGGCGACAGATTGAAGATAGCCTTCTCTCCTGATCATTTATGGAGAGCATGAACAGAAGAGGCCTGAGTGCTCAGTCCTGATTTACGCCGCAGTGGACTCCGATGGGTTCGTATAAGGTTCCGCAATCCCCCGCAGTTGGGTATCGTTTAACGAATATGTTACCCATCCAGCCCAGAACTGGGTGGCCGACTCTATAAAACCTGAGGCACCTGCAGTGGGATGCTGAAGTCTAGACGGTCAGATGTCTTTAAGAAATCCAGGTAGGCAGCATCTACACTGCATCAGCAGCCACCATTTTCATCAAGCCTTCACGGGCGTTAAACAAGTTAGTAATTAGAGGACCGATTTTGGCGAAATCCGTGGTTCCGAAACGAGAAATGTGTTACTCTACAGGTTTACTATAAGTGTCTCAGCTACAATGAACTCTATGATCTTAAAGCTCTCCGGAAGGAGTGTTATCGGCTGATAAGTTACTGGTTTTGCACAGCTACCACTTTCGTAGATTGCATTGATGATCTCATACTTCCACATCTTGGGGAAGTGAATCCCATTAAGACATAGAAGATGAAGCATTGAAAAAAGGATCTGCTTATTTCATAGCTAGAACTTTCAATGCCTTCGGGCAAATACGATCTGCATCAAGGCAGCTGTACTCTTGCAAGGATATCAGCCGTTTCAATAAACCTGTAGTTTTGAGAGATATGTGCTTAAGGCCTGATGGCCGGAATACATGCATAGGCATAAGTGAAATAATCGCACACTTTGAAAGGTACATCCAAATTGTCGTCCAAAATGATTGAACACTCCTTTGCTGTTTGTGCTAACCCGCAAGATGTGTGCAAACCAGGAATTCGAAGCTTCACCCTGCAAGGTTCGTTTACTCAAATGTATCTTACAAAGTCTTGTTGGTTCTTTACTTATCCATTAAGACAAATTTGAAGTCGTGGTTCACTTGTGTTCTACAGACATCCAAGTTGTCCTCGCTCGGAGACGCTATGTGCGCGAGCCATGCCGAATCCCTCAATTGCTATGAAATATCCGACTCCTGCTGATTATCTGACGAGCTTCCCTCTGTCGAGTAGTGGCGGATTTTAGATTTCAGGATGTGCTTACCACGAGCTTGTTTATATGTTGACATATTTTCCCGTGGCCACCTCAGAGGTCCATTTGGCTTGGAAAATACCAGATTAGTTGTATCTAATTGAGGTGTCGCGGAACAGGTTATCATAATTGGATTAGGACGAAAGATACACCGTTTTGTTCTGTAAGATCCTCCCTTGCGTAGCGGCATCTAAGATACACATTGGTGTCACGTGATCGCTGCGGCCCAGAGGAAAGTATATTATTACCACTACGATCATTAGTTTATCGTTAGTAAAGAAAAGGTGCAAGATGTCCGGTTTGTTTCCTGTCCTTAAACGCGTTGGAGAACTAACATCATTACACAGCGGTTAAGTAGCAATTAGCTCTTGCATTTCCGCCTTGAATTGCCTATTTAGGTTGTACAATGTATTGAGGCAGCTTAGGTTGAATTCCACCATAGCGAGAATGTAAATAAACCGTCGTACCAGCAGGATTTTCATTGCAAAGGCTATAGCAGTACTTATTTCTGCAATTTATATTAATGGGCAGTATACAATGGCTGCTAAGTACATGTTACCCTCTCTTAGGTGTAGGCGGCATTATGAGTCGTCTACTGTTTCGACCCCAGGGTTCTTTACACAGTCAATGAGTAGAAGAGAATAACGACACCTTCGCTTGTGGATCGGTTGTTGCGCATGGGTGACATATAAGGTATTGCGATCTTGGTGTCGGTAATCAAATGATTCCGTCATGTCTCGGTTACCATGACGAGGTCTCAAATTATTGTGGCTTTTGTGATCCAAGCTCGACTAATGTACTGAGTACGCGTTGTTTTATGTAAATAATGAGGGTGGCGATTTCCAGCAGCTTATCTGGCCAAACAAACGTTTCCCACGAATTTACACCGACCCTTTATGGACCGGCTCTCAACCGCTTTTGATGTATTTCTGGCATACCACTAAGAGATGATATAGACTGTTTCACAGAGTAACAATTATACAATTCTTCCAAGGTGATTTGCAACGGAGTGTCTGTTACCTACTCTTTGCAAGGCTAGAGAATTTTATGGCGCTCTATTTAGAAAACGCAGACACCGGGGCTCGTGAAAACATTTAGCTATTTTTGTGTTCCCTACAACAAAGCTGACCTAGCTTTGACTACAAACAGATGCATTTCGGATGGCAGTTTGGCGGGTCAATCTTGTTATCTTCCGAGCACATATTCAATCATTTGTTTGAGTTAAAAGAAGGACATTCATCATCCCTAGACCACATTCTTCATGTTTTGAGGATATTGGTAAAGGTGACGTTGTATTTGCGTTCACCTCCTGGAGTGAGATGTCGTTGCGGATGTAACAACACTCTTCTAATGCACGAGCTTCGGCCTGTGAAATAACTTTGGAGACCCTATGGACAATTATCGAGTTTTCGTCCTCTTTCTTGTGGCATCCTCCAGGATTTTGCTTATTTTGTGGAAGCACACTTCAAGGAATGTCCTGGAAGACTCATAGGCCAATGATGAATCAGGAGGACGGTGAGCTGATAACAGAGCGGTAGCCGTTTTCTCCTCCGAATAAAACGTCACTTGGAGTAGCCTTGGCTCGCCACAGTGAACTGACCATGGGTAGCAAAAGATGCGAAGCAAAATTTCTCTTTGGCCTAGATTTCCAATCCTTGGCAAAGAGATTGCCATTGTTCCACGTCTTCCAGTATTCTGTCTTTGATCGAGTAAGTCTTTGACTCAAGCAACTTAGGGCATATTATCTCCATCGAACTCTGCGCCTTCCTTGTGCATATAATTTTCTATAAGAGAGTGATTCCTTTAGCTGGCGGCGTGGTAAGCGGTCTTCTCGTAGGCGCATTGATGTTAATGCAGTTTATGTTGCACGTTGGAGTAGTTGTGGACCAGCTGCTAACTATGACTTGGGTTTGCATGCAATCATAACGGATGCGTATTTTTTCAGACTTTCGGCATCGTTAGCTAAAGTCAAACACAATAGAATATCATGTGACATAAACACCATCGAAAAAACCTACTCACTGTAACAATGGTATCACGTGGTTTTGCAGACCCTGGTTTCACGCCTATTTGCAAGTTTTAATGGTTGGGGTTGCTGGCTCTACGCTGTTAGTTAGAAACTAGTTTTGCCTACACTGTTCCAAGTTTGAGCATGTGTTTAAGCAAAGGGAATCAATTTCGAATACAGTTGGGTTCGTTGCGACCGTTACGCCACAAGTTGCTAAATCACTGTCATTCTGTCACAATTCTTTGCAAGGGCCATTCTTT
>OX104070.1:41867125-42017616 GCA_944474145.2 Dicrocoelium dendriticum | reverse complement strand
ACCGTGGGCGGTCGCTTCACGCTCATCATGATCTCCATCTTTGTGGGCACTGTGTAGAAGGATCTTCCTAGCGACGGATTCCTTTCAGTTTTCTTCAAACTCGTACTTCGCCTGTTTCCATTTGCTCCACGGAATATCCGGTAAGATGCGAATGGAACCTGAGGTATCCCGAAAGTGCGGTGTCAATATCAGCATAGCGCCTGCTTCACCAGCAAATAAACTTTCCAATACTATTGCGCAAAGCTGTCTATTTGAAGCACCACGTTCACCATCTTAAGATCCGCTTATCTATAATAGTCTATATAAGTCCGAGATCAATTGTACTATGACGTTTTCTAAGGAGTGGGACAGCGAATGCAGCGCCATTGCTCCTGTTTTTGGGTAAAAGGCTCGCGCATATCATCTCATCCAGCCATTGGAACCTCGTGTATGATTATTTTCTTGTCTACAGACTCCTTTCAAGCCGTGCGTTGTCTGTTTTCGCTTGCTCCACGGAATGTCCAACGTGATGCCAGTGGAATGTAACTCATTTTGGCGGTTAGTTGTCTTTAGTAAAGCGGCATGAGCTTCATCAGCGAATGAAAAGGTGTGTTAAGAATTCTGGTTTCATTGTAGTGAATGAGTTTGGATAACAGGGGAACAAATCAAGTTGGCGGGCGTAGCTAAAACAGCTAGTTCCACCTGTTCTTACCAGCAAGTGCCAACGTATGAAGGAGGTAGATGCCACTTCTGAAATGTTGATTCAGAAATCCAATGGCAGAACTTGTTAGCTTTACTGACCATTTGTAATGCATAGATTAAAACCAACTGCACCGATCGCCCATATGAAATCGGTGGATGTTTTGTTCTCTCTGTCCCCATTTACGTTGCTTTCAGTGGGAGTAAAGGAAAGCCTTTGTTTTCTGGTGCCCTTGGCAGCAACCGCGGTCAGAACAACATTTGTGTAAACGCTGGTCTTAAATTTGGAACTGTCTGGATAATAGAGGAGGCTGTTGTCCCACTTAATGCAATCTGATTGTAAGTGGTTGTTTCACGCGTAGATCACTTGTACTACCGACACGGTTATTTTTGTTTAAAGCTACATGTGACGCAGTTATGTCTTGCCGCCCAACATCCTTCATTTGGTCTGTAGCTCAGCTTAATGTGGACAGGCAATTTTGCTGTTCCACATTCGTTACTTGTTGGTACCAGTGTTTATTGTTTGATGAGATACTGCGGGTATCATATGGGGCAGTGGGACAACACTGCGCAGAGTCGCGCAGAAAATGGTTTGCTGTCGTACAGCTTCAGCTCTTTTGCTGTAAACCTAGCGCATTTAGGATGATAATTACGAAGGCATTTTGAACCTGGGCTTGCTGTTCTTAAACCTTTTTGACAAAATGAAATTTACGTTTTACGGGTATTTCTGTATTTTTATGTTGACTGCATTGATCGGTCATCATAACACATTGAGCTGCGTGTCGGTCGGCCGTTTCCCCTTGGGTCAACTGAGGGCTTCACAACGACTCAAGGTTACTGCAATTGGTTGCATGTATGTCGCCAACACCCTGAATTGGTAATGTCCAGTGATAGCCCGTCCGTAGCACGTTGCAGTGTCTCCAAATGGTTTGCGCGGCAGCTTTATGCTACTAGGCCGTTCGCTCAGAATCCACTCAGCGACATGAAACCTATGAATGAGCAATAAAAGACTCCAAATTTTCCGTAAAATCCTATCGTAACAGTTAACAGTTGTTGGCTGTTCGCATAAGTGTCGAATTTGGCTTCTGATTAAGACCATAAATTTGCTATGCTACTCTGGATGTGGAAACTTGCGCTCGTTTGTTTCGGCAGAAAGTGTACAAAAATGCCATTTGGGAGCAAAAGTCGATCTGCACAAGTTAGATCACAAAGGTGGGGTACACTTAATGGTGCTGCTTAGGTTGGATTTAATGCTTGTAGGCACATGCGTGCGCTGTGCAAATTGTGAGATTAAATCTGGTCTGGGAACTAAGTTAGTAAAAATACAACCAAACGGAGTGTTCGCAGTTAAAGACCATGTCCGTTATCTCCTTAACCATGAATTACATAAGCATAGCTTATTTGATTGTGATGCACTCGCTAAGTGAATGAACTGAGCTATGCAATCGCAACGTGGAACACATTCACATATAGGTAGATATCGGCTGGTTTTACATATTGTATTAGTGTGACACGGGAACACAACAGATTTTAACACGGAGGGTCAAGTTTGGACCACACTTTGTGTGATTGGATTGCGACGCGCAATCTCAATGGAATGGACCGTGATTCACATTGAAGTGAATCTAGGTTACTTCGATCACCGGGACCGTACTCAATGCAAATGGGAATTGGGTGTTGCCCGGCCGAAAACACTGCACAACCACGACGCGTTTCGTTGTAATTTCATGTCATCCCACTCTAAGTTCATTTATTTTTAACAGTACACATACATTATTAATTAAGCAACGGCACATCTATCAGATAAGCTTAGATTTTACAAGCAGCTATAGACAAATGAATCGTATAAATAGAATTTTATCAATTATATATTAAATCAGACAAACATTACAAGCCCAGAAAAGTCTTAGAAGGCAATTGCATGTTTTCGCGAATTGTCAACAGTGCCCACTTCATACGATAACAGCGGGGCTCAAACTCGCCAGTCGATGGTTCAAGACAAACTGGCTACGGGGAAGGAAATCACCGACTTTATTTAGTTATTTAAGATTAGATAGCACCGCACAATGTCCTTACTTGCAACTCACTAATTTATAGTGGACTGGGTGGAATGCGCAATGTTAAACACTTCCGAAAAAATGAAGTCGCGATAATGTGCTTTCCCTACCGCGTGTTGACAGTCTGACTGCGTCATGATGTGATATATATATTAACTGAAATTTGTTGTAAAACCAAAAACAAGAGCTTTTGTAGGACGGTTATTGTGCAGCATAGGTGAACATCCTTAACTAGCTTTTCCTTTCTACAAACCTTCGCGTAACTAAGGATGTGCTGCCACATGTTCATTGAACGTTACGCGGACTATAAGCAGGGAAGTTATAAGAAAACATTTTCCAGCTCACAAAGTTTACTATTCATGTATACTGCTTACATAGAATCACTTTGAAGCGGGTTTGATATTAATGGGCTGTATGCCTTCTTGCGTAATATCGTTTAGTCACCTGGACCAAGGACATACGTATGCAACTTCATAGATGTCCGGTATAATTACGTACTTGGTCACCGAATTTGCTTAAAATGAACAGTCCAGTTTAAGCGATAGGAATTTAGAAATAAAGCGCAGGTTGTAGGGTTAACCGAGCAGTACACAATGCTTCAGATTTAATAAACATTATCCCTTTAGAAACTAAGATGATCAGGCCATTGGTTTTGATTTATACCGTAACAACAATGTATGCCTACAACGTCATGCAAAACGATCATGTTAGATTGACGTCAAATAACCGTTTCCATAAATGTCAGCTGGCGTGCTCAATTTTGCACAGTTAGGAACATCTGAGGGGAACACGTTCCTTCAACATTCCAAAAGATAAGTTCCTAATTCCCACCATGACTAAAGCTGGATTCGAATTCTAAAAGACAGTCCTACCTCACCCCACATTACAATATGCATACGAGCAGCCCTAACCAATAATGTAGACCCAGCAATATATCCGCATAAACGTCTTTCGGATGAATGCTCATCGGTTCACTTAGTTACCACTTGGCAAAAAAGTTAGAATACCTTTTCTCCTAGTCGGATATTTTTGTTGCAGACTATGTTCGTGCAGTCAGGTGCCAAGTTTTCTTCCAGTCTGGACTATATATTATTTGTTGCAGTTCTTGCAGGAAAGTTTGAAACTACACTTGATATTATTTTTACTCAATTTGTCCTTTACTTTAAAAAGTCTACTTGGAAAGTTTTCCGTTGCTCCTTGTGCACTATTTATCCCGTGAGGCATTATAAGTCTCACTGCCATTTCAGAAATCCCATAGATGTAATGTAGGACAATCTTTCTACTGTCGCACACGTGGACGCGGGTTGTGACTGGCGGTTTTAAACTAGCCCAGACAATGCAGCACGCCGCAACCAAGAAAGGCGGAGGAGGACCACCTAGGTAGCAGGTTTCAGTAAAATTCATAGGCAAGAAGCTTTGTTCTACGCTGCCTGATGTCGAAGAGCCAGTCACAACCCGCGTCCACATGTGCGACAATAGAAAGATTATCCTACATTACATCTATGGGATTTCTGAAATGGTAGCGAGACTTTTAATGCATCACGGGATAAATAATGCACAAGAAGCAACGTAAACCATTCTAAGTAGACTCTTTAAAATACAGGGACAAACTGAGTAAATAGGTATCAAGGGTATTTGCAACGTTTGCCGCAAGAACTGCGACAAATAATATATGGTCCAGACTAGAAGAAAACTTGGCACCTGACTGCACGAACATAGTCTGTCCATCCGCGGCCACGATGAGAAGTCTTTAATGTCACTACACAAGGATTCCGAGAATTATCAGCTCGATCTGGAGAAGTTTGAAATACTCGGAAGCGCAAGAAACCGCAGAGCGCGTGTCTTCCTGGAGACGTGGCATTCTGGCCGGAACTCAAACAACAAACAGCTGAAGCTGGAGGGTGTCTACGATTCTCTGCAGGTTAATCCAGCAATAAGCACCAAATCGACCAGGCGAAGACGTGCTCACTCGACCGACGCACGTAATCCACTCGAAGGCTGACATTCGAAGCAGGTAACAATGAGTAGTCATTCGGATCTGGCACTGGTTTGCGAGACTCCGCGAATAAGGACTGAATAGCCACTATGAAGAGGTTGCCTAGTTTGCTAACAAAAGGTCTGCAACGTGCTCGGAGAACAGGAAAATCCAATCTTAAGCTACCGTTTTAATCAAGGATCGTTGAGATGTTTTGCATAAATAGATTAATCTTAAAATTTTTTCCAACCCACCTGTTGTTGGACTTTTCGGCTTCTATAATTCTACGATGCATTCAATATTCCTGAGCGAAGATCATATGACGGAATTAGCTTCCTATTACTATTTTAGTTTACTTAGATATATTAAAAATTAAGTATTTACATAAAATGATAATGCCTTCTGCACGCTTTGGTCTTCCAGACTTTTCTTGAATAATACAGAACAAGCAGTGGATGCTTGTTGTTTGTGTTGTATGTTGTGTAACAGCGAGTGCGGTAAGATCGTGTTTCCAACAGAACTGCCTAGTTCGTTTAGCATATCCCACGTGGAGCCTCCTGATGCACTCTATACTCTCAGATATATAGATGATGTGAACTTCGTACACTATCATCTTCTGAAACAATATTGCTGATAGGTCGCCTTGAAACACTTGCCATCTCTAATAATAATAGTACGTATGGCTATAGCAATGAAGACTGGTAGCTCAGGTGGTTCAGATGGCAGTTGAACTGTTCGCTGAGCTTGGCAATTTGGTCGCAAACGTTTCGTCACCAATCGTGGTGACATCATCAGTGTGTAGTTGAGTGCCTATAATTCCAATTTTAATTAATTTTTGAGTACTCCAGCGATGAGGTGTCTATGATGAATAGGTCGATAAATAGTGACGTGTTTATTTGGCCCCCTTTATGACTAGTGAGAATAAAGGAGGTTTTCTACTGATGCGGGAAAGTAGCTAGCTTCTAACGGCAAACTGAACATGTGCCGCCAAATCAGGGGTATGTCAGTTCCACCAATTATAATAACTGATAGGGGAATGCCATCGGATTCTGGTTTGAGCGCTGGTTAGATTGACCTCACAACCTGTTGGATGGTCTAAAAAGAAGTCGCGATCTTTTGTGTAAGGCGTAAACAAATAAATAAACAGTATGTTTCTTGACATGTGAGACACAGGCAAAATACCAGCCTGATCATTGGTACAACAAAGTTGGATAGTGGAGGGATTTTTCAAGCTCTATTAAGTTCGCATTAAAGTGTTTGAAGGGCTAAATCATTTAAAAGTACTAACCTATTGAGAGCTTGAGAGTAGGAATAAAAGTTGTTATAGCCGTCAGGTCAAGTAAAGTAATACGAACCTCCATGGAACCGTCTCCCGGAGAGCTGCTTCCACACTTCTTACAAATCTCATCTGGCCATTGTTGTTGTGGCTTAGTGCAAGTAGCCAACCTATTTTTTGACTCGTTTTTTCCTTTGCTCTTGTTGGCTGTTGTCATATACAATTTTGTCCTCATCATGGTGACATATTATACATACATGTGTATAAATTTATGTGGGTACCTGTGTAATATGTTAAGCTCTCCCCATCATACAGCCATCATTTAGCTAATTCGAGTCAAGCATTTTTAATATTCGCCAGTGAGTTCGGGACAACTCGCATTTCAATAGAGTACTGCATATTTGGAAGCATTTATCCATCACTTCGGGAGATCGGCCCAGTCGTGGCCAACAATGGTAGGAGAGAAATAAACAAAAAGTCAAGGGATGAAGGAAGAGAAACGAGAAATGATGGACTTTTGTCAGAAGTTGTCCGATAAAGCTTGCCCAAGTAGTCACTGGAGACATAAGCCGTCAGAAATACACATGTTTTTAAAAGGAATTTCCAGAGAAAATAATCGTAAGTTCCGGAGAGCAAGGTGTAGGGTCGGTTTCTACGTTCATGGAAGCAGTGAAAAAGGGCTAAATGATTCACAAGTAGCGGGGATTCATTAAGGTAGTGACATTCTTCATCAAAAATTCTATAATCACTGTCATTCAATCGTTAGTCCTGTGGCGGAATCATTTGGCCTGTTTTTTTATTTGCATGTCATCTGCAAGGCGTTCTCCTCCTCATTTGCAATCCGTTCCATTTGCGAGCGTTTGATGCAAGCGATGGATTCATGTAGCTGTAATACTAGTGATAAGGCACCAGTTTTTCGGAATTCCTCAATTATTTTTCTCGTATTCTTGTGACTCAAACTGCCCTTACACTCTAAAGAGCATGAGTAACACGTTTGTAATGTGGGAAAAGCACAATTACAGTGCGATTGATCTGAAGGTAGAACTGTTCCACTGCAACGGGTGCGCTAGTGGAGAGAAAAAGCCATCCCAAATGCTCTCAGTCAATTCTTCGTATACTATGCTGGGTTCGTTAGTCGAGTTTGGTATTCATTTTCAAGTGGATGGAAAAACGCAGCATCTTGTGTTCGTGTTAGGAAGGAATACGTGATGCGAACAATTAGGAACCCTTCGCCGCGGCAGACGATCCAAACTCACCCACCCTGATTGGGGCGAACAGAGAGCCAACCGGGAGAGACGGCCAATTAACGCGATGGTGGCGTTCCTTGATTTGCTGTAACTTGACTTTTTCTAAGCTTTCCACGTGCGCTTTAAATACCACTCACGAACTTACCATTTCACTTTTATAAGGAATGGTGTGATTCACTAATAGATCCCCGTTGTTCTGTTTGTCCCATCCGGTCTTCTCTCTGTCCTGTGGTGGGCCAGCGAATTCGGGTTTTGATTGGCAATCAAGCGTCCATTCAGGCGAGGGACGAACACTTCAGTTCACTACTGGGAAGATTGTCTAAGTTGACAATTTACGCGTCAGGGATCTCCAGGGTGAAGGTTAAATGCAGTACTTTGGCAGACCTATTTGATCTGGTGACCTACTTAGTCGAACCCCCAACTATGATAGTAGATAAGAGAGGTCTGTCAATTATGAGGATGTTTGTGGTGACCAAGAAATTGCCAGCGATGATCATTAGACTGTGTGGTAACACCGATGCGAAATCATAAGCCAAGGAGATAACTGCGATATCTCAGGCTGTCGCTACCGGAGGATTGTACATGTAACCGAGATGTATTTTAGAGAGGGTTGTAGCGACTGATAGCCATAACGACTCTGGGACATTGTTTTACTGTGGGTCGCCAATGAACTCCGCTCTGAAGTTCCGACGGAGATATACGATGCATCTGCCTCCCTTCTTTGTGCTGCAATCTTTTCAATAAAGCTGGTTGTTAGGAATATCTAAAGAAGCACCCAATGTATCAAGTGAACCCCATGTTCCTGTGACGAAGGTTACATGTGGACTGCTCAGCTGAGTAGGTATGATTACAATATGCAACCCGATTTTTAAGGATCTTTCGTTAATTAGCATGAGTGAAATTGTGGTGTGCACAAAAACCTTTTCTATGCGTATTTCAGAGGATTGGGAATCATAAATGATACGCAAAGAGGTTTACTACGAGGGTGGTGAAAGCAAACCCACCAGTGGCATGCTCAAGAGTAACCGCATTGTTTGCTCTAGTAAGACCGGGTGGGCGGAGAAGATTGACATCCCGAAGCAAGGTTAGGATTTATCTGATATTGAGTGAACTGTGATATGTGGATGAACCGCCAGAAAAGTGGAAGAAGATGGGCTGTCTCTGCTGGGTTTGTCAATGGTGGAAATGGATGCGGAGCCGTCCCCGCTTCCGCTAAAAAGGTTTAGAGCAAAGTGATGGATTGTGAGGTGTTGCATAGGTATGTCACATGACAGGTGACCTTGTCAGGTTTTCAAATTCTTCCTGGTTTTCATTTCTCTGTCTAGGGTTGTTGTAGACAAGGGGCTGATAATTAGGCTGGCCAGTTGGAGGTTGGTAGGTAGGTGTAGCCAGAAGACAATTGTTGAGAGTTCTAACATGCTCGAAGTAACGCGTAGCACTGCGATGGCCAGGCAGTTGTCGACACGCAGTTTGAGCGCTACCGCGTTCCATAAAGTTGCGTATTTCGTGTAACTACCAGTCGATGATATATTTGTGTTCACGACATCAGCATGCAAATCTGGGATCGCATCTTGACATTTGTATCTGTTTCTTGGTATGTTTATTTGGTTCCCGACAATTACTTATTCGCCACATCTAATATTTCCTGTCGTGACTAAACCCTTTGTGATCGGAGTAATGAGGTCGTGGTCACGACTACTGGTGTCTGTTATGTTCAGTTGTCGTACAGTACGCGTTGCGATGGAAGGAGGGGCAGAGTTATTTGATATTACCGCAACTAGATCCACGTTGGTAGTTGCGGGTGCCACAATTGGTGTGCCGATTTCATGTGGATTTCCGTGAGATTTATCAGAGTAGAGGTTACGGTTTTCCGACGTTTTTGGTGTAATTCTGAGGAGGGATGTTTGAAAAGGCATATGATCCGGCTTAATTGAAATATCTTGGTTCTGGTTACATGCAGTAATGATCTTTTGGGTGTGCAAAAGCAATCTGACCATTCTTTGCTTGATAATTTAAAAGTGATTGGACAACAACGCTTCGGTGTTTTCTTTTTTATTTGCAGTTATTTACAGGTGACATCAGATATGTTACAAGCGCTTAGTACAGTCATCCTTACTTTGTTCAAATTGTGTCTGTCTATTAGGTTAAAAGCGATCACATTTTTTACTACGGTTCCGTTCATATACCTCTGAGGCGATGGACTCGATATTTTGACCTGCCTTTTGGAGGTGAATTTGATCAAACTTAGCAACTGAGATGCTAATGTAACCTAACTGCTTTTTAGAGATTCAAAGAAGAACGAAATTTCCTTTATTTCGTTGAGCTCTGCATGCAAGCAGCAGACTTTAGCGCTAAGTTCAGATGTGAGCTGTGAGACCCGAGAAGAACAGTATATAACTGGAGGGTGCCAAGCCTTGCCCATCGTTACCCGGTAGCCAAAGGGTAGAGGTCCCGGCTACTATTCCAATGGTCGCGGGATCGAGGCCTGCTGTCTCCACCTGATGAGATTAAATTACATCGAAGCCCGTGGTGGTTGCGCAATGTTTTCGGGTGGGCAACACCTAATTTCCAACGGTATATAACACTTTGAATTCTTTGCATGTCCCCCCGAGTTTTAGCATCGGCGCGCTTGAAGCTGCATCGCGTGCGGCAGCTCACACGTTGCCTGGATGAGCTATACTCATGGACTGCGTCCGCGAGGTGAGATCACGTGATCGTCTTGCCAACCAGTGCACTGGTACGGTCACTAACGTAGCAGTGAAGTTCGCTCCATAAGCAAGTAAAGTTGATTGGAGTCGTGCAGTTAATGCAAAAAGTTGCCCTACTCCGGTTGTCACAAAAGGCACTCGTACGCGGCACTCGGTGGAGGTGAAAAACATAAAACATAAGTTATGAAGAGGGACGCGACTGGAAATATGTCACACACATACTGAACGTAAACTTGATTAACTGTGGCAGTTTGATAACAAGTTGGAAGCAACCGGGCAAACAGAAAAGTGTTTTGGGGACGCCGAATTGCTCTGACAGACAGCCAGATTGGTTGCCTGGTAGAATTGGTGTCGAAAGAACCTACGGTCACTTTACAAATACAAAGTCTGCGGTTGAAGGCGGTTAAACATTTAGGTAAGCTTGAGCACAATTGTACGATTCTTGGATGGCCAATTACCATGAATAAGTTGTGAGCATTTCCTGAATCAGCCAACCCACGTGAGAACAAAATGCGTAGAAAAGCCTACGTTTTGGCACTGCTAAAATCTGGAGCCGAAGAGAGACAAGCCGTGTGGACAGATGAAACCAATTTCAATCTCTTTTGTTTTCGCACCATGGGGCGATCAGCGTGTGGAACTCCTGCGAAACATACAGTGCCCAACAGTCGAGGCTAAAACCTACATCTGACTGGAACCTTGACGAATGGTGGATTAATGGACTATTTCATCATGAGAGGCATCTTCAATAAGGAAAGTTACGCGGCGTGTTTGTCTCGAATGCTAAATGGCAGAAACTCGACCTTTATCGAAATCTGCCTCCTGCTATGTCATAACGTGCCATGCCACACGAAGTTGGAACGCGTATTCTGGGAAAAATCGTACTGCTCGGGCAGCCTCCTGCGTCCGGCGCCATATTCTCCATCACTGAATCCCACTGAGGGAATCTGAATCATCATAAACTCGTTTGTGTAGCAACCCTGAGGAGGCATTATTCAGAGATGCTTCAGGATCCTGAGGTTTTACTATGCAAGAGCGAGTGGAGAATGAGTTTCTTGGAGCGAATTGTGTTCGAGGCCCAAACCTGCTTTACGCCCCAGCACTGCTAACGTATGATCGATCATCTACGAAGGAATGATGTGCGTGCTATGCATTGCATGGATTTGTAAATACTTTTTTGCTGACGCAAATGCATATTTGAAAAAATGGCATCACTTTTATGTAGCGCTAGTTCATAGGTTCGATATTGGGACTAAATGTTAATGCACGCAGTTTGCGCATGCTTCCTGTGTGGCGTGGCGACACATCCATAGGTTTTCCTTATAGTTCAGAGGATTCGGGACAGCAGCTGCAGTAGTGCTAGTGGTTAGAAACATGATTGCCTCTCAATAACCAGCACGTCATTACATAATGCGATGTGAACGCGTTGCATAAAGGCTGATCAATCGCCTGCGGAACCTTAAGTTTGTTTCTTGAGGCAGGTAATCAGGTCTTTGTTCAGTATGCGTGTACTACACTTCTATTCGCGTCTCTCCTCATAAATCAAGTGTGCTGCGTAAGAGTGCCTTTGGTGACATCCGAAGTAGATCAACCTGTTGCACTAACTGCACGACTCCAATCAACTTGGCGTGCCCATGGAGTTAACTTCACCGCTGCTTTAGTGACCGTACCAGTGCAGTCAATGAACAATGAGCAATGAATTTATACCGGCTAATAAGCGTTGTTTTACATGTCCCGTTGGATATTGGCTGGGGATATCAACAGAACAATAATGATAGTAGGGATAGTAAAATAGTTAACACTTTAAATATAAAAATAAGGACTTATCATTTGCTTCGCTGCAGTCCTGCCATCATCTTAGATTCACAATACCCACAGCTAACAACAAATAACTCCATGGTGAGCTCCACGTGTAGGATGGAGACGTAGTTTTAAGTGACAACTTGTAAGTGGATGAGTGCATCGTCCAACCGTCTTTTAAATTCTGTTAGTGTCGGTGCAGAGACGACCGAATCTGGGAAAGCATTCCACGGGTGAAAGATACGAATGAACAAGTTATTTCTGCTGCACTCCAGACGACTGTATTGTTCTGCGAGTTTTAATGAGTGGCCCTTCAGGTTTGTATTGCTGCTGAGTTGCAGTAAAGGGCGGCACACATGATGTGGGTCTCGCAGAATCAAGTATGTCATAATCAGGTCGCCTCCTAGTCTGCGCTAGCTTCCACTGAACAATCCCAGTCGTCGCAGCCTCTCCTGGTAGAAAGATTACGCATTCCAATTACGTTCTTAGATGCCCATCGTTGTGGTTGCTTCAGTGCATTAAGGTCGTGTTTCAGCCATGGATGCCAGGCTTGAATTGCGTATTCGACATGGAGGCGAACATACGCACTGAGCATTTGTCGAAATATGGAGCTGTTTATTTGTCCAAACGCCCGCCTCAACAGCCCGGCGTGTTAGTTCCCGGTCTTCGAGGCCTTTTCCGATTGCCTGGAGCAACCCAAGTCATCTTGAACCAGGACACCCAAGTCACGTTCGAGAGTTGATTGTTGTAGTAAATTCGTTCCGAGTCGGTATGAGTAGCTGCTCTGATGTCCGATGGAAAACACCTTGCATTTACTGACGTTGAAATGCAAACAGTTTTGGGTCGACCATTGATACACCGTACCTAAATCACTCTGAAGCACATGTTGGTCGGCGTTTGCCTGCATCCTGCGCCAGAGCTTGATATCGTCGGCAAACATTAGGAAGTTTGAAGCGTTGGCTAGACGATCACGTGACCTCACGTCGCAGACACAGTCCATGCATATGGCTCATGGGAGTTCACAGGTGTCATCTGCCGCATGCGATGCAGCTTCAAGCATGACCGATGCAAACATTTGGGGAAACGGTGCAACGAATTGAGAAAAAGTAGTGACAGTTTCAGAGCATCAGATTTTACTTGTTTGGACGGTGACACAGAAGGTACATTGTCCTTAGGTAGGCGAGGGCGTTTGAACTTCGGTGGGCCATAACCTACCAAGTGTGTCAACAGTCAGATTTATGCTCAGTGGGGTTGTGGGAACACGACAAAACCAAGCAGTTCTGATTAAGTGAGGCTGTTCGCAGCCAGTTTCCAAATCAGATAGTCGTCCACATGCCCGAAAATGTACTAGACTTCCTTTTCAGCCTATTGGGCATCATCAGTAGTGCGCATCCGTCGGATCCATCAGGATTCGAACCCATGACTACAAGCGGCTTTAACCGCCAGCCAGCAGCTTATGTCACTGGGCCATGGGGGCAGCTTCGGAAGGTCATGATTTACAAGATAACTGCGATATAGCAAGTGTTATCCTCCACCGCCATGCAGGTTACGAACTTTGCAGAGGACAGGGTTGGCCCCGAAACACACGACGTCCACTAACTGTAGCCATGTACGACATAGCATTTAGAAACTGTCAGGGCGGATATATTTTGATGTACTCATGAGTAGGGGATTTTGTAAATCATGACGTCTCGAAGCTGTCCTCCGTGGCTCAGTGGCATAAGCTGCGGAGTGGCGGTTCAAGCCGCTGGTGGTCATTGGTTCGAGTCCTGATGGATCCGATGGATGCGCACTACTGACGATGTCCAACAGGCTGAAACTGCAGTCTAGTGCTTTTCCGGGCATGTGGACGACTATCTGATTTGGAAACTGGCTGCGCAGAACCTCACTTAATAACACCAAAAGCCCCTACTCATGAGTGCATCAATCTGTTCTGACTGGATTCATTACACCTTGGTTTCAGTTCACACGGTCGACGAAGCGCCACACGGTCGGGTGACGGCCGGTGTTAGGTGTAATCTGGCCAGGGAGATAATGGCGCCCGATCTTCACCGATCGAGAGAATTGGTCGGCTGATGCGGTCAGCTAGCGGACGTTGTATTTGACGATGAAGACACAAAAGCTCAGACAACAGTCACAAAAGGATCTACGATTACAGAACGGAATGTCAGAAATCGGCACAACGAGTTAGGTAATGACACGATGGAGTAATTCATACACTTTGTGATCCACTAGATAGTGCTAGTAATTCCGACTCGAATGAGTAGTGTTTACTTGGTGTGTGATAAGGTGCGTGGGGAAAATCCACCACAAGGCCAAACACAAAGAGATTTTAAAAGATTTGGCACAGTTTTCTGAGGAACAGTTGGATATAATTCCTAGCTTTCCAATGATGGAAAGAGTACACAAGGAGAAATTGTACGGTATATAATAATCCTCGATCCATTGAAACTGCACGTATAATAATTAGAAAGGGATGCAGAGTCGATTTTGTGTCCGCAGTTGCTGACTTCCTCTACTGTCTAGAGAACAACATCATTTTTTCACGAAATATCAGACAGCGCTCTCATGGAAAGCGCGCTGCGTATATCATGCCCTGTCCAGTGCTCATTATAGGGAGGACCGTGCTCAATACTTGCATTTACTAGCTTGGGTTTTGCTAATGCTATCAGTCATTTGCGTAGCAGCAAAATATAGGTTACTTCACAGTATTGGGTGATTATCCACTGTTGTGGTCCCTTGCCCCATTTGTGGATTGTCGGTGCAGAATAGAAAATTTAGAAATATGCATCTAGGTGAAATACTATGCTTAACGTAGGATGACATCAGTACAGACCTTTAGGATGCGTCGCAGTTGACTTATATTGGGTCGCAAATGTCACTAGCATTCTTCTGTCTAACGGGCGAATCCATAGGTATAAACAGTATCTGAGAACCTAGACGTTTCTAGGGTCAAACAGTTGTTAGGTCTACAAATCATCGCTTTATTAGGAGCAAGTGCTAAACATGCGAAGAAAATCGGTACCTGGCGTTAATCTTCTTGAACTAGAGTTTTGACTAGATGGAGGCATAACTGCATGTTGGGAAGATTGATGATGCACTTGTGAAATCGTAATAGTGGATGGCAATAACAAAAACAGACGTACCTTTGTTGCTGCATCTAACATCCCTCAGGTACAGTGCCCCTTATGTTGTAAAACATTCTGCATATTTCATGACAGTAAAGTGCATGTCCAAGTATTTCTTAAATTTCGATACAGAGTATGCTTCGACTACGTGTAGTGGCAAGTAGCTGCACGCAGTCGCTACGGTTCGTCCAAAATAGGGTTGCTGGAAGACCTAATTCATCCCCGGTATTATAAGCTTGTATCGGTGATCTTGTGTGCTTCTTGGTTGAGCATAATGAGCAGCAGCCTCAGCAAGAGTTACTCAAATGTGGTCATGATGTGATCATGATGAGGTCAACCCACACTCCACGATCATACGGCGTGTAGAGTCCTAGTCTCTTGCACGGTTCTTACTGCGACACATCGCGTAAAGTGGGATGAGCCTGCTGGCCACATGCTTTACCGCGCAATCTTTTGTACATCGCCTCAGGTGATAGGCCAGTTTGAAGTGAGTGTGCTATAACAGTGGTCGTATGATTGAAACAAAGTGGCTAGTGAGAATCTCTTTAGACCAAGTACAGAAGCAACGCTTAAGCACCCAAAGTAGTCTTTGAGGTTAGCTGATGGAGCATCTGTGTTACAGAATGTATTCGAATGCTATAATTATCAGAACTATACCGTTCTAATTCATACCCCACGGAACATTAGCTTAATTCATTCAAATGTAACGTGTGTTAACAAGTTGCCGACGGTGGTCTAGGGTGTATAACAAAAACTATAGAGGGAGTTTCTACACTTCAGTGAGCACTTGATGACAGCCTGTACTTGAAGGTCCACTTGGTCATTATTCTTAACTTCTCAATTTTATTACGCATCGTTATGTTATCCTTTCCAATATGCTGCTAACCTTGTAAATACAACTTTTTAATTGATCTTTGTAGTTCAAATGTTGCGTAGATTTTATTCCATAAAGCACTTTCCTATCCGTACTTTTATACTTGCAGCATTTACGTTTACAAGCGCAAAGTAACTTCTAAACATCTTACTTCCTTTCGGCTTTCCATTACTAGTAATTCCGTTTGTCTGCTTTATCCATGACGTTCCACAAAAACTGTTCTTATTTACTGGCCTAGTAAGGGTCTTGCCTTATATGCCGGATTGAAAATGAATTAGTCCTTGAAATCGTTAAAGCAAGAAGTTGGACAGAGCTTTCAACTGTTTAAATTGACTTGATGCACTGGTAGACCGGGTTGCTCGTTCCTGGGTTCAACTTTTAATCGAGCTTGTCAAAACTCGGTGAGCAGTTGAACGCAAGGGCTTTCGACTTTTTAGCTAGTATACTGAGCATTTGCTTTTAACTAGAATTTTCTGCTGAATGTTATTTCTAAACGGCAAATGCTTAGTTTTATAATTGCTCGTCTTGTAGCTTATTTCCGTCGTGATTTGCTTACCACTCCCGTTACGAAATCTACTAAACATGGCGTACACATTACTTGACGTAATTTGACGCAATATTCTGATCCTTCTTTATGGTTACTTGCGACTCTCAACTGTTTCCAGTTTTGCCGTGCACACAGTCATAGTGCAAATTTCTGAAAGTGATATAACACGGTTGTATAAAGCATCTTTTGAGTTACTTTGTCTTGAATTGGATGACGGCTCTTTCAGGAATAGGACTGATTGTTTCGATTTATTCCAGGAGTACGGTGCTGACTTTATGTAACATTTGCTATTGCAAATGGGGTTGCAAAACGCCTTATTAATCACAGTCTGCGTACAACACAGCGAAGCCGCAAAGAGCGCATCAGGCGAAAGTACATATCAGCAACGAACCAATGGTAGTCAGACCTACTAATGAGAGCACCTTCATCGATTTCTTCTCCTGAGCAATAAAATATTGTTTGTGCGCTTATCCAGTTAATTAATCTTGTGAGTGCGATTGATAAATGGATCTATGGAATCAGAAGTTAACTTGGTAACAAAATACTTTAAACCGTTTAAATACCAGAAAGATACTGCCACTCTAGCAACATAAAATACAGTTGGCAACATGACATGAGTTCAAATTTCGTACATAACTTCCCTGAAGATTGCGTAAGCCACGGTATGTGGTCTTAATTTTTCTACCACAATCCCATATGCATCTATAAAATTCAGTATGATAAACAACTATATGTCCTTGAGCACTGTGGGTAGTCACAGCAGTAACATATGGCTAGTTTGGCTGCTCCCTCAATGAGGGATAATTTCCACAAAAGTTGTTAAAAAAGTATTAACTCATCTACTGCAAATTTGACTAGTTATTAAAGTAGACATGCTTTATAACCTGTGTGGTTTGGTTGATCTTCTCTACATGTAAATGTCTGAAATATCAACCTTTTCTTAGTAGGTGCATGAATGAGAGAGTACTAGTGTCTTATAAGCGCATGAATGATCATAGTATGCCTGAGTGACCCACTACGCAGGAGACAGTGTTAAAAACTAGTCTATGCGAGTACTGTACAAGAAGAAGCTCGTGTTATAATAGTATTAAGCCTTTCTCTATTATGCCCTTTTTCGCCTATATGGTCTTGTATATACTTTATTAGACTACCAATGCGACCATGTTGTATGCTACGGGATAATGCGATCAACTTGTGCGATTAATAAGTGTATCAGCCGCGTATACCGACGAACAGCATACACTTAGAAATTGCAGAACAATTACAGGAATTAAATAAAAAAGCAGAAAATGGTGCATTATATATACAGTACTTTATCGCCTTTAAAATCAATCGCCTATCGTAAGGAAAGTTGGTAATCCGAGGTTTTCAAGTTTAATTAGCCTGTGCAACGACATCTTTATTGCATAGAAACACAAAGCTTTCCCTTAAAACCTGAGCAAATGACAGTTGTTCTTATATTGTTAAGCATGTTGCATTCAAGACTAACATTAGATTTTATTTAGAAAGTACAAACCTTTTGAAAACAGACTATAAAGTTTTGAGAACATACTTGTTTTAGAGACATTGTGTGATTCTTTCAGATGCGCTGTGTAGTCTAATGGAAGTGCTTCACATATACTGCCATTGTTCAATAGAGCATATCTGATACTACGCTTTGAACTATTCAAAATAATCGCTGTTTTCGTTGCTCACATGCGGTAATCCCCAACTTCATAAGAGACTTGGAATGCCGTGGTAAAAGCAAACTGATTGACTCTTGAATTAGCAAATATACGCATTATGTTTTTGCTAAAGGAAATTTTTACTGTGCGTTTAAGCAAATCCTATTGCTTGTTGCCTGGATAATAACCTTTGTGCTTTCTTGGAAAGCCCCAGATCAAGCACCGTCATTCAATTATAGACAGAAATTTTGGCGGCTGGATGCCAATTCGTTATCCGTTGCACAGTCTTGAGAAAATGCGGCCAATTTATGTGACTGGGCGTAAGCTTCATGCTCTCGGAATGAGAGGTCTGATGAATCAAAATTACCCAGTTTCTAAACTGGGACGTATTCAAAGTTTTGAGTTCGTCGAATTTCAAAGGAAATACTAGGACCGCGGACGTTTTGCTGATTTCTCACGTCAATAACATTGTAATAACCATGAAAAATGGCGGCCCATCATATGGTTGGTAAGTTCCCATCAACTTATGACGAATCCAACTGGCAGACCTTTCGTTTCAGTTTTACTTAATCATGAAGCATTTCACCCCAGGAACGTCATCTAATCCGACGTGTAGGTTATTTCCTTGGTCACTAAGTTGTACGTCTAAGTAAGCTACATAGATACATTTTACAAAACAATTGATATAACTCCCATGACGAACGAGAGTATAACAGCCGCATACACAGCATTATCCAGAAGCTTCTTTTGCAACTTAATGTCGTTTGGAGTGAGCCATCATCACTCTAAAACGAAATGTGTGGTATAGAATTTTCCAGCAATGTGTACTAGGAATGGCACATAAACTGGCCCAAGCAGTAGAATAAATATGGCTTTCAAATCTCAACTCATTATTAGATGTTTACGTAGGAGTCATTATAAATGCTACTGCGACGAAAGTATTACATTTTTGTTGCCTAGTGCATTAAAGTGTTAAATGTGTCAGACATGTGGTTATGTTAAACTCATTAAAATTACTAATGTTAACCTTGTGGTATGTCGGTTGATAAAATATCTCCAAATAATGTTTTTATGTCCCTGCAAGCAGAACCCAGAATAATAATCTAGTCTTGCTTGGTATTTTTTCACTGAAAAGTAATCAAATTTATCAATTAATTTCAGTTTGAATCCAGTCAATACTTCAGACTAATAATTAGCCAGCACACGTTTATGAGTTTTACCAATCGAATAAAACAAATGCTTGTTGCAAAAGGATGTGGGCTGATTAGCAGAAACGCTACCTGAAACGTCAATCAACTGTTTTCTAATTTGCAGAAAACAAAAAATAAGCCAGAGTTAATTATGACTTGTGAAACAAATGTAACTTTGATTTACAGGCGTAATCATGAATTATCGATCTGTTTTAATAAGCGGTTGGCTATATAATCATCGACTAATTATATCTGCCATGCTGCTCTAAAAATCAAGTGAAGTGCCTCCGAGGTATATTGTTCGGCACTACTGTGAATTGAGTGATCAGTTATGGTTTGTAAGCAACGTTTTCCTCCTTTTAGCAGTAATTGATAACGTGAGTTTATCTTAGTGCGCATACACTTTTAGCAGACACAGTAGTTGAATTCATATTTCGTAAACATATTTTAACCATCATCAGTGATGTATAGACACATAATTCTGTCATCTTAAAGTGAACTACATTTAATGAAGCGATCCGAATTTTCAATGTTTCCTCTGTCTTTGTACTTACAACCTAAAGGAGCATCAGATGAATTGCGCATTTCAAGAAAACGTTTCCGTAAGTGGTATGCATCCGAAACAGCACCGTGCAATGTCAACCAGTGTTTCCGCATTCACAAAAGATAACGTTGTATCGCTGGATTGTTCGCTTTGATGACATGTTAAAAATAACGTTTTATAACTACAACTTAATGCATCCTTACTTAGACGCTTCCTGGAAGATATCTGCGAAAAATTGACGCAATTGCTATTTACATTTTATGTCAAGTCAAGACAAAGTATGCTTCATCCACCTAAATGGAGGCATTCTCACAATTCACATTACCCCTGCGATACACAGAATGATGGATGCAGTAAATATATATAAATACAATCGAATAATTAGATATGCAGAAATATGTATGGGTCTTCAAGTAACCGCAAGCGTAAAACGTTTATATATTTGGATTGAAAATAAAGCGTAGCAAATAAGGCAAGGTTGTGTAATGATGCTTAGAAGTGCAAGAGAACGGGAAAGTTTGTGAGATAGTACTTTGTAGCGGATGAGAGCGGTTACTTAGGACCTTAGAGTAAACATTCGTGTAAGCGTCGAAATGATTAAGAACAACGAAATCAATAACGGTATTTCTAGATAAGCCATTACATCTAGTATATTTTCTTAATCGTTCACACAATAAAAACAGTCTATTCTAACTGGTGCAGGGAAGATTACCGGCAAACGGTACGACTGGTTGGGGAATATACATGTAGTTAAAAACAGAAAACTTAAGCCGCAATACGGAGAACTTCTTAACCAGGGAAGCATACAAAGAATAATTGCTGACCTTGTAAAACGTTTCCAAAACCTGTATGGACCAAGAGTGGTTTCGTGAAAAATAGACACTGAGTTAATTGTTAGTGGATGAAATAAGCATGCTTTTGTGTTCTAAAGTTAATAGAGAGCATGTAAAATAAGTCGCAATTTATTACGGCGGAGAAATAAAAATGTTCCATCAATACATTTCAAAACATTAAGGTAATGGTACCTAGATGATGACCAACACAACAATTCCTCTAAACCACATAAAGCTTATGCACCTCAGTGTATGGACACCTGCACCCCAAGACCACATCGTCCACATTTTTACATCCAGCGCAGATTGTTATTATGGGGAGACTTTCGAACTAGCAAGATAATCAAATGGTAAGATGATCGATACCCTTCATAACACCCATACAGCGCAGAGCATAGAGGAGCTTTTGCCGTTAATCTTGGTAAATTGCACAATCTCAGTAAAATGTTCATGCAAAATGTTGCAACCGTCATTGTGCGCTCCCTTCAAATGAAGTAGGTTAAGTAGAACTGATCGGTCAAGACTGCGGAATGTGTTTGGAGGGTTAAACAAACATACCGTACGGACCTATACGTTCCATCTAACGCAGACGGCACACCATGCACAAGTTACATAACAGCATCTAGCATAAAGCCGTGGGGTCGAAAAGTAATCTGCTAGACGTCACTTGCTTGAATTGCTGTTGCATACCTTGAAAGCAGTCGCATTTTGAGGACGTTAAGAGCACGAAAGTACAAGTAATACGCTGATACGTTTCGAGGTTCCTTTCTAGGAACTGGTGTTATTCTGACTGATATGTCAGGGATATGTCAGGGATAGGAGCGGTCTAGAGACACTTGTTAAAAAATATCATTCGAGGGGAGTAATGTAAGGAAATCGGTGTACTTCTTCAAAGCCCCAGATTATAACCAATCAAAGGCCAACAACTTTAGTTGGCTGCAATTTCTTGCGTTCTTTTCTGATGCAAACTTGATCATATAGGCGGCTGGGCCTTGGCTAATGAAGGATGTTAATGGAAAAACGCTCGACAGAGAGGAACTAAACTCCGATTTGAGTTGGTTAACATCCACTATCCCAGTCAAACCAATAGTACTTTAACCATATATGTGCTTCAACAGACTGCAGAGATCCCGGCAGCTATCGCATACCAATACCGCCGCAAAGTAACACTTGTCTTGCCTTTTTATTTGGACTGTAATTGCCAAAGTCAGTCTCTTGATGTCGATGGACATCTTGACTATTTAAGCAGGTTTTGCAGGGATGAAGCAAATTTATCTTTCCTCAGCTATATCGTCTTCTTAGAGCTGCATATTTGGAAGCAAAAGACTACGTAACTCGTAAGATGAAAAGAGTGTAGCTTGATGCAGTGCGATATATTCCGCCTAGCAAATACGTCTGCTGATAGTCATGAAAGATTATTTTGTCATTTCGTCATAACTCTATTACAAACGATAACTTAAATCTTTAGAATACAATGATTTGAGTTACTCCGTTGTGCAAGCTTTTTCATGGAAAACTAACAAAGTTTGTTTGTATAAGCAACATCAAGTGTGTGCCTTGTTTGCTCGGAAAACATACTAGATTTGTCATATCAGTTGTCTTAAAGAACTTTGTATCATAAGTCTCAAAATACCAAGCTACAAGGCAAGCACATCAACTTAGTTTCGGCGACAGCAAACGGGAAAGTTGCTCAAGTAAAAGCCACAGTTCAGACGACAAGGTACCATGAGAAATATAGAAGTTTTCCGAGATAAGATTGCAAACCACAGAGAAATTCAGGCTTGCATTCAAAAAATAGCTTTTAGGATTTGCAGAGTCTGTGGATAGTCGAAAGATTCACATCCACCAACTTGGTTAACGTATGTGGTGACGCCTCCACCACTTGACGATCAAGCCTAGTGGCAAGGTATACAATTGTGTTTATGATTGCACCTTCAATATCAGGGTGCAACCAGCTTTCTTTTAATGTACCAATACATGTGTTTAAGTATTACAATCGCTGCGTACTAGTTGTGAGTTTAGCGCTTTTTCCTAGCAATGAACTTACATTGTTGGCGCGGATGAACGTTATTTTCATTCTGTCCAAAGGACATGTCACCAGAATATTTTATAACTTTCCATTTGACAGTCCTTCTGGCTTTATGACCGTAAATGACAAAAAGATTTTTCTTTGTTGTACTTCGTAGTGCTTGCAATAAACGGCAGAGTAGGATGACATTGGTAACTGGGATTTACTTCAGTTAACCCCTTCAGACACAACGTGTAGATGTACACAGGCACAAAAGTTTGTTTACCTATACTGTGTACAAATTTATACACATTTGCATTTGATACATTTGAACACTTGGCAAAGAGTGACCAACATCTTGGTTTCACTATGTTAAGAAAGCAACTACATCACTCCCAATGGAAGCAATATATTTTTGGATCGATTTTCTTGCTTATGCACGAAAAAGTTTAACCAATTTATAGGTCCACAGCAGATCATGTACAATAAAGGATGGTTCACCAGGCAACAACAACAGTCAATTTGCACTCACCGCCGGGTTTTGAAGGTTTTATTTTATCAAGCTACATGTTTACACATCTTCGCGCAAGGCCAAACAAAACTCCCCACGAACAGTAAACCGAGTAGTTTTATTTGGAGATTTTGATTCACGACTTACTTTGTTGTGTGAGTCCCAACTTCTTTTTAATTGTAGAAGGACGTCAAGGTTATTGGCAGTAAGAGGTCAGAGAAACGACTGTTGCGTCATGCACAGGCTGAGGCAACATCCTTTGAAGGAACTTCGGACAACTCACTCAAAGTTCCTACGATATCACATCTAGTCCCAGCAGTGCCAAAACGTCCCACCCATTCGGACGAGGAACCGTCATTGGATTCACGAATTCGACGGGTCTCAATGATACTCATGAGTCGCCAGCATCAGTCGCAAAACGAGTCGAAATGCTTGACTCAGCTGGAACACGGTGATGCCCTTACCTCACACGCAGTGTAAGCCAAAGTTATCATATTCATTATTAAAACCCAGTATCCATTAACATTTTCGAAGCTTGGGTTAGTGCTTCGCAAAAGTAGACAAAAACACTGCTCCATCTAGATTCCAGTTTATCTCTTTTTATTTATCATACAGTTATGTCCCAGGAATAGTTGGCTTCCTATCGTTGATTAAAAAAGCTTTGGCCAGTTATTCTTGACAGTTAGCAAACATTTTAGTCAATCTATATCTTAGTACTCATTTTAGTTGGGATCTTGATTAAAACTTCACGACAGGTAACATAGCTAGTTAAAAACCTTTAATAAGGGTACATTTTGTTAACCATTGCCAATAAATATGATTTCCATGAATAATGTCAAACGGGAATATTTATTGTTATATAAACGATATGTTTGATAACCGTTCTTCATCGTTATATGCAGAGCTGACTGACAAAAAGCATTCTGCTCAAGGTACAATTTTCTTCCCCATTATGCTTCGCCATAATTCTGTATATATATATATATATATATATATATATATACATATATATATGTACGAAGCACATGTACGTACCCACATAATCTCGCTTAGTGCAGCGAAATCGTACACGCCTTCAGTTAAGATGATGAGGGTTATTTCAGACCTTGTCTACGATACATAGCTCAACGTGCTGAATTTGGATGAAAATAATGGCGACCGATATTCTTAATGTAAGACTTTTCCTCAACTTGACTGATTAAGAAAGTTACCACACACACTCTACGTCGCTGTAAACAACCAGTTCGTCATGCCATCAGAACACATTTTACTGACGCTTTCGAGTTGGAACCGCTAAATTCGTGTTCACGACTGAGGTCGAAACGACGATAATTGATTGCCTTGACTATAACTAAATGCTGCAATGTATGGTGGTTAAAGTATTAAAGGTATGGGTGTTATTAAGGTTGCTGAGAGCACGATTGACTTTCACATAAATGAAAACGCAGAGGCTGGCTGTCAGGTATTTCGAACCTGCATATGTAACACAGAAGAGGATAAGACATAGAGCTGCACTGTTATTGAACTATGTCGTTTTGCTAAATCTGATATTTTCAGCTTTACTATCAATCTGATTGCAGTTGCCCACGTTTGCAGAGATAGGAAAAGTACTGGCAGGATATTTTGCTTTTGAACTGCACACTGCACGACATCGTTGATGTTATTGCGCCTATCAGTGGTTGATCTAGGTCAAGAGGATGACACAAAAGAGTGTACTCCCCTGACAGGCATTATTTAATGCTGAGCTTGCGTTGCACGTGAAAAGCTTGCAAGTCTGATTTTCGGTACATACTACACACTGTGCAAGTATCGGGAAGGTATGCACTTGAAAGAGGAAATCTACCTAAACTGCTGTTATATGGGATAATTAGATGTGCAATCAGTTCGTCTAACTATGCTTAGTTTTTTGCACTTACTATGCACATATTCGGGAAAAATTTTCATGTGCTCTGAAACATGATAGATGAGTTAACGCATTATGTAAGCCACGTTAATTGAGCATTATTGGGTTGATTCCTCTTATTCTATCAGCTTTCATCGGAACTGTAAACTGTATTTCATGATTGGCTAACAAGATTCTGCTTGTAATTTACCAACATACCAACTCAAATTATAGATTATGCATGTAATATTTAAAACCCCCCAAAAAGGACTATTCACAATTGTCTGTTCTTATTTTCCGCTGTTTGAAATAATCATATTTGGTATTTTTATCGCATAAATTGATTCAAGTAAAATCTGGTTTTCTCAAATTTAGTTGTAGTTTATTAATATAATTCCACTGCTGAGATAAAAACCGAGGATACATAAAATTGCACAATTATTCCGATGAATTACAACTTCAATGTCGAAATTTATTTTTTCATTTTCTTTAAATATTTACTATAGCGACAACGAGGGGGCTGCACTCCATCCTGAAATGTCCACAGCGCGGGACTTACCACGGACCATTACTACTAGACAGATAACAGAAGAATGGCCTTTGGTATCACTTTCAGAGGATAAAAAGAAAATACCAATTGTAAAGTCCATTGATAGAACTGAGATATCTTACATGCCCATAAAACAGCCAAATGTCAAGCCGGATATACATCAAATTGAGGAAGACATGCGGTTTCGGAGAAGCCGTCGACAGACGGAGCGTTTCTCGAAGGGGATAGGATATCACTTAGGACGGCGCCGACGCCTGTTAGAGCTTCGACGGCGAATGGCAGATTTCTCTCTTGCTTTTGGACTTTTTGGAATATTCGCAGCATTTCTGGACACAGAACTCGTGGCTAGAGCATTGTACAGTAAGGTAAGCACTGGCCATCAACCAGAGTTCCTGGCATGCTTAACACATCATACTGCACTATCTGGCACGTTATCTGTTTCTCATAATTATGAGAAACGTGCGTCACGTTGTGAAACACAACCCGTTGTTTAATCCCCACTTTACCGATGCAACTGATCAGCACATAGCCATTGAGTGGCTCAGTTTTACCATAACATTTCAGTTGAATCTACTTTTTACAGAGGACAGCTTGAGATCAATGAAACTGCACAATATATCACGACACATCAAGCCATGTTTACGGATACAAGTTGCAAGTAACTATAACCTGTCACAGTTACTGATCGCCAGTAGGTAACTATGATATCGTCTGTATGGACCGGTCACCATCAGCGTGTTAACTACAGTTCACATGTTGTTAATCAGCTTATTTCCTGCATATATCTGTTACCCCTACGCATCATTTAAGCGGATGAATAATACCGAAGCGAGCGTTACTTGCCTGTTGTTTTCTTGGGTTTGAAAATGGTGTTCAGCCGTTCAGCCGTTTGCAGTACAACATGATTTTACTTCATGATGTGGACGGATTGTTAGGTGTTAACTTTTGGCTGTACATTTCAACCGTACTCCTTTTAAGAACAAATTAGCAAATAAAAATGATGAAATAAACCTTGAGTTTTAAGCTGTTTTATTTACCCTACTTACCACTTATTTAAGTTGTGAAGGTAGCGTCAAATTAGAGTCAACTTATGGATCATCGATCGGGCTAGAACAACAATGGGAGATGGACGTAACAGATTCGATGGATGCATATGGATTGCGAGAATTTTAGTAAACCAAAACTCCTCTTTCACTGCTGAATTTAGGGAGCACGCAGTGTGGTTGGGTTGCGAATCACAACCTCTATGCAGACCTCGGCTCACTTTGAGGCCAAGCTCGGTCATTCCGATCTCTAGGACCGTATCCTGAATGGATATATTTGGGTGTTACTCTTCCCAACACTGGCACACCACGACCGCGGGTTCGTCTTGGTTTGGACTCATCAGGTGGAGATTGCCTGAGCGGGGGTGGAACTCAGAGCTTAGTAGTTCATGGCTGACGCGATGACCACTATGCTACTGAGATTCACGAGCAACGCTTCGTAAAACGGAAAGTAATTCAAAGCTGAATTTAGGGAGCACGCTCTGTGGTTGTGTTGCGACTCACAACCTCTATTGAGACCTCGGCTCACTTTGAGGTAAACCTCAGTTATTGCGATCTCGAGAACCGTATCCTGAATGGAACTATTTGGGCGTTGCTCTTCTCAACACTGGCACACTATGAGTCAACTACATAGCGTGCTGCCTAAATTCAGATTTGAATTACTTTCCGTTGTGCCAAGCGTTGCTCGCGAATCTTAGTAGCATAGTATTCAGGGCGTCAGCCATCAACTACTAAACTCTGAGTTCCACCCCAGCTCAGGCTATCTCCACCTGACGAGGCCAAACCAGGACGAAACCGCGGTCGTGGTGTGCCAGTGTTGGGAAGAGTAACACCCAAATATTTCCTTTTTCACTGTTTTTATTTAAAAGCAGAGATTGAAATGTGAGGCAAGAACTCTTTTTGGGTAAACTCTCATTGACCTCTTACGTGTACGTGATGTGTTAAATGTAGAAATGCCGGAATGTGGTAAGTATTGATCACATGCATTTCGAACGGGGAATCCGTTAACCTACGTCACAGAATCTACTAAGGTACTTAGTCGACGAATGGAAAAGCATTGAAAATCACTTAAAGGACAAAAAGTAAAAAGCTCGAATGGTAATCACATATTATTAATAGTACTAGTTGGCGGAGTTTACAAAACGTGAAGCACATATTTTTGGAATACATAACTTGGATATGAAGAGGCGAAGAAATATGGTTACGGCAATTGATAGCCGTTGTTTGCGGGAGCATCTTGAGTACCGTGCAGGCAATGTGTAGAGCAGGTTGAAGTCGTTAAATGAAGGTGCATAACAGTATTCAAGGTGCGACAAGATTGAGCTACCTTAAGACTTCATTTCACTTTTACAGTACCACACTGGGATGTGCTAGCAGATCCACTAGAATTAACTCACTGAAGTTTGACCGACCTATCTTACACCACAGATGCATGAGTATTCATAAACAAGCACCGATCTAGGCAACAAAAATATTTTGTTTTTGAAGGGTTTGAGAAGCGGGGACTTATTATATTAAAATAATCTCACAGGATCTTCGTAGTTTGTCTTCTCAACAGCGTCGTTTAGGCGTCGAGGTAACGCATCAAGGGCAACAGTTTCCTTGAGTGGTCTATTAATGAAAAGTTATTTCGAAGCAAGGCACTTAGGCGGCTTTAGTTTAGGTACACTCAAATGTTTCCAATAAATATCTCCGGGTGTCAATGTCCGATAAAGTAGTCGCTGATTTTCCGCAGTTGCTCATCGACGGCATCTGGTGTGCATATATAGTGCACACCCTGAAGGAGAGAGATTACACTAAGCTCCGTTTGTACTACAATGGTATGGCGTTGTTGAATATAGTATACTGTTTAGTCCATGTGTCATTTCTGTTTATATTCCGACTGCATAATCCATCGGCGCTTAGGATAATGTTTATATCCAGAAACGAAAGCTGACCTCTAGACACTTTTTCGCAGGAGAACCGAAGGTACGCATGTGCGTCGTTTACTAATTACAACTGCGCAGCTTGCTTTTCTGATTTGCTAATTACGAATGTGTCATCGATAAATCGAACATATATTTCAATTTGGTTTGTATTTGTTCTTAGTAGGCCAAGATCTATTTTGTCATCAAGTTATCAGACCAAAGAGGCCACAAATAAGTTCCCATAGTCAATACGTCAATCTGGCAGAGCAATGCGCCAATAAGTGTAAAAAGGACTTTTAAGCTGCAGCACAGTCCTATTAAGAAAACTTTCAACAAATACCATTGACATGTGCAGTCGTTGAGCAAATTAGCACAAAAATTCAAAAATGAAATTTTGAGAAACACCGACTGGACAGTAAATGATATCATGCTTTTGTCTGTAAGTTGGAGCTGTTTATCTCCTTAACAAATTCAAAGGAATCTCACACAGTGTAAATGCAAACCATTTTGCTCAATGACTGAAATTGGCCAGCAGATGCAGTGAAGTACCAATCATGTGATGGTCGTGGGGTGGTTGTTAATTGGAAAGGTCCTAAACGACGACATATAGCTTGATGAAATGCAGATGTAAGATTTTCCACGGGATGATTTTGCTCTATCGACTGGGAAAGTAAGAAGCACATGAACGTTATTTGGAACGAGTGGGCCAACAATGTTCAGCGAACAGCAAAGTATTTACTACATTCGGTTGATTACCAGCCTAATGGAACCAATAGCATTATAGTCAGTTCGTCTACCGGACTGCTTGTTAGATAAACTAACTAGACATGGTCTACGGCATCTATCTGAAGAATACACGTTAAAATAGCTAATCCGCGTTTTAATACGAAGCTAGATGTCTACTGTTTCGAGCATGCTGCACTATCGTTCTGTTACATAAGATGCTACGCAGTGGTGGCGGATCAGCTACAAAACTTCACTGTAAAGGTAAATGCGAAATGGGATTTAGACTGAGCAAGGCGGTTAAAGGGGAGTTATCTCATAGACTGAAAAGTATAAGAGCTAATTAACGGGTTTTCACCTTGGTCAACCCCGTCCTAAACATTAAGCGCATTAGAACGAATGATCGTAACGCGGACTGGTGGATGACGGCGAATAACAAAATTAGAGGATAGAAGTTAAGCATTTGAGACAAGTACAATATTGTGATTTACTGTTTGAACGATTGTAATAGATCGGGATTCTGGTAGCTCTGACTGGCGATTGAATTATTGTTGCGTTCATTTGGATATCCAATGTATAGCAGAGGTTCCGTCCCCACTCAAGTTAACATACTCACTGTGTAATATCAAATGACATTTAAGTTAGTGTCAAGCTTAAAACAAGCAGCAATAGCAAGTGGATTTGGAAAACAAATTCGTAGATACATAGTGCACTATTTAATCATCACTAACTTTAGTGGAAGCACGTGCATCAGTTTTCACCACACAGTCATTCCAGAAGACATAGCGATATTATACGGTTATGAAATGTGACCTGTCTTGCAATATTTTACCGGTGTTTTTTAGACGTTAAAGATAAACTTCGTATAAAGTGCAACATATCTTTATTCGATATATCTATCACAGAGCCACGGCATACATATGTGACACTGAATTGTTAGTGGATGTTGTTCCCGTTATGTGCCCAATTTGATTTACTTATAGGAATCGGTAGTTTCCCTTTTGCTAAAAACAACTCTTGTAAGGCTAAGTAACTTAAGGTAAACCAATTAATAAAATTCATTAGTCTAGATTTCACTCACAAGTCCGTTTACCACATGTGTATTGTTTTTGCATTCATCGAACACACTAGTAATTCGTCTTTGTTCCAATAGTCATCAGCATGACTTTGGAGCACACTGTTGCATACTGAGCTGCTGCTGCTTACTGGCAAATTAAAAAGAAATGTTCATCTGTTCAGGTGATCTAATTTTTACTAACGAATATTCCGACAAACACCATTTAACTTATCATTTTTCACCCTACTCAGTCGTTATGTTTGAAACGTAAGTCGTATGTTTATGATGGGTATATTATATACAAACTTATTAAAATATTATGTTAGGGTAGATTTAATGCTTACTTATTGAGACTACTCAAAAAATTTTAACACCAACCTGTTCTGCTGCACCGATCGAAGAGCATATCATTGGAGTACATTGGCTAAGATAGGAGATCTTGACTTACAGCATGCGTTTTGTTGAATGCAGCCATGAAGACAGCGGAAAAGCGTTCGGATATTTTCGGCCGAATCTTGAAGTGCACTTTCCCCCGTCCGGTGTCATAAGACTTCCATTCCATCTATTCGTACCGCAATGTCCTTATTCACAACGGGCAACAAGGTAGATCAAGTCCCTAACACTGATTAGTAACGGCCTAGTCACGGCACACTGCTCCTTTTATTAGGAGGTATCAGGGAGATCTGCCAATGAGGAGGCTGACAATTACTGTGTTTATGCCATTTAATAGTGTATATAACTGGTTAACAGTCAATTCAAAACGGGTGATGAGTAGGGCATTCTGAAATCAAGTGTGAACGGCAATACAAAGAAACGGACAACGTACATCAGTGCTTCTCAAGTGAATCCTGAACTAGTTAGTATCAAGGCACCAATGTAAGCGTAAAACAAAAGCATAAATTTAAACAGATCTTTATCTTTCTATCGAATGAATGCCTTCGATAGCCTTATATGCCTGTCAAATTCAATAAGCTTCTTCTCATTTACCGTACTGCGGAACCTAACCTTATTATGCTAACAGGTTGCCTGGCAGCATTCGGACGAGTGCACGATTGCGTCAACACCACTTTTTGCTAAACTATCTCTGTGTCTTCCAAACTGCATACATGTCCAAGCAGCTTCAGATAGTGCACAAAGTCACACTGTCACTAATAGTCAATTCATCAACCAAAAAACTAAATGTGTAGTTTGTTATGGCTGAATGTTGTATTGTGTAGAGGGTGCACATAATTCACCGACCAAAATGGTTTGGCTACTCTCAATTCCACACATAAACGTTCTTCATAAATTTTTACGTTTGGCATTGCTTTGACGGTTTGCATAGTATACACGTGCTTGTCAAAATGAAACCGTTCAATGCAGGGTATAAATTCCACCCTCCTACAAATAACCAAAATAGTATTGTTTACTCTGGAAGTTCCTGGATCGATATGGATGGTTCTTCTTGCAAACACAGACGAGTAAATCAGCAAATCATTGTCACTAATTTTAAACCGTATTCTTTTTATTTGTGTGGTTCGTCCCTTGTGATTTTCTTAAACTACACATGTTGAAATATTAGCAGGATCATTGCATTTGCATGACGTTACGTGCAAACGCCATCCAGTCGTTTTTGAAATCCATTTGCATGTAGGATGTAGCCATTTCATGAAGTATAAGTTTATGGGATGAGCTACTTTCATATTTCAACTGCCGGAACCGTCACCCGACGTCCTAAGGTGTTGATAATATACTTACTCAAATTTTCACCGCATTTCACAGATATCATTTTGTTGATCACTTCCTAAACCCAGTGATAAAATCTTCCCAATGATGATAGTCAGATTCACGGGTTCGGTCAAAAGTTGTATCCAACTACCAGTCAAAACTTGGCACTTGCAAATGGCGTAATCCTGCCGGAACACATCAAGAGCAATTAGTAACTTAGCAAAACAATCCCAGTTCATCTAAACCAGTATCTGGTGATCCTCCGTAAATCAAATCAATATATATGCAACATTCGGGTGTCTAGCAATTGTAAAACCACCAATTGTATAACAACCAATTGTAAAACTTGTAAAAACCTAATGCTTCATAAGTCTCCGAAGCGCAACTCGGTGGTGACGGCGTTTCACTGGTTGTTTCAGCATTTGTTCCTAAGCCCTCTATTTTGTTGAACGCACATCCGATATACCTAGGGTTATGATATATTTGGTGCTTAAAAATGCCCATTCTCAGTTGTTCGTTTGACAAGTACTTCTAATCACACACAACGGCGGGGCTTCATTGCTCTTATGTTCACTACTACCGTTGTTTAGAGTTATGCACTGTTGCCTAACTACTATTGTACTCCATGTCACCAAAGTTGATACTACTTACCGGTCAGTCTGGTTTTCCAATTAATTGAGCATAGCTTCGTTGTACTTACGCTGGGTTGATCTTTTTGTATCCACTGGGTGATACTTCTTGTCATCTAATGCTGCACTTATGCGACACACGAACCCACCAGCTGCCGTAATAAGGATGGAATTGCAGAATGGTGATTCATGAAATTCGTCAACAACAAGCCTCTTTTACATGGGTATTACTAACATTCATCCAGTGATTATCAAAAAAACCCCAAGTACAACTTTTCGACGAACTGGAATAAATGATTTGTTGCGATGCCTTGGTTAATGCAATATTTGACAGTAGCATTATAGTCATTGGATCAAAAGACATTTGTTACTACAATGTGAACTAAAAACATTATCTATATAAAAGACAATGTCTGGAAAATTACAGACATTTAATTCAAGATGTGACATGAATGCATTTTCGCTACTCTCTAACAAATTATTTTGTAGCGTGTCAACGAATTGTTATCTTCTCGTTTCTCGGCTTTGTTTTACCGGACATTTCACAATAAGCTGAGCATCGTGTACATTTGTAGGTTATATTTTGCCAAGAAATAATTGCTACGAGATGCCTCTGTGTAACATTGCGACTCTATATCTGCAATGGTACGCTACTTTATGATTTACCTGCTTACTGACGTGCTTTGTCTCTTACACTGTCTTCCTTGTTAATTTGATTTAAAAGCTTCGTGCTGCTTCTCATAAGCCCGATAATTTACTTAATGTGAGGTAAATGCTTTTACGGTGATAATACTGGTTCGGCCGCACACACCATCCAATTTTTTCATGGACCTGGAAAATATGCAACACTTTATGATAGAATAGTATGGGGCTTTATTCAGACTAATGAAGATAGATCACATCTTGCTCCAGCTAGACAGTTACCACAAATGCAGGAATGCATTATTCGCATATGGATATGGTTTCGACCTCCATACTCCGATTTCTGGCGCAATGTTTTCGGTCGTACCGATTTGACAATACATCGGACCTGCCAGCCATGTGCTGGCTGATATCTTAGTCCAAGTGCTTGAAGAAATACGTAATATTGCCTTGCCACTTGACAGACATATATTTTACCTCCGCAAATCTGAGCGAGGTTTACAGTTAGAAGCGAGCAGACAGTAGCATCTTATTATTGCTCTTTCAACTGAGTAAATAATTCATAAGAGATTAAAAAGTTTTTAAACACATAAACCTTACATTACTGAAACATCTGTCAGTTGCTATAAAAATCAGATTAGTTAACACTACCATACATAAGTTCAAGCCGAACTTGGAAACAGTAATAATCTTAAGTTATGGATTATGCCGAAACAGTTATGCGGAGTCACAAGCGAGGTCATGGTTTTAACTCCGGATTTGGAACAACCAAATTTAGTTTCTTACACAAGGATAGTTCTTCGCTCTTTTGTCTATACTCAAATGAGTTATAGCCAGCCTCAGATAACCTTCCTTCTGTGAACAGCCAAAAACTAGCCAGAGAATTAAGCATGGTTCAGGTGAACAAAGCGCTTGATTCAGATACATGGCATCCTGTCTTTCTCTTGTGTGCAGATTACCTGACACGTCCTCTTGCCGACTTGTACACTTGTGCTCCAAGCAGCACAAGGTAGCTGACATTTAGTGAAGCGCAAATATCACGCGACTACCAGAGAAAGTAACCTGTACATATCGACAGAGCGCTTCCCCGTAAGATGTTCTAAGGATATTTTCAAAAACGATTAGATATTGCCCTTGGCCTGCATCAAATCGTTTCCTAAACTGTGCTATTTACCCCCCCCCCCAAACCGGATTAACAAGTTATATATATCTGAGGTGGTGGTACCGAAGTGAGTATTCTGGCTTTTACTTTTCTCACGGAGTACAATTACTAAAACTGTTCCCAGGTTGCTTCGTCGTTCACATTCAATTTCCAGTCACACTACTATTCTTCAGAAGCCTTTCTACTAGATAATCGCTCAAAAAGATAACAAACCTATTTTTTGATACTTGCAGTTTAACCCCCACCATGCTTGGGGTTTGTCAAGCAACTGCTATTTACCCGGTATAAGCCATTGTTAATTGTTCCTTAACCTTTGATAGGCTTATCTGTAAAAGGACATCAACCTAGACCCATTTGGATGACCTGCATCAGTTTGCATACCTCAACTCTAGGTCAGCGTAGGATAAAATAGCATGTCCGGTACATAATATGCGCTCGATACTGTATGGCAAAAACAAATCCATTCATATCTACTTTAAGAATTTTGGTCACGCTTTCCTTTTTGTGAACCGTTAACTAGTTTTGTGCCATCTATTGGGTACTGGATTGCAATCTTCTGTCGCACATCGGTTGAAAGCTTATTTACTCAATTGTATCCAGTTTACAAGCATAATGGGGAAACCCTTCTTCCTGCATCACGAACTCCTGTGTTCTTCTCGGCGCCATTTTATCTCTATTCTATTTTCCACTTACATCACCTTATACCCTTCCCTGAAGCAGCCATCTTGTTGAAGAATGAGGACGAGGTAATCCTTGGTGTATATCATCCATGTTTAGATTTATCGGCTAAACTACAAACGCTTCTCGACAACCTCACAGCTGGGTACAAATTCGGTTGACTATGTTAAACACTTCGAATTCAAGGATGTCATTTTTTCGCTGGTCAGGGGAAATTGCTACCAACATAGCCTAACGCAGTGTCCTCAAGTTTGCATTTGCGTCGAATGATCAACCTATTCCATTTCAGTAAAATATCTAGGAGTGAAACTGAGCAGTAGTGGTCCCTTCATGTGAACAAAACATTTGCTAGTTAAAAGACTGTCATTCTAAGTCGCAGTCTCAGGTCTTATTCCTTGCCCCGTTTTCGACGCAGGGTGTTATCATAAAATTAGTATTACGTTTAAAGATCCGTCGCTCTCCCTTATTTTTCCTAATCACCTGAGTGAGGACCCCAAAATAATTGCTAGAGTATTGAAGCCCTTCTCTTGATGAAGTAGCATTTGAAAGTTCTTACTAGCCAACATTCATTTTGCAGGCAAGACACCACCTGTAATTACTTGTAACTAATTACTAAAACTATAACTAACTATAACTAATTACTATAACTATAACTAATTACTAATAACTGTAATTACTTTGACTAAAAGTAAAGTAAACAACTAAAATGAACAACCAACTAAACTAAACAATGTATACAATCCACTCAACCAAGTGCTGTCCGAATCCGTATCAGCCTCGTCCACCAGACTGAAGTACAAAATTGTATTGGCCTGCAGTATTGCCTATCGTACACTAGTAGTTTCATACCTGTCACTTATTTTGAACAGTGCGCATCAGTCATTAGTATATTACTCCAGCAGCATTTGCTCGGTCGTCTTTCTAACGAACGTAGCATTATATCAGTCGTTATGTACCATTATTTTTCATTAATTATACCATTCTGTGGTATCTGCTTTAGGGCTGGATATTTACTCTTCAGGGGGTGCATTATTCACATTCTTACAATTGCCTAGATCCAAATTTCTGAACATGCGATTCTTCTCGTATTAAATAAGATTAACACGATAGCGGCCAGTTTGTACTTCCCCGCTTAATTGTACACATAGTAAGGTAAAACTAACTTTTCTCACGACGGTCTAAACCCGGTGCAAGTTCCTTATTATTTAGTGGGGAATTACGACTGAACTCTCCTAACTATGAAACTTGTCCAAATTTGCAACAATGCATTGTATGCACTTGGACTAATCTGTATGCATGAACATGCCTGCTAGGTCTGAGGTAATGTCTGAGTGATATGACAATGAATGTGTTCCAGAAATGGGTGCGCTTTTCGCTCAGCGTGATATGTGAATTTGGATTGCACTCTACTGCCTCGGTGATGTTTGTTTAGCTGAGTCCAAATGTTATGATTGTTCAAATAGTTCCTCCGTTTTGCTGGAGTGTGGCCATATCATGTTGTTGCTTGAGCGAAGTGGATAACGAAGGCTGCCTTATGTTCAAGTTATTTTAAACCATTAATTGGCTACTCAAATTTCCAGCCACATAGGTAAAGATGCAAGCAACTACGATCAGAGAAGAAAATGTGTTTGAAAGATTCCAGAGCCAATTTTAGTCCATACTGGATGTCAATAGTGCATTTATTTTTGTGCCAATGTCCTATATATTTATTTCACACATTCTTTACAAGGGCTGCGTACGTATATTTCTTGATTAATTCGCACTTTCGGTTATTGTTGATGGCGTACAAATTAGAAGATGCAAGTGCATCAACACTTCTTGTGGTAATATGCTCCGTTAAGCGACCAAAACATTTAATATAATTGCCAAATTTAGCGGACCAATGGACCAATTTGAGCTGTTGTTCATAAACGTGACATTACATCGCTTCTCTGAGTATTCCTGAAAGTTTTGTTTACCCCTTGTGGTAGCAAAGCATGTAGGGATGAGCCGTCTTAACTGATATCAAAGTCAGTGTCGCTTAATGAATGACAGGGTGATTTTCCTTCGCTGTGTATCGTTGTCCGTTGCAGAAAAACACCTGCAAAGTAATTAGTGTGTGGCAGCATTTTGATATCGTAATTGAAGGAAACCGTAGAGATGATGCAGCATGTATGAGTTCCGCTTTTGTTTGTAAGCTAGAAAATAGCCTCCCGTATTTGACTGTACGTCTAAGGGAAGTGTGACTTAAAGATAGTTAAATGTTGTAGACATTCTTCCATGAGTTTCTTATAGATAGACATCGACATATGCAGATGAGTACATTTGAATTAAACGAATTTTTCACTATGATACTGTTTGCTGCGTTGTTTTAAAAATGCTGCGACTCGCAAGAAAATGAACAAGCGCGAAAGTGCAATATATGCATACCCTATCTAGCATTCGTCAGTCCGGGGCTCAGTTACCTGTCAGTCGCAAAGGTCATTGAGCGACTGTGACATGACGCATACCAACGATTCGGAAGTGGTTGTCGTCAGACTGGTATATCCATGATGTTCTCAGCATATTTTCGGCTCAATCTAAAGTTGGGATTGACGTTAGAATATTGCCGGCTAGAGGGTGCAATATTCCTTCAACTTGTTATGTCGAAGAAATCGGCTATAGCAAAAATAAAGTCAACTAATTCCTTTAATAAATGGACAATGAATTTATACGGGTTAACAAACACTGCTTTACGAGTTATGTTGGGTAATTTTTGGGGTTATGAAAGTAACAATAACAAAACAGTTAAGTATATTCGACCATAGCAGCTCACAAGCTTCATAGTACAAACACGATCCGGGAAAGGTCCAGATGTGTTTCCCCCTTCGTGGCTTGACAGTGTCACCCATTCCCTCTGTCCCTTAGCGGTATCAAACTCATTACCGCTAGATACTGAAGCCAACCAGCTTAGGTAACGGAGTCACCGGGAACGGTGGCTGGGCTACATACTTTAGAAGCTAACTGGAATATAGCACGACCTATCTTCCACTGACACACAGATTCTTACCATTGCCGATGAGATTGGCTAGCCTCGGAGGTCATGACCTCCTCTCACTAGACGCTATGTCCGTAGCAATTGAAACCAGGAGAGGCTACCTTTTATATTGCAAAAAAATCCTCTTACGGCCAATGAACTTACTAGGGTGTATTATTAATTACAACTTTGAAATAGCATTATTTAGGGAAGCAGTGCTCCGAATATGTTTCTGTTCTCAACTGCCCTGGTTTCTTTCATTTCTCTTAAATATTTGTTCAACATCCTTTTTAATCAGCCATAGCTCACAGATGAACTAAGAATTATCTGTCAGCTAGAATTTCAGTACGACAATTACTTGAAAACTAGCAAATAGCAAGACAATCGAAGGTTTATAAACCAAGATACCACTCGACAGTTTAAATAATGCAAATCAGTTGCTTCTACTGCATGTTGGGCGAAATAATTAACCTAGTTAGCCATTTAATTTGAGGATGGAAAGTGATGCCGTGCTTCACTGTATTACTGACATACCACAGAATGCGAATAAAATAAAATGGCAATCATTCTCGAATTGGTGCACTGAACCAAAACAGGCCGTTGTGTATTGATCTTGTACACAGGAAAGATCCAGAACCTTCGATGCAACTGCTCCTGGTCGATTAAAAATCGTGCACACGTGAACATCATATATAGCTAACAGCAATGTGGTCATTTTCAATCCATGCTAGCCTGTCGCTTTATGACCCACGTTTAATTAGTGATACATAATCTATGTTGGAAATCCATACCGTAGATGTGAAATGTTTGTCTACCACTTTAATGAACACTTCGTTCACCGTTCCTGCACGACTAACTTTGACAACGTTAAGCAACTAACTGAGGCACGTGTATCATCTGGAACCATCCGGAATTTTTCCCAATCGGATAAAGCTGAGTCAATGCTCATAGAAATCATCATTAGCTTCCTCTAGGGGGTAGTTAATGAGGGCTTAAACAGCAATAACCAGAAAGTATTTGCCTTTACAGCACTATGATGCACGTGCGACTTTCATTTTAATTGATAACAGAGCCTCAATCCTCGATACTGGTGAACTGGGAATACCGGTGAGGTGAAACATATGGTCCCAATGTGCAAATTCCGAGAATAGCAAGTACCGCATTAGCAAAAGTCAATCAGATAAGCTCGACATTTTTCTCTATGGGTGGTTAAACGTGGTAGCATACGTAGTATCCAGAGGAGTATAAAGTGTTATGAAGTGTTGCCCGTTGATCAATCTAAAACCTAGTGCGTGGGTTAGAACAACGAATTTTTAGATGTGATCTAGATTTGAAAAATCTAGCAGTATGTCTTATGAAATCAATACTGGCCTCTTGCTAGTCAAAAAAAGTTTTATTGCAAGGAAAGAAAATGGATTATAGCACAATGTACCGGAATTCGCTTGGTAGTGCTTGATGTTATTTGGCTCAACATTTCACGATGGGTGATTTGTGAGGTGTTCAACGCCTCCAACACTCAATTGGTCGGCCGGATCGACATAACAGTGGGTAGCACGGAAAACATGGGAAATAAGCAAGGTTTCTTTGTGTAATAGGATGGATTCCTGCTGTATGCAGACATAGAAAGTTTTATGAATAGCATAAACACTGGTGTATTTTGCCTGTCTCCATAATGACACTTATTCGTTATCTGGGCAGAGGTTATTGGTGGAAGACTAGTCATTACGGTGACTAACTGCCACTATCAACCAACGATGGTGCTCGTGCTCTGGGGAAGGCAAAATATGGAACAAACACACAATGTGCTGCTTTCACTCGCAAGGTATTAAAGCAGAGTGCCATCCACAACCACAAATGTAAAGATGATACTAAGATACATTATCTCCATCAGTAACTGTTGCCCTGCCTAGCACAAGGGGCGTTGAATCCAGATGGATAATGTCACCATCATGGCTCACTGCGTCTAAGTACACAAATAGCTTCATACCAGTGAGACCCCGTAGCTTCGCGAAGAACGACTTGGATAAACTAAAGTGGATGAAACAACCCGTGTACCATATCACAGATTAAAATCATTCTGCGAACAAGTTTCTAAGCGATTATAATTCCACAATTTCAGCATATTTTGAATACAACTCGGTTTTCGGTTATCTATATTATGGTAGCCTTTTAATGTTACTACAATAAAAACCTACAGAAACTTATTTTTATTTGAAACCTAACTCCACCTGTTGGAAATCCAGCAAGACCGGGCCTGAAAAAGCTCATGTGTCAAGAGTGAAAACTTGTTATAAGGAAATCCTACAAAACCGAATGGTACTAAGAGCCATATGAACTCATAATACCGTACTGTCCAATAGTTCATATCGTAGTTCAGTTCTGACTGGAATTCACACTTTTCCATGATTACATCATGCAAACTACGTTGCTTTGCAGCAACTCTGTTTATGAAGAGTTAAATATAGAAGAAAACAAGTGAAGCTTTCCTTTGGTTATGAAGTGTCTGTATCTGCTTCCGAAAATGGTACATACCAGCCAGCCATGTACATCAAGTGATCCCATTGCGAAGCAGTTTCAATGTCGTATCTAGATTTGGAGTTGTATACCTAGCTTTTTCGTTCGCTTTAATAATTAACTTTAAAATCCCTCTATTTCTATGCTTTATTTGTTGGTTTCACTATGTAAATACAAAAATCAGAGCATTTTTACACGAGTAACTGTGCGTTATGAAGTAAATGCCCATAGATCGTCTACTACTAAGCGGTAATTGCCAATGTCACGTCTAACTATCTCCCGCGCAAATTCGTAAATGACTTTTACATCTCTAGCTCAGAGTGTCATTTATAGTTCATCAAAGAAAGTAAGCAAATTGCCTGATAGAAAGATGGCAGGGAGCACTAAAAGAAATTTTTCTTCGGGTATACTCATATCATGACAAAATGGAATTTATTATAGGGCACCCATAATTAAGTTGTTCAATTTTTATACTAGTAAAGACGCTTTCTAGTAATCTAAAATATTTTTTGTTGCAGGACAGCATATATTCGATCATCGTACGCGTTCTCATAAGCGTTTCTACTGTGATTCTTATGGCCTTGATTCTTTCCTACCACGCATATGATATAATGGTGAGTCACTCATTTATTCCATCAATCACATTTTCTCGAATATCATCCTTAATTGTTCCTTCTGATACGTAACACAAGGGACACACATAACGTTGAAAAAATTTGCCCATAAACAGTGGAAGAATAAGAAAAATTGAAAAAAATGAGCCGTCGTATAGCACTTCTAATTTTGACCCAGGTGGCAATGTCGTAAGGATACCAAAGAGAAGACTTTAAGAGGTCAAAGCAACGTGGTCACGTGGTTGATAAAAAAGATGTAACTTTGTTTTGTCCAGGGCATTAACTTAGCAGAGTAGTTCAAATAGTTTGCCACGTATGTTGGCGTGTTTTATGCCATTTTGGAGTATGCGTTGTAGTGTGATGCAGAGATAGGTTAACCATCTGATATGTAGTTTAAAGAAAAATACCTTTCGGAAACGCGATTGTTAGCAGCGACCTAATTTTGAGTGTAATTCAAATTAAATTTTTCGTAAGACAACCAGAATCACCAAAACCATTCGTTGGCTAACTGATATTAATGAGTTTGATATTATTGCCTAACCAAATTAAAACGGCTATGAAGATGGTAAAGTTAAGCGAATGCAAGTTTACATGCCGCAGTTTCGGTTTACATCTGTACCTAATCAATTATAATATTCCATTTTAACACAGCTGCGACAGTTCATTGCATCAGCGAAAACTCAACGTTGACGATATATCTGAATATGGTGGAGTACTTTAGAATAACTGTACTGCAGTTTGTCAAATTGAGTACCAGTAATCTTTAATAATATGCTGGTTCATGTTAATCCAGTAGTACATTTTCCTCTCAGGTTTGGATAATGCATGTGTATTGAATGACTGAGTACAAATAGATTGTCTAATCGCTAAGAAAAAGTAAACGCCTTGAATAATGATACGGGTTTGATTTTCCTCTATTATAATTTATATTTTGTGAACAACTGCGACATACTCTTTGTGTACATGTAGTTATTTTCAGATCTGAAATAACCTTGGAGTAGCATTGTCATTGGTACATGCATAACCAAAGAAGAAATACGTTAAAGTTCATATAAAATTGCAGGAAAAGCTTGCGTTTATCTCATATCATATTGCAGGAACATTTTCGCGTAGGCTAGAAAAAGAATTTTATTGTTTTAGTAGTATTTGAAATATATATATATATACGAAAATATTAGACACAACCAAGCGATTCTAATCCAGGCACCGCTTATGGAAAACGTTCATACTTACATGCTCTTGATTAATGTACAAACACACTTCTAGTTTTTATTTTTGCTCTTATCGTTAACATTGTTCCGATTAAGCTGGAAGTAGATGACAGCCAGGTAGCGTTTACTTTGGTTTAGTTGGAGTATCGTAAGAAGCAATAGACATAACATGGATTAGGAGGGCAAAAACGAATTTTCCTAAGAAAGTGTTATTGAAAATATGTCAAATTGATAAAAGATAACGATTTCAACAGCTGGCGGACGGCGAGCAGAAAACCAGCTAACAATATCAAAAACTAGCTAACCCTGTAATTATCCCCACTGTGAAAATTTAAAACAGTTGGAGCAGCCGAGGTGCTTTACACAGGTGTCATGAAATGATAACATAAAGGAAGTTGTGACGAAATCCAAACGGTTCAACCTTTTATTAGTTTTATTTAGCAAACACTATTGCGTATTTTATCTAAATGGGTACTATTGATAAAGTAAAAGACTAATTAGGACAAGACTAGTTTGTCCAATCCATGAATGCTTATATGTATCCTTAGACTCTGTGTGGGTCTGTGTGTTAAGTAAGAGCGAAGGATATAACAACACTGCCGGAAAAATGAAAGATGGAGCTGATAAATCGAAGAAAATGGAGAACTACATAGCTGTATACAGAGGCGTTTGCAGGCAGTTTCGACAACTTATCTTTTCCTCTTCTAACCGAAATATCGTGTTGTAATTAACTGCTGGTTGTCTAATATATTCAGAAATAAGCTTTGCAATACGCGACCAGATTGCTCTTATTTAAACGGATAGTGCCCATATGTGACGTAATAAAACCGGCCGACACACGTATAACTAAATAGATAACGTAGATGCAGGTTTTCATAAAGTCCACTACTCGATTCTTAGAACAATGTCATTCATACTATATAAAAGTCCTTAGATGCAATACTTTAATCTAGCGTAGAGCAAACTTCCTTGTCACTTTACTGAGTAAAAAACGAGCAGGCGAAGGCGGAATACTAAACCACCTACCGGCTAGCGAATATGTAACTTTAAATCAACGCTTCCATTCACTGTATACTGCGCAGTGCACATAAATGTTTTTGGACTTATACATAAAGAAATAAATGTTTTATTCCTTGCCAGTTCAAACCACAGTTCAACTGAGGTGACTGCTTAATTTGTACATCGTGATCGTCTAAAATAGTTGGTTGTTCACGTTTTTAGAAAGCGTCCCAAATGGGTTTCTGAAGTGAATGGCAGCTTGATATTATTATAGAGTATAAGAAACGAAGAATAACAACAAATGCAGATTTAGCCGTATGTTCAAATAAAGTAGTAAGGCTATCCGTGGAACTGTCACAAGAGGACCTGTTTTCCATGCGGGTTACACCTGCACTCCGACGATTCAGCTGGCTGTGTGCCGGTGTGGCAAAATATCATGCAAGCTAGCATGTTGCAATTTTTTATGAGCACTGATTTACGTGTGCACTATGGGCGATGAAGCGACAGTCCGATCCCTATTGCGGATCATACAAGTATGGGAATTTTTCTTATTTGCCATCGAGTCAATGCTGATGCGCTCTACATGGGCATAAAGAATTTATATTAAAAGCTGTAATCGTGGCCAACAATGAAATAAACAAGAATATATAAGGGATGAGGAGTCAAAAACATAATAAGTTTTACAATCTCTTACTAATACGCAAAGCAAACTTGGTAGAAATTCATTGCGGACAAACACGACCATGCGGAGACTTTAGCTTGAAAGGCGTAGTACAGCTCCGAAACAGTGCATCAAAAGAGAAGAAGACAACATTGTTTAGACGGAACTGCAGGAGTGATAGGAACAAGAAAATTGTATATACATACGATGGAGTTCATCCATGTGAAGATAAAATTACAAATTCTAGCCAACTTAGGGGATATTGCAACTTTTAGGTGTATCCAAGACTTTTCCCATGCAAATCATCCAGTGTACTCTTCAGGTTAATTGTTGACAAGACATTGTAAATAGTTAAATGAACTTTGAGCATCTATTTGAATTTCAGATAGGTAGAACACTTTTGATTTCTGAGGGAAGTCTATTTCATACCAACGTATATTTTACTAGAACGCAATTTGAGTGGAGCTAAGGACGAGACCATTGAATATGCATTATGCATTCGATGTTTCTTATGTTAAAGCATTTGGTAGTTTGAAACTCAACATGTAACTGAGCTGTACATCTTAAGCCGAATAATAAGCGGTTGGGAAGACACAGAAAAGGTTGGGTCTGCGCAGCTATAACGTGTCCAATTTTATGGCCTTACAACTCGCAAGTTAACTCACCATTTGGGCATATTCAAGCATCCTTTGGCAATAACTGGATGGTTTCCAGTGTTATAATGTCCAAATTCCTCAGATTTCCGTGCACAATTGTACAGTCTTCAAGAAGCGGCCTACCACATTGTAAAGGCTTACAGCCTGAACTCCCTCATGATAAGAGTTTGGTTAATGTAAGCAATGATTTTGCTGACAAAAGCCTGCAAGAATATAACTCACTAAATACATCACAGATAAAGGTATTGGACTGCACCACATACGCACAGGAATTGATTTGTTGTCTATGGTTAGGATGTTCTGTGGAGTATCATACTCGTAGTAAATAGACTACACCTGTCAATGACGAAGTGTAACTTCCAGGATTTACTCCAGTGCTCTAATACTGACAAGTCAGACTGCATAAAGTCTAACGTAGGACTACCTTTCTCAAAAGTTGAAACATGTACCACTTTAACTTTATCAGCAAAAAGGAGTGGCTTCCGGAACTTACTTTCATCAAGAGGACCGTTAAAGTAAATTAAGAATAATAGCTGACCCAACAAGCTTTCTTGAATCACTCCATTAGATATTGATGTGACCTCTGATGTACAGTTACCAATCCTGACTACTTGCCTTTTGTCCTGTAAGTAGGAAGACAACCTCTTTAGAAACGAATTGGTGATACCTTGACACATAATCTTCTGCAGCAAAAGTTGTGTGGGACACGGTAGAAATAATTTTAGATGTCCAGCAATATTACAACGCCAACGCTTCCGGTGTTTCCAGCTTTAGTTACATAATCAAGATAAGCTAACTGACAGATGGTGCATGACCTACCCTTTAAAAAACATGCTGATATTTGCTGATAAATTTCACAGAAATCAAGTGTTTTATTATGCGTTCTTTAACTAATCTCTCCAGGAGTCTGGAAGTAATGGATGTGTGGTGTACTGGGAGTTAATTCTTTATATCTTTCAAAGAAGCACTTTTGTGTCGTGGAATTATAGTTGATTGTTTCCAGTGTTAAGGAAACTCTTCTTTGGTCATAATAAGCGTAGATAAATTAAGCGGAAACAAGAGAATATCTGGGCTTCCTTGTTTGACTAAAGCTGGCGGGATGTTGTCAGGGTCTGGAGATCGTGGTGAACGAACAAATCTGATTAAGTGACATATATCACCAAATTTGAATTCAAACGCTCTTTGTGTGTTGCAGCCTTGATTATTATCTTGGGTTAAGGCTCCTCCCTTGCAACGATACTATAAGTAGACATGAAGTAGTCACTGATAATCGAATATAGGATTTCGCGATCGGTGCTGGCAGTTACATATAGGTTTACAATCGAATTAATATTACTTGCCTTCTTGTTCTCTATACGATCCAAAAGTTTTGAGATGGAGCCTGGCACGTTTGCTTTGTTCAGTAAAATTGCCTACTAGAACATAGCATTTTGTGATAATCATGATGCAACGTTTGTAGCATTTTGGTATGGAGCATCAGTAGGGTAAAATCCTCCGTTTTCGTAAAAATGTTCCCTATTTTGTGTAGCTTGGTGGCTACCTCTTTCGAGATGCCTATTGGAGTGGCAATCCTTTTCAACTTCTTAGTACATTATATAGCCACAACTTCAATACAAAGCTGAATACTGTACTAGAGCTCATCACGTCTTGTGCTAAGATCCCAATTCGAAGAACCTATGAAATCTGAGCTTTCTGACAAATTCACAAAAGAGAATGGGCGGCGTTTGGTCACTGGTTTTATCGGTTTGGAAAGATTTCGAAGGCACAATAACGATGCTGTGATTACTCCCGGTAGTTTGTCAGTGATAAATGTGGACACATTTGAGCATCACATAGTAAATATTAGCTCAAGTGTTTTAACAAACCGTCTAGGCTCTTTGACGTGCTGTACCCATCCCAGTCGACCAAGGGTAGACAATAAAGTGTCTCGCCTTTCTGGTTTATTACTAACTGACCATTTGATTTCGAGCGTATTAAAATCTCAGTGATACTTTTCTTAGTGTAGGAAAGGTCGGCCATAAAAGAAATATGTCTATCAAGCCAGCAGTTGCGGTGACCTACGAGGATGATGGTATGTAAATGCAAACTACTAAGAACATTTTTGCAGAACTAATAATGATAATGCACACCGAATCAGGAATTATCTGAAGGAATGGTTCATCCAGTGGAAGAACTTGGTATTTGTATTTGATGTAGATTTGGCAGCCACCATCTCTACTAGAGGGGCAGTTATTACGAAAGATGTTATAAACCAGTATCCCGAAAAATGTCTGTGACATCTCCACCGAACACCATGTGTCTGTTATTAGTACTATATCAGGAGAAGAAATGCGAAGAATCTTATACCGAAATGTATTTTATTTAATAATGAACGAGAATTAATTAACAGTAAGTGTAGTGTCTTTTTTCTGTTTGGTTGTCTGAAAGAATCCAGGTAAAGGACCCCAACGAGGTGGTATTTGAAGAGAGTGGGATGGGAGTGGTGTCTACGGAGGACATATATTTCGCGGAATTGGTGTCGTCTGGGGTGTGGCGGGTAATGTGCCACAAAACCATCAAAAAGGTTGGAAAGGAAAAATACTGGATACATTTCGATCATATGTGAAATTTGCTGATTGTTGGCTATTGCACATAACTTACCTGCCTGTTAGGATTATTTGTATGTAGATGATGCTTCCGAGTAATTTAGTTTTGCTAATTGCTCTTGGCTACGTGTATTACGCTAGCGGGGTTCACAGTTTTAGAGTCCACAGGTTGCATACTCATATGCAGAGCGCTTGATGTGCCGATTTGCTGGGGGTTTTCATTCGTGACAACGTATGGTGAAACGTTTCAAATGGCAGTTATTTTTAGTTTACTTAGTAGCATCCGTTTAAATGTCACGTGAGGTTTGCTACCAGTCTTCTAGACAACAAAGATGTTGCCCACTGTTTTATTAGAGGTGCACAGCTTTTTTCAGAGGATGTTTCCGGTTTCGTACCAATGATTATGCACTTGGTTGGTGAACGACAGAGTGAGTAGACATACGTCTTTGTGCTGTGGAACCTTCTTGTATGTTCAGGGACGAGTTGCATAGTATTACTGAGCTACCGCAACCCTGAGTGGAGTCGGTAGGATATTATTACGACAGTTAATATTTACTTCCTAACACTAGAGTGCATTTGGTTTTGCCCATATTGTCATCTAGGACAACCATATGGGGAACTTCATGAGATTTCGTAGGTACCGAAAAAATTGGTCACAAGCTGTTTGTCGGAAATAGGAATTTTTGCACCCCCTTTGTAGTATTGTTAAATCTGGTTTCAGTATCATCAATAGTCATTCCTAAGGGATAACATAATGCTGCCGTAACTGAATATTTCGGCCAGCGTTTCCTTTGGGAATTTAAAATGTATCGGACAGACCAGCTTTAGGGGTAATTTCGCGGCCTCACGCACGAGAACTGCAGTCTCTCAATAGTCCAATCGTCGGCCACTGCGGTTGAGATAGCCACAAGCGATAATTTTGCTGGTCAATTAAATACTATAGTATTTTTGAAGTGTTTTATGCGCTCAAGAAAGGAAAAAGCAACATGGTGAATGAAAGTACTAACGAATTGAAGATTCTCAGTTTCCGCTGTACCCGGAGTGTTATAAATGTACACAAGCGAATTCAATTGCTTTAAAAGTTGGTAATGAGGTTCAAAGCTTTCTTACCATTTCTTCTGTTGTAGTTCAAGCGCAGCAATCATTTGAATCGCTTTAGACGGTGATTCGGCATTAACTACGGTATGTCCCATCAGAGAAACGTGAGAACAACCTTTGGATTGGTTTTACCCTATTATGAGAGATTTCGGCTTTACATAAATCTTAGCTTATGTGCCTTTCATATATACTTCTCGGATTATAAGCAAGACGTTTGCCAGCGTATCAGAAGCCTACTGTTTGTTGCGTGAGCATCCTATTTGCAGAGAGGTAGTGAGCATTATAGTTTTTAATCACCTCGTTTTAAGGCTTGTAGAACCCAGTAAATTGCTAATAAAGCAGAATAAGACTTACAGTTCCAAATGCAACAACCAATGCCTAGGCAAAATGGTTACAATACTACTAGAATTTAACCGGGTTTTTATGTGCCCGCTTTTTGCAAGGGGTTCCAGATGATCGCTGGTTGCTTGTGTGATAAGCTTTACCTGTACGTACTTATAGGCTGATGTTCACGGTATGTTGCAACATTGTCTAGTGCAATGTAGTTTATCTGTGCGTTCCCATGACGTGACCTCGATGAAAATTTATGCCATACTCGACAAATAGCGATTTAATACTGTACACTCCTAGGTTAGCGCTAATAATAACCTACTATTATTTCATGTCAGTCCATTCGCACTTTGCACACGCGAGTTAAACAGCTTAAGACAATCTGCAGCCCGTAATTTCTAGCGTCGAAGAATATAATCCACCTGATGAGATGAAATTACATCGAAACGCGTCGTGGTTGTGCAGTGTTTTCTGGTGGGCAACACCCAATTTCTATCTGCTTTGAGTACGGTCCCAGCGATCGCAGTGACTAAGGTTCATTTCAATGTGAATCACAGTTCATTAAATTGAGGTTGCGTGTCGCAATCCAATCACACAACGTGTAATCCAAACTTGACCCTCCAATTAGTCATCTACCGTTGTGACAAAAAGCGTTGCCCATCGTGACCCGGTAGCCAAAGGGTGGTAGTGTTGGCTGCTATTCCAATGGTCGTGGGTTCAAATCCTGCTGTCTCCACCTGATGAGATGAAATTACGTCGAAACGCGTCGTGGTTGTGCAGTGTTTTCTGGTGGGCAACACCCAATTTCTATCTGTAGTTATAACTTAGTTTAATATATGTTATTGGTTTAAAAAGCCATAGCGTGTATCCAAACTGGGAAATTTTCTGCTTGCATACAAAATTTATATTGCTTTAGTGAATCAAACCTTAAATTTATAACCAAATGAGAACAAATGTTAATATCTGTTCTCGTTTGGCTTCATTGTAATAAATGCATAGATGGTTAAGTATGGAAATGAAAACCCATACTTAAGTTCTATCTGCCCAAACGCTTGAAAAATTACCACGGTATAATCTATGGTTTTTAATTTTTACCAATACCACCATTTTATTTGCGTTCAAATCAAGTGACTTCTCCACAGACATATTTTTACTGGGCCATTTTACTAAGTAACAGACATAAGGAATTTATTTTAATCCACTGGACTTCTTAGCCTGGTGAAATTTGCGGTAACTTCTGATTTGTATGTTAAAGGAATAATAAGACATTCTTGTTGGTCACATGATATGACTGGCAAATCGATTTAACAAGGTAGTACCATAATCATAGCACTTACTAGACTCTAATTTAAGCATCGAGTATTACTCTCATCAATTATACACGGCCATTTATCGTCCCTTATTCCTAGATGAAATAAATTATTAATGTATTCTACAAAGAATTCGCACATTTATTTGGTTTATTTTATTTTTCAAACGAAATGCAACCAGAAATATTAAGTGCGCATTGACCCCGACAAAATATTTTGTAATTTTTTATGTCGATTACACGACGTAGGTCAATGTTTACAGAATCCAGTGATCTATTGTGCTGTCGGTAAATAATTTGTACTGGCGTTGTTGCGTTGTTTTTTCGCGCATGGCGTTTTTGTACAGTGATTTGCACCAGTGTAGGTAAAATCATCATTGCAACCCCATTCGTCCATCGCAAGCAGCCTCATTATTTGCGATTTAGGCGCATAGTGCAGGGATGGGAATTCCAAAGACAAAACGCTTAACTCCTAAATAACTGAGTTTCCTTGTCTATTTCCCAAATACATTTTAGGTACCAGTTTCTTAGGTAGAAGGATTCTCGAAATTAACGTAAAGATGAAAGCAGAATCAAAATTCTGGGAATGCAATTAAAACATCTTAATGCGAAGGTACATTTACTTGGTTTATTTTAAGCTTGGCATCTTACACTACTAGCAGTGGAATGCACGATTTTGTGTTCATTATAATGGCATGAAATTTGGGCGATCGAGCGGTAAAATATATAATGACTTCTGAACAATCAGCGGAATATATTTTGGACAATTGACAGTCATGCGCCTGCTTCTTGTTGCGCGGTCATGACAAATGTAATGACTTTCTGCGGAGCACTGCACAGTTTTGCTTAAATCTGCGTATTGCAAGCTGCTTTACTTTAAGTCGTTAAGATAGTAATCCACTTTTCATTTTAGCCTAACGTAGTCAGCATTTTGAACATGCATCTGTATGAAATATAGGCCGATATGGTGTTTTATCGTGCGTTGTATATGTGGCAATAAAAACAGTGGTTTTAGCATCATGTTGCATGTGTGCTGACTTGTGGAGCCTTTTTCATCTTGGGTTTCCTATCGCATTAGTTACTACTACAATAGTGTTCCGAATCAAGCTGCAGCAAAGTATGTGTTGAGATGAAGTGTAAACACCTAACACTCTCGCCGCCGCTTTAACACAACCAACACAACGCGCAGTACCAACAATTAATGTGAGCCAATTGATAATCTAAGCTAAATCTATTTATGCATAACTTCCTTAGCAGCCCATCCGATCAGCAGTTTTACATAAAGTTGGAAGGTAACTACGTTTTTCTACTAATTTGTGGGAGCAAGCTTGTTCTCTGTTAGGATTATATATATACTTTGCCACAATGTTTCCTTTCCACGAAAACGTTATAATTATCCATTTTTTGAACCGGAAACTATAATCCCTATAGTAAGGTGTCATTTGCTATACGCCATAAATGTGACTTCTAGTTAACTTTAACGATTGATTCTATGTTGATAAGGCGTGGATTATAGGTATATTACATAGTCGCTTTTTGTAAGATAGTATAATAACAACTGAAAATCACCGTCAACTATAAGAAGTTAATAATTAAAAAAGTCACCGTTGTAAAACGGTAAGTGGCCGCTTATTCGTAGGAACACAGTTATTAAAATTTAATTATCATACATTACCCGGACAAAAACTTCACCATCTTACTATTGTATCCAATGAGCATAGAAAACTAATCAACTACCTAACTGGACCATGATATAGTGCGATTATTGTTTGCCTTTCTAAAATGATACGCAAATCACATTCGTAATCCACGTCGACATCTTAAATATCATTGAAAAATGTGTAATAGATGTGTATTCTGTTGTTTTATTCCAGTATATGACCAGTAAATAGTAACGGAAATCTGTATTTATCCAAGTCAGAAATTTTCAGCCGAACATTACATTTCTACTACTAACTTTTCCGATCAGCTTCAGTCGATTTGAGGCTGGGTACTTGACGTCATTAAGTAAACCCAAGGGACTTTGAAGCGCAAACTTTTGCAGGCGGACTATCTATGACTGATGCATTCCATGGGCTAGAATTTTGCGATGTCTGCTCCAAACTTTTGACGTAAACCACACAGTCTTTAAGGTTAGTTGGATAGTTTTTAATTAGATCTACTAAGCTAATAACATGTTCGTTCATGAAAATGAGATTATGACTAGTACCCTATTGCGAATCATTGATCAATGATTATTAGCCGTAATCTATTAGCCAAACAAAATCAAGTTTGAAGTAACGCACTCAGTTTCATAAGACACAAAGTTAATCAAGCATTTGTTTTAAAAGCCAAACAGGAAAATTACCGTACTGTCCAGCAGGCACCTAAGTATAACAGTTGTCTTACTTTGCTAAGGAATTTAATTCCCTTTCCATTTATAAGAAATACAATAAGGTACGAGGTCATTTCAATGGCCAAACTCGCAGTTTTGACATTGATTTCACGCAACGCGCGATATAAAATGTCTTATTAGCAGTAATTTGCACATGTCATTCCAGTTTTGCTTAACTTTACCAACAGCTCCTTAAAACGGACGCCATATGAGAGTGCTTTCAGTGATACTGCCCATGTTATCGTATGACTTGAAAAATTCCGCTATTAACCGCCGATCAGCTTTCACTAAAATGTTGTACCCATATAAATACCAACACCGTTAATCCGTTTTCTAGCGACTCCTCACCAAACTTGAGGAATTCTTCGAACCTGTTCTTTGAGGCCAAACTTCGATAAGTCCAAACGTAGTAAATATTGACAGGTGTTAAAGAGAAATCCACATATGTGCTCAAGTCTGCCAATATATAAGAAAATGTAGGTAGATTCAGTTAAAGCAGTTATTATTTTACAATTGTTTAGTAAACCAATGAGAATTCAAATTTCTTATTTACAGACACTTCATGTTACGTCGTACATGAGTTGGTGTTACATCAGATCATAATAGGATTAAGCTGTGGCCAAGCATATAAAAATATTTAACATAGTATTACGTCCCTAGCTTCACCATCCTAAGGTCTACTGCTGTTTATATTTTTAGCAGAGGGCCCATTATGAACAACATAAACGGAGAAGTCCGATGTTTTCAAACCAAAATATGCTTAAGACTTGATTTGAACTCGTCTCATAATGACGTACTAGATACATGCTTTACTGCTTGATCCAGTAACATCCATTCCACTTCAAAGTTGGTGTGAACTTAACCCGAAAACAGTCCCCAAACCATTATATTTCTAAATAGAGCCTACAGGTACAAATGATGGTTGGCGATGTTGAACTAAACCTAACATAGTGTGAACGAATAAGTCAAAATTATATGCTACTCGTATCGCTTCGAATCACATCACGACGACAACTTTGACATCCCGTGTTCATAAAACTTCTTCAGCAATTATCTCGTTAATTTTTGATAGCTGTCGTTCAGTTTTATTTAATGCAATAGCGTGATCCCGATTCAGGTTGAGCTAACATATATTTTCGGTAAATCATCTTCAGGCTTATGCAATAATATGCAAGCCATAATGTGTAAACAGACATTACAACTCATTACTTTTAGAGCGTTAATTTGATACTGACAATGTTGTCTGTTAAGTTGTGATCACCAACTGCATATGACTTTGCGGGGCACAGGTCATCAGCCATCTTGGATAGGTTAGCCCCAAACCACTTTGTGTTAAACTTGGATGTTTTGGAGTAGGGTAAAGATTGTAGAAAGTAGAAGTCACGATTAAAATTCAGGCACAATAATATGCCTCGACGGGGAGTCAAACCCCGGTCTACGAATTTACGGTCCGCTGCTCTACCACTGAGCTACCTAGGGCTGACGATTAGGTGCGCAAATTTTAACGCATGAATTCTGCTTCGTGCGCAACATATTGCCAATGTGCTCACAGTACCTGTCCTGATGTTGCAGATTGGCTCACTCACTCGTCACTTCCCAATAGACTGAAGTTCCTGTCCTTCAGACGTCCAATGGGCGATGGTAGATTAATGGTGGATGTTTGTGAGTAGTGTAAAGTTCGAAGAAAGTAGAAGCCACGATTAAAATTCAGGCACAATAATATGCCTCGACGGGGAGTCGAACCCGGTCCACGAATTTCCGGTCCGCTGCTCTACCACCTGAGCTAGCGAGGGCTGACGATTAGGTGCGCAAATGTTAACACATGTCTTTTGCTTGGTGCGCGACGTGTTGCCAATAAGCTCACAGTATCTGTCCTGATGTTGCAGATTGACTCACTCACTCGTCACTTCCCAGTAGACCGAAGTTCCTGTCCTTCAGACGTCCAATGGGCGATGGTAGATTAATGGTGGATGTTTGTGAGTAGTGTAAAGTTCGAAGAAAGTAGAAGTCACGAGTAAAATTCAGGCACAATAATATGTCTCGACGGGGAGTCGAACCCGGTCCACGAATTTCCGGTCCGCTGCTCTACCACTGAGCTACCGAGGGCTGACCGTTAGGTGCGTGAATCTTAATCGTGACTTCTACTTTCTACAATCTCTACCCTACTCACAAACATCCAAATTTAATCTACTATCGCCCGTTGGACATTCGAAGGACAAATACTTCAGCCCATTGGGAAGTGACGGGTGAGTGAGTCAATCTGCAACACCAGGACAAGTACTGTGAGCACATTGGCAATATGTTGCGCACGAAGCAGAATTCATGTGTTAAAATTTGCGCACCTAATCTTCAGCCCTCGGTAGCTCAGTTGTAGAACAGCGGACCGTAAATTCGTGGACCGGGGTTGGACTCCCCGTCGAGGCATTTTATTGTGCCTGAATTTTAATCGTGACTTCCACTTTCTACAAACTTTACCCTACTCACAAACTTCCAACATTAATCTACCATCGCCCCTGGGACATTCGAAGGACAGATACTTCAGCCCATTGGGAAGTGACGGGTGAGTGAGTCAATCTGCAACACCAGGACAGGTACTGTGAGCACATTGGCAATATGTTGCGCACGAAGCAGAATTCATGTGTTAAAATGTGCGCACCTAATCGTCAGCCCTAGGTAGCTCAGTGGTAGAACAGCGGACCGGAAATTCGTGGACCGGGGTTCGATTCCCCGTCGAGGCACATTATTGTGCGTGAATCTTAATCGTGACTTCTACTTTCTACACACTTTATGTTACTTCTTCTGAATAAAGCCCCGATTCACACAACCGGAGCGCAATTGCCTCTGTGGCTTCTAGTAGTCGCATTCGGAGGTAGCTTGATCGGTTTTGCGGAGCCTGATAGATAATTTTGGAAGAATCAGTTGACTTTTGGCCTATCCTGTTTATGCTAGATGTGCGGCCAACTTCCTCGATGGTAAGGCACCTACAGATCATGCGTCATCGGATAGAGCTTGCATCAGCATTCACACTTATGTTACGTCGCCCTAATTCTCGCTTCCCCCATCTAGCCGATGCCGTCTCGACAAGCCGGATGAAGTTGGTCATGTGCGTTCGATAGCAAATATTTGTAAGCGTAAGACTGTAGGGGACTTAGGAGTGGAACTTCCGTCATGCATTTTGCACCTCATGCCTATTTTGTCACACCCATAGTTAGGCATATATTTGCATACAGGTTATTGTTAATGGTACCGAGGAGGCAATTCGAAATGCATGTACCTACCAACTCTCGTTTTCTTACCGTGCTTTTCAAATTGGAGAGTGTGCTGTTCTTATTCGAGTTCTGAGCCCAAACTAATGGTGTTCCTACACTCGTTTAGAGAAGCGCCTAGTTGTACGACCAACGTAATCTTCTCCACAAGAGCATAACAATGGGTAAATACACACCTAGTTGGTGTAGACACGATCACTGTTACATGTTCACCGTCACCATCGGAGTGCTGGTGAACTGGGTTTTCATCCGTGCTGCTGAATAGGTGTGTCAGTGCAAATGAAGGACAACTCGAGAGAAGATCTATTGCAACCTCACCCTTGTATGGCAGTTGCAGGAAAACCGGTTTAGGTTCTACTATCAAAACTGCAAGCCGTTACTTCTCAGATAAAATATTGGCTCCGGTAAAACTCTCTGGATAGCTATTCTTCCTTAGCATTAAGCGAATGTAGGCCAGTTCCTCTGGATATATATCTTTCGAGCAGATGTGTTCAGTATGGCTATCTAGGAGGGTGTCAAGTTCCGTTCAAACATGTGGCACAAAGCTCCATTAATTAACTCGCTCTATGAGTAAATAGTTTGGATATCTGTCTGCACACTTTGATTTGCAAGTACTGCATAAGCCTAAAGATGAATTACTGAAAACGTTTCATTCTTTTACTTAAAACTTTTGACAATGCCATGGTCGTTTATTGCTTAAATAGACATAAATTAACCATAGTTTAAACATCATGATCATCAATACATGTTACCCTAAGGTAAGAAACACGCTGCTGCTTATGTATCGAAATGTAAAAAGATGATATTAAAAATTTGCACTACAAAGTATTCAAAATTACGACTAGATATTAGGTTCTGCATTTCGGATGAGATCTTAATTGGAGATGGCATCTAAAAGGGAAGGCGGTGAGCGAAGTAACTCACAACACAAGCGCCACTGGAGCCGGTGTTTCGCCATATCATCAACTGTGTCCAACCAAACGTCTTCATTTTCCTTAGGACCCCATGCAAGCAGTTAAGATGCACCAACCGACGCCAACTTGGAGGTGAGGTTATTCGTTTCTCTCGATCAATTCATCATTTGGACTTCGCTCCTCTTCCAGCCACAGCTTGGGCGCGCAAACCAAGTACGGTGCAGGAGTCGGTGTGTTGGTATGCAAAACACGTGTCCCAGACATCGGAGCCTAGTGTGTGATATGTTGTTGCTAAGCAGCTCACTCACACTTCATGCATCGTATATGTGACCCAAAACACATTCATTGCTCAAGCGGTGCTCCAACCAGACATAAACCAATCTGCTAAGAAAGCGATGATCGAACTTTACTATCATCGTTACGCCTGTCGACATGGTTAGTCAGGTTTCACAGCAATATAAGAGAGTTAAACGTGCGGGTACAATATAAACTCTGCCCTTCAGAGAGAGAATGGTGTCGCGCCAGCGCCATAGGTGGCAGATGTTGGCAAAAGCACTTCGAGCTTTTGCTGTGTGGTTCTTAACCTTAACTTCAATCCCACGGGCGCTAGTATAGCTGCTCAGTACTTGAATTCTTGGACGACTTCTAGCTGATCAGCAAGTAAGGTCAGCGCAGGAGGGGCTTCCTGCCAACCTTGGAGAAGTACTTCACATTTCGAGAGCTATGCGTAGCCCAAAACGATTGAAAGCCAGTGCTAATCAATCCTTTGCTGCTAGGCAGATTTGAGAGCTGTTAGGCAATATCGTCCGCATAAAAAATCAAGACATCGCTCGCACCTTCTAGGTCGTGTACAGCAAAAGCTGTTTCCAAGACTTCGTCAAAAGTGAAATAACATAGAAAATGTGACTGCAGGCATCCTAGTCTCACACTGTCAGGGATATTGTGGGGCGGCGACAGTTCGCCATGAACACTCACTCTGCCCGAGGATTGTGCGTACGTCGCTTTGATAATGTTTAACTAATTGTCGGGCACACCCTTTGTTAGCAGAGAGTTCCAAAGGGCACATTGATCTGCCGGATCAAGGGTACCTTTGACGTCGAGAACCCGGATTACGGTGGGTCACCAATAAACGTGACGGCTCTCCAGCAATTGATGCAAGGAAAAGATGTGATCGACGCAGCCACGACCTCGGCTTGCTCTTCGAGAATCTGGTTTTCACGAGTGCCAGTCAGTCTGTGAAGTAGAACAAAGGCAAGAAATTTAGTGATATTTGGGAGCAGACCGATCAATCTATGATGGACGCATTCTGAACGGGAGCCCCATTGAAACTTAAGACTATGACGGAACGGCTCCAGTCTGTAGGGAGAGTTTCCTGCTCCCAATGTTTTACTAGCGACTGGTGTAAATCGTTTACAAAAACACGTTCTCCGAATTTGAAGAGGGCTGAGGAAATTTTATCTGTCCCTACGGCCTTATGCGATTTCAACGATATAATCTCACGTGCAACTTCTGCGCGTGATGGATCAGAGAGAAACGTAACTGATGTCCGAGAAAGAAAGTGATAAACTGAATTTGTCAAACAGTCTTGAAATATGTCCGGCCAAATGCTCCAAGCGTTTTGACAAGCTGTGGATCGGCGGTCCACTCTCATCACGTATGTTCTCTCTAAATTCAGGTTTCTGCTGCCTGTTTTCCGTATAAGACGATGATTACCAGCCGTTGCGGCCGTTTCTACTACCGATGCACCAGGCTTCGCGGTCACTTTTTAGGCTAGCACCTAGATTTGTTCTAAGAATTTGCTAGTCAGACTGCATTCTCTTCTAACTGGAATACACGGCGAGTATCTATATGTCCCGGATACCTTATGTCCAGGTTTGCAATTTGGTTTCCCATATGATGACATACGTACTGAATGCAACATTTGACGAATATGCAACCAGTGATCTACAACGATGTTCAGTGTGTGCTTATCAGTCCGGAGGCCAGCGTACTCTGATATACATTTAACACCTAGTTTCATCAGTTGGCTGATACCTATGCGGTTACAGGGATGTTGTGAGACGTTGCAGACATCCGCTGAAACGCACCCGAAGGTCGACATACACAATATCCTGTTCGGAGTCGACACTCGTGCTCCAACTCAACAGAGTTTTGTATGCAACCTCTCTAGCGGTAACTAATCGCGATGGGATTGATTCGCATCCATTTCTGGTCCGAGACTGGTGGGCGCCAAGTCACTCTTCTGCGGGCGCTGTGTCGAAAGTTAGTGTCCAGGAGAAAAGAAAGATCATCTTCACACAGATGTAGCAACCGCTCACTGTTATCATTACGAGAGTCTGCACCATGTTGCCAGTCCCAAATGAAGCTCCTCAGTAAAAACATTTTCCGACAATGAGGGTTCAGATTACCCGCAAGCAACAACGTATCCGTACTTTTTCTTTACGGAAGAAGATCGTTGACGTGGTGACAAAGTCTTCTTTAAACGAATCAGTGCAGCAGTTTGTCAAGGCGTAGGCCGCAAGGCTGATCAGGCACCGTTTGTCACCGCACGATCTCAAAGCCTGAAAGGAGCCAGCCAGTCTAACGATGCAGATCCGGCTGTTGACTGGGTTCCAATCTACAAGGACTGATTCAGCCCGAGTACACAAAACCATACCGACACCTGTATGACCGGCACTTAAAGCTGCGTCATCTCCAGAAAGACGCATTCAGAATGAGCCGCCAGTGACGCTTGTAGCGGGTCACATGATAGACACGGAGCGCAAATCTAGCAAACAAGTTCCAAATAAACAACAAATCTGGATCGACAGGGCATCTAGCGTTCGAGAAAAAGCTGCCTTTTGGCCAATCTGTAGCAAGGTGTTCACGTTGAGGTGTGCGTTTCCTCTAGGATGAATGAATCCAAAGCGAAACGGATAAACTGACGTTGCTCGTTTGATCGAACAAGGACTTATCGACTGGACTGAAGTGACCCTCTGCGATTGTGTGTGAGTTGAAAGTAAAAGACGGCCAAGTATTAAATCAAGATGGGGTCCAAGAATCAGGGGATTGGAGACTGGATGGATAAAAGTGGTTGGACTGATACACTAAGAATGAAACAATGCAAGCGGGTAAATAAGAAACCGGAACAGCCTGAGCAGTGACATCAAAACCCCTGTGCACCCTACAGTGTGTCGCAATTTGGGAGCAGTGGAATGTCCTCTGCGATGACCATAGCATCAAGAAGTTGTTTGATGAAATGATTAATTAATTGCTTGGGCAGAATACTCTCAGGTTGCCCAGACCTAGACGAGAGAACGATTAAGTTTCTCGACCAAAGACTTTGTTCCAAAGACCTTCCAGTGAGGCAGCAGTGTTTTGGCACTGTACTACAGTGTCCGTTTTATTGAGCATGCAGACGGCCTTAGTCCAAGCACCAAATTAGAGCACCAGGGGACTGTTTGTTTGGCATCTACTCATAGACTAACTCGGTATGAGCGACTCTAAAGGCGTAAAAGGCACCATCCAGCATCGCCCAATAGACCACTGATGCAAGCAAACAGTCGCACCACGTTAAGGTCCAGTGTCGTCGCAATAGAGCTTCGTTAAAAGGAGAAATGAGTGAATCAGTCTTAGAAATTTGTGCATAACATTACTTTGTAGCTACCTGTTGGAACTACAGTTCGCGAGTCGAATACCATGTGTAAAATGTGTCAGATATGGAGAGATCGCGAAAACTGAAACGGCTGTACCCAACTTGTCTTGTAGATAATATATGGAATGTATAGGGAATCTGGAAGAATTACGAATAAGAAGACCCACGAACCACAGAGCAGGAACAAGCTAATTGTATCTAAAAGCAGCAAAACTGGAGAACAGCCGGAATTTACAAAGTTCAAATGAATTTAACGTCGCGAAATGCTAAGCGAGTAAGTATTGCAAATTTGTTGCAGCATCATGTTATAGGTAGAATTAAACCAGTGATTAAGAGAAGCGATCCACAAGCATTAAGCTTCAGTCCTAGAAATGTATGAACAACACGTTCCCACATGCTGCACAAGTATTAAAATCACCAAACAAAACACGCTAAAAAAAGGAAAATCGCTAATTGCATTGTTAAGCGACTTCAGCTCTCTGAACGATGCGATCGAAAGGAACTTAGCAACCTTATAAAATGCTTGACAGATAAAGTCAAAATTCTTCAGCTGGGAAGGGATCAGTGCAGCAAACAAAGTTGGGTATGCAGCTTAATGGAGAAGCATCGAAGTGAGTATCTTTTAAAAGCAGTTGTAACATGGAATACTTAATGCGTGGAACGGTGTGGACGCAAAATCTGGCATCTGAGCTCACTAAAACCATACAGATGGGTGGCCATCATATTCTGCATTAACTGCACATCCAATACTTAAGAAATAAATCGGCAGCATCTGAGGCAGTATTGCTAATATTTTTCGGAACAGCCTTCAGTGTGACCTCTACTAGGCAAATAACTTCTGAGTCTTTGATTTTCAGGTTTGGGGCACCCGCCGTGTATTCTGAATTGCGACACGCACTGCCAGTCTAGGCCCGATTTCACTTTAAATACAACTTCTGCCAATATGGTCATAGGGACCGTCACTGAAGTCAATGGTTTCGGTGTGGTTCTTTCATCTCGGCAATGTGGATGGAAGAGAGCCACACCGAAACCCTTAACTACTGCGTCTATTCCATACTAGTAGGTAGAACCGAAACATACGAAAACCTATACGTGTAACTCTGGGCTACTTCATTTGTATCAACTAAATAACATCAGCTGCACTATGAGATACCGTATTGGGTACTGAGTGTACCGAAACACAACCCATACTTTTTGGTACTGGCCTGAGTACAAGCACTATAAGCAATACGAACGAACAGCTTGAGGAAAGCTCATTTTTGCAACTAGTTACAAACACACACAACAAAAGTACAGGACGGTTGGCAAGTATGTGAATTCAGCATCCTGGTTTGAGTATATATGTTAGGTAATTGAAGAGGGAGCAAAATACTGTCTTCCAAACAGGATGAGTTTGGGTTTATTTTTAATAGATAGGCGTCAATTTATGTATTCAGTGGCACTGAGATAAACCCGATGAAGTACAGAGTAGGAACGCTATGCTGTTTCGATTCGTTTACAAAACGACCACGTTGGTAAGTATTTACAAAACAAGGGTAGATAAGTATAACAGCAGACCTCTGCTAAAGTGCAGATTTCGAATGCTCATCTTGATCAATTATCGATAGGGAAGCAGCTGTTGCATCATCTGTTGAGCGCAAGATTTCTAACAAATTCTTACAATTAACCAATAATTTTCCAATATAGAGAGTTGTCAGTCTAAAAACAGAAATATATCGAGGTTGCGTGGACTAATAGGCAAATTCATTTTTGTAAGAATTATCCTTTGATAATTTGCACGTAGTAAATACGCAGCGGATAGATGCTAAGGTGCTTCAAGGTTCCTATGTAGAATATGTATTGAGCACGAAGGAGGAGGATAAAAAGTTGGTCTCCGTTTATTGAATCAGGTGATCTCGAATTACCAGAAGGTACACATGCTGCATTATGGACACATATTATTGACAACCTGTAGCAGTATCAACAGAGCTAACTGATTTTCTGCGCCCTTATATACAAGAAGATCGCACCGACAGTCTGATTTATTGCCTTTGCTCTGTCTAGGTTTTGTCTTACAATAGGATGAAGAAATATCCTTCATTACATGCGTACCTCAAAAATAACCCGCACCATGCTAACCATAACAGGCCATATCAAGTCAGGTCACCATAAGTTTTATGTACCAGAGTGGGTGAATCTTCAGACGTTACGATATCAACTATTGATGGGCTCAAATAATGCCATTATATAGGTAGCATTTTAGATAGAAAAATGACACCCGGTACTTAGATGAAACTCAAGCAAACGGTTCAGAATCTGCAGCTAACTTATTCCTATGACGTTACAGTGTCGCTGACCAGTTTATCAATGTGGATTATGATATCTCAGATTGCAGAACAATTCCAATTCTTTGAACTTGTTTATGAGTGCAAGACCGAATTCCAAGTTCTACGTAGCACGCCTGGTGGGGTTAAGAACTTTTAATTGACAAAGAACAACATTTATGGGCTTGTAATTATGTTAACCGAAGAAAATGGCAAAAGCAAATAACAACGGTGTTAAATAAAATTTAAATTACGCGATCCAAATAAAATGTACATTCCAGCGAAAACGAAATGGCCATTTTAAACTTCAGCAAATGTGAATTCCCTTAATGCATTTAAAAGAAGTGTAAGTTAAAGACATAAATTGCGAGGTACTGAATGACGGAATAGCTTGTATTTTCCACTGGGTACCCATCATCAGAAGGTTGAATTCAGTGTGTTGTTGTCGACGGCACCAATTCTATAAAATATGTGTGTAATCCAAACAAGGATGTTAGCATTAAATACCACGTCACTTCATGCATTCGCAAATTAATGTTAAGTGATTATCACGCACTGGAAGTAGCTTGGGATATTCGTAAAATAGTAAACTCATCCAAAGTGCGTGAACACTAGAGTCATTTATCTACTAAACTTCATTTAAATCTCTGGGGTTAAAAGAAGAGGTAAACAAAAGCACACGTAACATTTAAGATAAAAGCCATCTATATCCTAGGGTGCATCTTATGTTGTACGTGCGTGTGCATCGATAGTTAAAACTTAAAAGAAATGTGAAGCATCTGTTTCAAAGCGTAGTGGAAATGCAGATGTTGTTAATCAGTTGTTATTTGTGCATGGTATTCCAGTTTTATTGTGGGATGTTGCATTTTGATTAGCATCAACTCGTATGTCAATTTCCAGCCTCAGCTTTTCGATCCGACAAGACCACAATAATGCATCGCTTTGCCCGTGTTCTTACTGCACCATCTGTCCTACTACTAACAAATGGCTGCAGTTTCCACGTTTGCTATTTCCTCCATTAAAGTTCATAATCATGTTTGTAACCTATCTTTCTCCTTATATTTGTTATGAGTTTATAAACCCACCAAATTGATTATGTTTGGTGGAGTACACATTATGGGTACACAACAAGAGTCAACAGCATGTAGTCCTTTTGACAATTCTTAGCTGCTTTGGGGTGGACTACTTTCGTGCCTTCAATGTGAATAAATCGCGACCTCATATCCACTTAAATGAGCATTGCGCATCCCGGTCGCGAAGTTGAGATGCTATATAGCATGAACGTGTCCTAATGTTTATATATGAAGGTGAGTCTAACTCAAGGAATTAATCTGAACCAAGACGCCAGAGCGGTTTCAAACGCTCAGAAAGGTTTCACTTATCCTCTGGGATAGCGTAACAACAAACGTGTCGTTATCTAAAAACTGACCATATAAAAAGCAATTATAATATACTGCCTTGGCCGGCCTAATTGATCTTATCCACGTTTCGCCGTATCTGAGTCAGAATACTGACACATCATGTCTTTTTCTGCTTGCCATTTTATATACGTATATGTGAATACTCACAAAAGTTTAACCTATCAGCAAATCATTTGCAACTAGATCCAACATCCTTTGATGTTATTCTGGATAATATGTGCGCTGCCCTGTAGAAGTTCAGTACTGTTTTCTTCAGAGCAGACTTTCCTCAGCCGGCTACCACGCAACAAAAAAATTATTATGTAAAATTAAATCATGCCGCGAAATGAGGTCGTTGTTGAATGTGATGGCTGAGGAAAATGGAAGGACAAAGTGACTCAAAAAACGTACGCAGCTGAGGTCTGCTCTTAGCCATGTCAACAAGTGTATCCAGCCAAACTTGCTCATCGTGTTGCGGACCCCAACCAGGGGGTTTTGAATGTTCAACCGAGGCCAACTGCGAAGTGAAGGTTTTCATTTCTTTCGACCAAGTTTTCGCTTGACCACGTCTCTTCTTCCATCCACACCCCCGGCGAGCAAACAATGCAAGTCGCGTGAGCCGGTGGACTGACATACGTAACTTGTGGCTGAGCCGTATGAACATGGTGACTGAAATCACGGTGCTGAGCGGGACAGTTTCTATTGCTGTGTCATAAACAAGGCGCCGAACACGCTCATTGCTCATGCAATGTTCCCATCAGATGTAAGCCAAACTGAAAGGCACCGGTGGTCGAAAGTAACTAGAATCGTCATGTCGGCTGATCAAAGGGACCAGGTATCACAACAGTAGAGTAGGGTCGACCGTACGGCTACATTGTGCACTCTACCCTTCAGGGCGATGGTGATGTCGCGCCGGCCCCATAGGTGGCGAAGACTAGCAAAAGCCACTCGAGCTTCTGTTATGCCATTTCTGGATATCTTCTATCTCAAGTGGGCTTATACAAGTTCCCATGTAGTTGGATTTATAAGTACACAAATAAATAAATAAACGTTTTATTCCTCAGCAGTGCGAGGCACAGACCAATTGGGTGGTCTTACCAACATGTACAGCGTGATCGCATAATATAGTTAATTTTACGTCTTTTGATCATTGGTTCCCATATGGGTTTTTGAAATTATTAGCAGTTTGGAAGAAGTAAAAAGATAAAGAAACTGAGAACAATAACAAATGTAGATTTTACGGAAAGTTCAAGTAAAGTAATACGGTCATCCATGGAACTATCCCCAGGGGACTTGCTTCTATGCAGGGTATTCCAACGATGGGTTTCACCCGCACTTCCATGTTCCAATTGGCTCTGTGCCTGTGTGGCAAGATAGTAAATAGGCCATCAGAACTAGGTGTCAAATGTCTTCTTTTAGGGCTGTTTTATGCATACATTATAGGCGATGAAGCCTCAGCCCGTTCTGTCATGCGGATCAATCAAGTATGGCACTTTTATGTTTTAAGCCAGCGAGTCAGTAGTAATATGATTTGCATGGGTATACTTTTTTAATTTGGAAGCTGTAATCCGTCGCCACAAGTGATCAGCCCAGTCATGACCAACGGTGAAACAAAGATGAAGATAAAGTATGGGGAATTATAAAACATAATAATGAATACAACCGCTTACCGATAGGCCAATCACAATTTGATGGAAAATCTTGGCGAGTGACGACGATGGTACAGAGACATCAGCTTGAAAAGCGTAGTGCATCTACGAACCAGTGCGTCAAAGGAGAAAACAGAATTGGTCAGACGGATTAATAGGAGTAAGATCGTTCTCAAATATATACTCAAGAATGCAGTTATATGTAGGTAATCTTATATTATTGAAACGAATAGAGGATATGGTGACTTTCATACGTATCCAGGACCTTTCTCATACAAATCATCTAGAGTCACCGTTTGGCTTAGTGTTGACCAGATGTTTGTAACAGTCAGGTGAATATTAATCATGCGTCTGAATTGTGCATAAGTAGTGCAGTTTCTAACACTCGGTGGAAGTTTGTTCCATATTAACGCAAATATTACAGAGAAAAGTTTTGAGCGGAGCTTTGTGCGAGACTTTGATATTTTCACTGTGCGCTCGCTGTTTCTTAGTTCATAGCGCGTACGAGTCTGGAAATCGAGTTGTGGCTGAGCAGTGAAGCTTAACCCGAATAGTAAGCGGCATAGAAGGCACAGATTAAGTTTGAGTCTGCGTAGCCATAGCGGCTCCAGATTTAGCGCCTCGCAACGCTCACCGTATGTCATAGTATTAAGCAAGTTCAAAAACCCTTTTGTGAATGATCGTTGAATGTTTTCTAGTGCTATAATATCCACTTTTCCAGATTACTACGCACTATCGTACAGTACTCAAATTTCGGCCTAACACATTTTAAAAGCTTGAAGCCTGGAATCCCTCAAAATAAGAGTTCGACTTATATAGGCAATCACTTTTCTGGCCGAAGCCTGCAAGAACATAACATGCTCTAAAAAGTTAAATGAGGCAGAATATCTTAGACCAATGTCTCGGACTGCGCCACACACAGGAAAAGGGGTATCGTTTAATGTAAGGATGTTTAGTGGAGGGCCACAGCAGTGGTACAATAGATTATTCTTGTCCGTGGCAAAGTGCAGCTTCCAGGAGTTACTCCAGAGCTCTAATGCGGACAAGTCAGACTGAATATAGGCTAAGTTAGGACTACATTGCCCAGGGGCGGAACAATACACAATTTCAACATTATCTGCGTAAAGGAACGGCTTTCCATACGAGATTTCGTCGAGGAGATCGTTGAAATAGATTAAGAATAAAGGCGGGCCTAGCATGCTACCTTGGATCACTCCACTAGAGATTGTAGTGGATTCGGATGTGTGGTTACCGATTTTGACTACTTGCTTTCTACCCTCGAGGTAGGAAGACATCCACTCTAGAAGCGAATTAGTGATATCATAGGACATAAGCTTCTGCAACAATAAATTGTGTGGGACACGGTCAAAAGCCTTTTGGGTGTCAAGAAATATTACGATGACGGCAATTCCGGCGTCTCTTGCTTTATTCACATAATCAAAGTAATCTAACTGGCAGGTAGTGCACGACCTACCTTTTAAGAAACCGTGTTGATGTTTACTGAGAGGACTCATAGAACTCAAATATTCTATTATGCGTTCGTTAACTATCCTCTCCATGATTCTGGAGATAATAGATGTGTGGTGGATTGGGCGGTAATTTTTTACATCTTGCAGGGATCCGCTTTTGTGTCTTGGTATTATAGTTGTTTGCTTCCAGTGTATAGGATACTCCCCATTGAACATGGAAAGTGTAAATACATTAAGCAAAAACAGGGAGATGTCTCTACCTCCGTGCTTTACCAGTATTGTAGGGATGTTGTCAGTGCCTGGTGAGCATGTTGGCCGAACTAATCTGAGTTGGAGGCATATGTCACTAAGTGTAAATTCAACAGTTTGGAGTGTATTTCTGCCTCTGTGTAGCAGCTTGAGCTGAGGAACTTCATTCGCTTTAGTGCTATAAGTAGACATGAAGTAGTCATTGAAGATCGAACATATGATTGCACGGTCGGTTATGGCAGTTCCATCAGAGTTAACAATGGTATTTACACAACTTGATTTACTATTCTGCCTACGGTCCAAAAGTTTTGAGATGCAGCCTACCAGGTTGGTGCCCTTCAGTGCCATTACTTCCTCAGAGCATAGCATTTTGTGGTGGTCTTGGTATAACGTTGTAAGCAATCTGGTGTGGAGCATCAGCAGAGTAAAATCGTTAGTTTTCCTAAATTTTTTCTTCATTTTATAAAGTCTAGTGGCTACCTTATTTGAGATGCCTGCAGGAGCAGCAGTCCTTTTCAACTTCTTAGTGCGTTCTGGAGTCACAGCTTCAACACAAAGCTGAATGCGGTGGTAGTATTCATTACAGGCAATTTGTACATTCTGTGCTAAGAAGAATGGATCCCAATATGAAGACCTTATAAGATCCGAGAAAATTGACCAATTCACAGAAGAGAATGGGCTGTAATTGACCATTGATTCTGTCGGTTTAGAAAGAATTTGGAAAGAACAACCAACAATGTTATGATCACTACCCGGCAACTTGTCACCGATGTATGTGGACACATGCGAACATCCCATCGTAAATATTAGATCACGTGTGTTACCAAACCGTGTAGGTTCTGTGACCTGCTGTACCCATCCTAGTCGATCAAGAGTAGACATAAATGGATTGTGTTTCTGTGGTTTATTGTTAAGGGAGCATGACATTTCGGGCATATTAAAATCCTCAGCGATTATTTTGTTAGTGTATGAGAGGTCAGTAATAAGGGCGAAATTGTCCAACAAGTCATCGGTCACGGTGAGTGTAGACGATGGGGGTCTGTAAATCCAAACTACTAAGAGATTTGTTGGATTAATAGAAATTGTAATCCACACCGAGTCAGGAAGTTTCCGTAGGAGTGGTTCACTCAGAGGCAGAACCAATATTTGTCTTTGACCTAGATTATACAGCCACCACCTCTACCATAAAGACGGTCATTACGAAAGATGTTATAACCCAGTATCCTGAACAATGTGTCAGACATCTCTGCTGAACACCATGTTTCTGTAATTAGTACTATATCAGGAGAAGAAAGGTGAAGAATATTACGCAGGAAGTGCATTTTATTTAACAATGAACGGGAACTAATTAAAAGTAAGTACAGTGTCTTGGTATCCGTTGGTTTGTCTAAAGGAATCCAGGTACAAGACACCAATGAGGTGGTATTTGGAGAGAGTGGAGTGGGGGTGGTGCATGCGGAGGACATATAATTTGGGGAATTAGTGTCATTTGGGGTGCGGCGAGTAAAACTCCACTGGACCCCCAAAAAAGGTCGGAAGAGTGAAATACTGGGAAAATGGCGACCCACTGGGAGACTACAGTTTTCTGGCTGTTGCACATAACCTACGTGCCAGTTAAGGTTATTTACATGTTGAGGTAGTTTGAGAGGATTTTGGTTAGGCCAATGTTTCTCAGCTACTTGAAGTTCACTATCAAGTGGCTCACAATTTATGGAGCGCACAGGTCGCATATTCAAATGCTGCATGTTTGGAGATATGCCGATTGTCTGCTGGTTTTCAGTGGTGACATTTGGTGGAACGTTTAAAATAGCTGGGTTTTTATTGTGCATAGGAGCACCCGTATAGTTTCCACGTGAGGTTTTGCTACCAGTGTTCTTTGCAACAAGGCTGTTCCGCAGTTCGAAAGATTCACAGCTTTTAGGAGAGGAGTATTTCAGTTTCGTACCAGAGCGTCTATGCACCTGGTTGGTGAATGACAAAGAGTAAGTAGAAATAGTTTGAGAAATGGAACTTTCTTGTATGTTCGGGGACGAGTTGCGCGGTAACGCTGAACTCATGTGACACTGAATGGAGTCAGAAGCGATAATTTTAAGACAGTTGCTATTTGATTTCAACCTTAGAGCTGATTCATTTATGATCAGAGTGTCATCTAGGTCAACCAGGTGGGGAAGTTCCTGAGTTTCCGTGGGTAGCGGAATATATTGGTCACAGACTGTTTGTCGGAAATAGGCTTTTTTGCACTCCCTTTGTAGTACTGTTAAATCTGGTTTCAGGACCATGGACGCGTAATCTTTCCTAAGGGATAGTACGTTCCTACTACAAATGAATTTTTCAGCAAGTGTGTCGTTTGCGAATTTAAAAGGTACTGGACAGACATGTTTCGGAGATTTCTTTCGCAGCCTCACGCAAGAAAACTGCAGTCTTTCAATATGACAGTCGTTTGCCAATGCAGAGGAGATAGACTCAAGAGATAACATTTCTGTCAAACTGAATGCTATAACCTTTTTGGAGCGTTTAATGCGATCATGCACCTCAAATGCAACATGTTGTATAAGATTCCCAACGGATCGAAGGTGTTCGATTTTTGGTGTATCTGGAGTGTTAAAAAGATACTTAAGCAAGTTAAATTGCTCCAGCACTTGGTACAGAGATTTAAACCTTTCCTTCAAATCCTTCAGCTGTAGTTCAAGCGCAGCAATCGTTTCAATCGCTTTAGTGGGCGATTCTGCAATAACTACGCTGTGCTCTATCAAAGAAACCTTATGCAAACTATTATTTGATCGCTTTTTTACTCTTTCGCGCAACTTCGGCTTTATTTTTATCTTAGATGATGAGCCTCTAATTTTTTCCGTGCTGACGGATTGGTTATAAGCAGGATGTTTTGCCAGCATTTCAATGGCTTCCTGTCTCTTCTCTGAGTTTCTTGATTTAACTGAGGTAAAGAGCATTTTTACTGCTTGGTCAGTCGGTTTTAGGGCTTGTGAAAACTATTTTATGTGGACAAGGATAAGAAAAGTGAGGACAAATTTCACCGTTTTTGTTACAGTGATCAAGAGGAATCAAACAGTTATCGACAATCCGCCGAGGGAACAGACTAGGATTTTAGAGTTTATACGACGTATCTAAGGTGCACGAGAATTCACACAGGTCCAAACAGGCCACGGTTACAGATGCAATGAACGATACAAACCAACCGGTTGTAAGAGCGCTCAGTCGTCCAAATTCCGCCGAGGGTAGTCTGTCCTTCAATAATCGACCGCTCCGTGCACAGGTAGCCCTGAGGTCAATTCCGTGGCGCGCCGCGTCACGTTACGAAGGACATCTAGCTGATCCTCACCAAAGGTCAGCTTAATGGCAATCCCTGCCAATCTTGGAGGACAGCCTTGCACTTCGATAGTGGAAAGCAAAGGCCGAAGCGGTGACAGGCAGTGCTAACCTGTCCATTGCGTTTTGGCCCGTCTGCATAAGTCAAGTCAAGAAGTCGTTCTCCTGGGAGCAGATTCCCACCTTCTCTGTTGTGCTATGTGTACATGATTTCCATGATTGTCAATAGCGGAGTTAAAGAGGAAACGTGACAGCGGGTATCTTGGTCTCACACCGCTGCATATACTGAAGGAAGGCGAAAGCTTGCCGTAAGCCCCCACTCTGCCCGTGCTACACGCGTGTTTTGCGCAGATAAGATTTACAGATTTATCAGGCACACCTTTCCTGAGTAGACAGTTCCAAAAGCCACATCGATCAACCGAAACGAATGCACTTCTACGTGGAGGAACATGACAACGGTGGGAATCCTATATGTGTGACGGTGGTCCAACAGCCGATGCAAAGTGCAGATGTGGTCCACTCAGCCAGGACCCCGACAAAACTCAACTTGATCCTCATACATCTGGCTTTCACGAGCGCCTGTCACACTATGAAGGATTACGGAGGCAAGTAATTTGGAGGTGATGGGGACCATACTGACTTCTATGGTTGCCGCCTTCGGAAAGCGAGCCTCCTTTGTAGGTTCGGACAGTAACGAATCTGCTGTAGTCGGTTGGGACAATTTCCTGCTCTCACAGTTTCACTATTCACTCATGTAAATTATTAACAAGAACAAGACCTTCAAATTAGTAGAGGGCTAGATGAAGTTTAACTGGTCCCGCGGCTTTGTTCACCTTCTACACGTTCGACTTTTGACCGTGAGTGTTGATCCAAATGGATAGCCCAGGGAGCATGGCGATCACTTGCCGGCGAGAAATCTAACAATTTCCACCCATTAAATTGTCTTGCAAAATGCTCATCCCAACAATCCAGACGCGTTGACAAGTTGTGTATAGGCTGCCCACTCTTGTCATAAATTGTTTCACTAACACCAGGTCTCCTGCTGCCTGTTTCCCGGAGCAGACGGAATAACTTTCCATGGTTAACAAGGGCAGTGGTCACTTCCATCTCTGATGCACCAAGGGACCACCAGGAATCGCAAGGAATTTTGCCCGGAGCTCTTTGCGAGTTTCATTTGTTCGCTTCCAGTTGGAATATGCCGACGAGCATCGATAAGTTCCAGAGACTGCGAAGAGGCCCATTATCCATGTTGGCGATTAGACATACCACATGAGGATTTTCCTGCTGCTAGTAAGGTCTGGTGAATATGAGACCAATGAGCTTCATTTGCATCCAGTGACCGCATATTCAACTGGCATGACAGCGTACTTTGATAGTCATTCAGAATAGCCGGTTTCGCCATTTGGCTGGTGTCAATGCGCTCCAAACTTTGTTGTGGCCTTCCGCCAAAACGCATCCGTTTGTCGGCACATACAAGTGCATGGTCGGTGTCTGCACATGTTCTCCAAATCGAGTGACAGTTCTGGACGATGAACCTCTAGCGTTAACTGGTTGCAAGGGAATCTATTTGCCTCCAAGGCAGGTTCGAGTCTGGTGGGCGCCTAGTCATCCTCCGGCGTGTGCTGTGTCGAAAGTTAGTGCTGGCAAGAAACAAGCGAACATTTTCACACAAACGAAGTAACTGCTCTCTGTTGTCATTACTGATGCCGGCCAGATGCAGTTCATCAGTAAATAATTTTCGTCCGCTAACACAACTATGTCTGTGCTTTTTCTGTGGCGAAGTAGCTCGTTCAATCGACGATAGAATTTGTCTTGTACCGACTCATCGCTAGAGTTTTTGAGTGCATTAGCAACCATAACGGGTAGACACCTTTTAGTCCCGTGCAGCTTCGAAGCTTTGAACGAGCCAGCCAATCTGACCCCACACAACTGGCCACTAATTGGAATCCAATCAACCAAAATAGCTACAGCCTTGGAACTCTGGGCAATGCCCACACCGGCTTGGCCGGTACTCGAAGCTGAATTGTCACCGGATAGGCGCAATAATGAAGTGCTGCTGGGATCGCAAAGTGAGCAGTGAGCTCGAGTCTTGCAAGCGGGTCTCCGATATAGCGACAGATGTCGATGGTGTGGGTCTCTAATTTTCGGACAAGTGCTACCTGTTGACCGATCTGAAGCAATGTGCGTACATTGAGGTATGCCAATCTGAAGGAGGATCGAGGGCACCAAATGGAAGCCTATGAACTGGGCTTGGCAGTTTGCTTAGACGTGGGCCTGTTGACAGGACATGGATGACGCTCCGCGTTAGCATGTGAGTTGAAACTAGAAGACAAGCGACTATTGAAGGAAGGTGGGGGTGGGCCAAGAATTGGGGGTATGTAAACAGGGGGATAAAGATGAGGCTGGAACGGGACGATAAGGGTGTAAAGGCATAAAGGGGAATAAGAAGATGGGTAGGCTTGAGCAGTAGCAGCCAAATCCCTAGCCACTCTGTTCGATGCAGCACATGGGGCACCGTTTATTATCATCTTCCGGGGCCAGGTCATAAGGAAATGTTTTGAGAAAATATTCATAAGATTACGTGGGCAGGATACTGTCAGGTTGCCTAGGTCTAGACAAGAGAACTTTTAGAGTTCTCAATCAAAGCCTTTGGTTCAAAAACCTGATCGCAAGGCAACAGGTTTGGCGTTGGTCTACAAGTAGTCCGTTTTAAGGAGTATGGAGCCAAGCTTATTTCAACCCCCAACCTGGAGTACCAGGAGGCTGAGTTTGTCTGGTCTCTAAACATTGATCAACCTGGTATGAGTGGCTCTGAGGGTGCAAAAAGACACCAACCAGCATAGCTCAATGGATCACTGAGGCACACAAGCCATTGCATCACAGTAAGGTCCAAACTAATTGCGATGAAGTAAGTATTAAACTCAAAATAAAACCAACGAAAAATTTTCATTTCATACCTTGTTAAGCTACTTCATGTATCATACTAAACTGCGACAGACTAAGATAGCTATGCTCGTGCACTTTTAGTCTAAACAGTGTGCTTCATCTGTTGATCAGATTCTCCAATTGATAAAGCTAGTAACGCACGTAGGGTCATGGGGTCATCACCTGAAATTGAAAACAGCGGCGCTCACGGTGAGATCAGGGCCAAGGCAAATGTAGCATGTGTAATAGCATATTCTGTTTGTAAAGTTCAGGTTGCATTAGCCGAATCGAAACGTCCTCGGATTATAATTTGTCGCAAAATGCAGACAAGCACATTATTATTTTCAGCTGGCTATGACACACTATCTTGTTTAGATAATGACATTTATTTAAACAAGTAGAAAATTAACAAATCTCTTTTGCTATTGTCTGCTTGTGGAATATACGCCTGTTTTCTATCGGCCCCTATGTTCAATTTTCATTCAGAAGCTAAAATACGAAGAATTAGTGATCGGATGTTACAAACAATGCTTACTCACTGCGTAATGTCCAACCCTAATCAACACCTCTGGGCAATTTTCGTGTGCTCCCTCCAGCATATATAGTAGGGACAGAAAAAATACTAAAGGCAACACTAATCAATTCTGTTCACTAACTTGGCTGTTCGCTGGCAATCCCAGTTTTTCATCTTTCTTTGCTCATGTAAGTTTTAGTAGTTTCGTAGTTAAATTCATTGTTAAAATGATAGAATAATTCAACCGAAAACAAAATAATTGTAAACTTTTGGGTACTAATTCATATTATTTTAACGTATGGCGCAAATTGGGTACGTTTACTCGCAGTATTACGAACCAGGTTCTTTTTGTTCCAGAAAACACAAATCATTCATAAGAAATGGGATGGTCTACGCGCATGTATTATTATATTTCTAAATAAAATTGCGGCACCTTCCAACTGGACATAGCTCAAAAGGACAAAAGCGAGTTAGAAGCTGTGGATACGAGAGTAAATGTATACATAATTTAAACCCGGATAGCTGATATGCATGTAAATATAAATTTGATTTTCCTACACCCGCAGGTATAAGGTTTGCTTTTGAGAGTGCATTATAACTACAGCAAAGCATTGCAAAATAATGTTAATAGGTGAATCATTGTTTATTACAAGAAAAAAACAAGAAATAGTACTGTTGGACAACGGCCAAGTGCATTAGTGTACATCCACTTTAACTACAAAAATGCTTCAAACTTGGTGCCAATAGTAAATATGGATGCTTTTCATTTTTCTCTGAGTTACTACATTGTCGTTGACAAAGGCTTTCGATTATATCGGCCGCATGATTTGCCGAGTTCTTCTAGGGAACATTGACTAGAACACTTTCACTGCACTACTTGTGTGCTTTACCTATGCAACTGTCTGTTATAAACAATTGCTTATCAAAAGTTTGAAGTGATGCTGATCCATTCCAGAATTGGGGTAAACTTCGGTTATCTCATCATACTCGTGTAGGGATATATATATATATATATATATATATATATATATATATATGGCATTAATCATCGGCTGCACGCAAAACCCAGCAGTTGTCATGGCAGCATAGAGCAGGTGCGCAATTTGCTCATCCATCGTAAAGTTTCAATCTTTAGTATGCATTAACGGTATGGATCAGGACAAAATACACACCAGAAGCAACTAGTATTGGTTTGCCCAACTTATGAGAACATACCATCTAAGTTTTCTTGTGCCTACTTCGGACAATGCAACATAAGCTTAATCGATTATGATTCGGTTTACGTTGTCATTTTTGCAATAGCGGACCAACAAATTATTGTTTGTTTGTTTGTTGGTTCAGCTCTGCCATTTCAAAGTCGGCATCTTATCTGCTTCCCGATTTTATGCATGATTCGCACACTGGACTATTAAAATAATTTTTAAATGGGGTAGACTGAAATCAGAGTGACGTTGGCGGTTTCCGGGTGTAAATCTTTTTAGAACAACATTAGAATTCAAATCCTTACATTATCCTTACATTGTCACATTCTAAACTTTTCTCTCAGCTTCCACTTTGGTAATGGATAATTAGAACTACGTTTGTTCAATCCACATTTACGTAGTATATCTGAGCCGCATTGAGGTTATTTAAAATAAAGGCGTTGCGCCTTGAGTTTGTGATCTTGTAAAGCCGTTTATGTCTTAAATCTAGGCTTCCTTATGCTTGTTATCTTTTATTAAACCTTAAAATAGCTGCATTTAATGCGTCCGATTCTGACATAAGCCAATGAGTTTAATGGCAGATTCCCATGGGCTTATGAAGAGCAATTGATTGCTTCAGATTGTTGTCCCACAATTAACATTCTTAGTATTTGCGAAGATATTTGTCACACAAGCAGCACTAAATGCTTGGAGACATTGAAAACTAGTATCAGTACATGAACAAGTAAACTCTTAGGTCTCTACAACTCTATTAACATGTGAGTAACGTCTACGAAACCTAAAAGTGTTGTGACCACGCATTATTCTAATTGTCTTTTTAGTTATAATGAAAAATATCAAAAACCCTTTTAACACTAGTAACATGGCAATTGTGGGTATAGGGTACTGTTGGTGGATGATGGTTTTTGGGATAGAACAGCTTTGAGATGTACACAAAATAATGATGGCAACTGCAGCACTAAGTTAACTAGATTAATTTCTTTGCCAAACTTTTCTAAACATTCACCATTCACTTTTCGAAGCACAGGGAATGGGTGACTCGTCGTAAATCTGGCACAACAAGATTTTACAGGTTTCCGATTGCATTGCAGTATGTTTGCAGTTACGACGGATGTCTCAGCATAGGAATTCCCCAAAATAAAAGATAGATCTTGATGAGTGACCGGCACCTGAGTTCGTGAAGGGATATGTAGATAGATTTTCTTGTATCGGACATCGTACAACAAACGCCATAGACTAGGAACCCTTTCAAATGCCGCGCTTAGGACCCACCCGACCTGCTATGTCTCGTCTCAGATGACAGGACAGCAGTTATGCATGACGCGTTTTCGCAATTGTCTGACAGTGGAAGAGAAAAGGCTAGTGGCAACCTATTTGGACTAGGTGTAAAAGCTGCGTTTGCGTGCAAAAAGCACGCGCAGTTAGTTTTCATGTACATTTTTCGTGATGTCCGAGGACTTCAAATCGCAGTTTGTGAACATACAAAGTTCCTTTACGTAAGTTTTCGGATGTAGCTGTTGATGGTTAATGGCACAGATTCGGCTTTCACCACTGCTTTGGTTTTTTGATCTGGAGGTATACTCCTACAGGCCATACAGAGAGGAGAATGAGGTTTATGTACTAGTAGTCAGTTCTGAAAGATGCTACCTGCGATAACACATTTTCTGGTTTATGGTTTAAAGAACACAGTGACCAGCTTCTGGAGGTAAAACATTGATGTAGAGCTGGAGTGCAGAAGTCCACAGCACTGTGACTTCGGGCACGTAATTAGCTGAACCATATCAATCGGCCATTTACCTGTACCACAATATTTCATCTAATATGTTATTCGCTGAGCCATTGCGCAGCGACTCATCGGCACAATGCACTCAAGGTTTGTATAGAAGGAACGTTTGGTCCAACCTGTCCACAGCTTTAGTTAAGCCAGGCTTAGAGTCCTACGGTAAAATGCAAACACGAGTGGCTCTCCAAGCTTGAGATTGATCGAACATTTCAGCTGCCTAATAGTCTACTCAGTAAATGCTTACAAACTGGCACACAGGTACGTTCGGATGTAAAGCAGTTCATGCAGAAGCCCGAATAGCCACTTAGCCTGACTGCTTAAAGTTACCGCACTTCCACGATTTCAGCTGCCTCTAGTCGCTCAGAGGCAATTAACCGGCACAACTCATTAAATAAATTAGTTAGACTACAGACGTTGTCAATGGTCACAGGCAAAACGCGGTGGGAGCCACAGCGTGCGTAGCCAATTTAACCGAATAATATTTCGTATGCAAACAACTGAACCTACAAGTATCAGCTTTGTTTTCCTTCACCAGTTTGCAGGATAGTATATATAGTAGCAGGCACAACACGGTTCCCTTAGACTGGGTGTATATCCGATAAAATACTTCGCATTCATCTGTCAGCTAAAAGCATGTTAATTTAGGACTGATCTCGTCATAAAATGTTATCTTCATTAGCCAGCCATCTTCATTAAGTGGTGCTTATGCCAACACCTAATGTTCCACATCAATAATGTCCTCACCAATGTTGAAAAATTCTTCAATCAGGCTTGCACAATTCACTGAGTTGATAGTAGAATAAGATAACTAGAGACTGATTGTATATGAATCTTTGTTACTCCGCGAAATCATATCACGGCAGATGTGCGGAAACATGCCATCAATTAGTGCATATTTTCAACCTATTTCGTATGAAAACGTCTTATTCAGTAACGCTCTCGACTTCAGCAAAAGAAAGTTACTAATATATAGTATGCGCCATTACAATGTCAACGCGAAACCGACGATACGCTTACATGTGCCGCCCAAGTCTTCTGTATTGGTCTCTGTACCTAATAACCCATCAACCTAGGGTTGACCTTGGTATATACCTGTTTAATCGATTTGTCTACTTACACCTCAGCCGGAGTGATGGGGCAATAGACTGGTGGCCTGTACTAAAACATTGGAGTTACAAGGAAAGAGAGCAGGCAAGTGGCAATTATTTCAAATCAGGTGGAATCATTGAATCGGAGTGTTAAGTGAATGCACAGTGTCTTACGACAAGTGCCTTTTGTTTTACTCATGGAATCCAAATCGCGACATCAGATTACGCCTGGCTTCTTCACAAAGAGTGTGATGAGCAGCGGTTATACTACCATAGTGCACTTATAGTCACTCCGTCGTTGGCTAAGATAATGGATAAAGGATTGACCGGGTTAGCTAGCAGACCAACTTATGCGGACCATATAGTGAAGTGTGAGAATCAATCCTGAAATGCATCGAAGCCATCTGAAGCGTCGATTAGGCTGTAAGGGGTTAGTTCATTCGTAATCAAGGTGACTGAGGAGTTGTCTTATTCAGTTAATGTAGATTTGGAACTATTTGGGTTCAATAATATGTCTTATATCATAAAACAGGTAGAGAGATGCAGGTCCTTCATTTTATTATCAACCTGCTCCGTTCAAAACCGGTTACTACTAAAATCACTGTTCATTTGTTGCAGTAATCCATCGGCAACGCACCTTTCCAGCCCTTGGAGGAGAATCCCAATGTTTGCCTTGTAGAACAATGTATCAAAATGCATATCCACCACCCCGAGTAACGTACTGCTTCAGCGCTTAGAACCGGTTATGCTAGTTGCCAGGAGAATAATATTACAAGAGTAGCCTTTCAAAAGTAGTTAAGTTCACGTGTCTTTGAAATTCTGAAAATACAGCAGAGTCTTATGAAAATACTTCTTAAGTATCCTGCCTGATAACAATCTAACTTACATGTATCACCGTCAGTTAGTATCGGCATTAACTCCCATCACTTCCAGGTGTTGAACAGTAGAGGTGCGGAAAATGATATTTTAAAATTGCAATTATAGTAAGCACGACGCTGATCGTTGATGACGAGCTTAAGCGAGTAGACAACTTCAGGGATTTGCGCCCTATATCTTGCACACCGTCTCCTTGCGGTAGAGTTCGGTAGGTACGATGTATACCGAACAGGTTACAGAAGCAAAATTCTTTAAAAACTGACGACGATCTGTGGTTTAAATGCAAAACAATATTTAAATCTGTAAGCTGATGGCCGTCCGGCTAAGCCCTCTAACAATAGAGTTTCCCTTGTAGTCTCAAACGCCGTTCTGCCCGCGCAAAATTATTTGTGATGTTTGAACTGCCAAAGTGTTATAACGCTGCACCCGCAATCGACCAGTTGGTTCACGCCTGCTGTTAATTGCGCCCTTACGTCTGCTCTGCTTGACGTCTTTGCCAACCCCGCAGGAAGGAAAACAAAAGAACGCTCAGCCGACCAGAGTTGTATTAGAACTGATAACGCGCATATTTATAGGTCGGTCTCACCAATCCTCTAAACAGCGTCTGGCGGATTTGGTAACCTGTCTTCCCCGTACCCCCAAGACCCAATTTTAACAACCCGCTCCGTCTGGCCTGTTCACCGTCTTGCTTGGGCACGCCAGTTTTCATCCACCTACCCTGGGTATAACAACGCACATGATGTCTGACGCGCGATCTCATCAGATTTCGGCTGGTCCATGGCAACACGCTCGCGGGGTCCTTCACAAACACGCTTTGTGGCAAACACACGCACTTCGGCAATGAGCTTTCTCGCCCGCCTGTCACATCACTTGCCTAATTGGGTCAGCTTGCTAACCCTTCGAATTTGATTTCGTTCGTAGCTTTTCGCCCGGGGAGCGGTTTGCAGACATCGTTGTCTACTTTGCTTTCGAGCTGGCCTGTGCTATGCATCTGATGTTTGCAACATTTGTTGTGTCTCACCGGTTGCTTACCCTCAACTTCCATCCGGACCGTGTCTAGTAGAATGTTGCAAAGTAAAGATATTAGTTTGTGGGGACACCTTGGGTGTTAACATGGTTCGGTCTCAACTGATTGATGTGCCTAATCCACCTCTCACGTCCAATCATCACCTGGTAGATAAATCTGCCCTTCCCTCTGATAAAACTTCTGCTCGCCCACCCCTTTGGCTTTGGAAAATCCCGGGTGTAAACCATGATACAAACGTTGAAGTTACGGAGCCTGACGTTGCCATCTTCCTCCAAGTGAATACTGTCGTGATTTTCTATTCTCCTTTGTATAAGATTATCAAACAACGTCTGGCTGTTTCTTCCAAATAGTACTTCTGTGGGGGTTTCCATCAGGGGCGTTCGGGTTCGGAGGTTTCCGATACGTGCATAGCGAAGCTTGAATTACACCATGTGGAGCTCTTCTTTGTCCTACTTTACAGAGTGCAGCTTGGAACGTCTCCACGTACCCTTCCGCCCATCCCTTTATTGCGGATAATATGGTGGTGAGAATATCTGATGAATTCCCTTTTGCTTGCACTACTCGCGGAAAGGAGTTGAGGTGAAGATGTTTTCATTGTCTCTCACTAACTTCTATGACAGACCAAAATATTGGAACAGGTTCTCCAGCTCGTTGGATTGTTTACCGAAATCGTATCAGACCACTTGGTGAATGAGTCTACCAAAACAACGTTAGATTGGCCATTTATTGCTCCTGCATAGTCTAAGTGTATTCATTACCACGGGTTCTCAGCTTTAGGCCAAGGTTGTCACCGACACTTGGAAGAGGCCTTCGCTGCAAGTTGACAAGATTCACACTGTTGGCGAAATGTTTCAATTTCTAAATCTATTTCTGGCCAGGAAACAAAACTGGGTGCCAAGGCTTTCATGCGGCTGGTACCAGAGTGCTTGAATATTAGTCCCTGTAATTTCTTTGGAACCACCACTCGATCACCAAACATCACACAATTGTCCACGACCGACAAGGATTCACGTCGATGGTATAACGACCGCAGCTCCATAGGTATGCCTCCATTTGGCCAAAATGTTCGTACATACCGCATCGCTTTCGCCAAGATTCTGTCCCGCGTTGTCTGTATACGGATCGTGTTAGTTGTTACTGGTAGTCTTCTCACATTATCAGCCAGGATGCATTGGACTTCTGATTCGAAAATGGTAGCTGCAAACACAAAATCATCATTCTCATTTGGGTGTGAACTGATGAGACAAGACAGAGCATCCGCTTGACCGATTATTTGCTTCGGTGTATACTGTATACTGAAGTCGTAGGCCAGTAGTATGTAGTCCTTTGATGCAATCGGTTTGCCGTAAAAAGTGGAATTCCTTTCTTTGAACCGAATATCGACAAAAGTGGCTTGTAGTCAGTCAGGAGCGTGAAATGTCTGCCATACAGGATCTTATGGAACCGTTTCATTGCGAAAAAGATCGCGAGTGCTTCCTTCACTATCTGGCCATAGTTCATTTCATCTGCCGCTAGTGACCGTGCTGCGGGCGCGATAGCCTTCTGTCCTCCATGCGGGAAAACGTGGGAATTAACTGCACCGGTCCCATAATTGGTAGTGTCCTTAGCAACGACAATTTTGAACTTCGGATTGAAGTGAGTTAATAGTAGGTCCGAATTCAGAGCTGGTTTGGCTGCATCAAAAGACTGCTGGCACTCCTTCATCCATTTCCAACTCGTCTTTTGGCAGTAGCTGGTTTAGCGGACTTCTGGTTTGGTGAATGCTTGGTAAGGAAGAGCTGTAATGGCTAACGAGCCCAAGAAAGGAGCGGAGCTCTGCAATGTCTTCTGGTGGCTTCATCTTTTTGATAGCTTCAATATCCGGGCGCCGGATATGTTGGTCGATGATAAACCCAAACAATTTGACACTTTCTAATAGTAACTCACCTTTCTGCGCCCGTAATCGGAATCCAGCTTCTTCGAGACGCGAAAGCACTCACCAGTGTCTGTATCAAGTCTTGCGGATCTGAGCCCATAATCAACGCATCGTCCGCGTATATAGCTGTATTTGGAATATCGCTCAGCAGGGTATCCATCATTTGTTGAAAAATGTTCGATGCGGTTTTCACTCCGAACGGTAGCCAATTGTGCCGAAAAAGTCCGAGGTGGGTATTTACTGTCAGTAGCGTTCTGCACTGATGGATAACTGAGATTTTGAGATATCCATTAGCTAGGTTAAGTTTTGCGAAACATTTCCCCCCGTTGAGTTTGCTGCACAAGTCCTCTCGTACCGGCAGAGGATACTGATGTTCTTCCAACACAGAATTCAAACCTGTCGAGAAATCATCACAACTACGAACCTTACGGTTTCCTTTCTTTAGTACCACGTTCGAGTATCCCTTCAGATTGTAGTCGGTTAATCTCGGCTTCCACTAAGGATTGGGTTGCGTAGGGCACCGGGCGTCTTGGTCTGTAGACTGGCTTGGCTCAACGCGGAAGTAGCTATGTTGCAGCATCTGAAACCAGGTTGAAACAATGCATCGTGACTTCGTTTTATCTCGGCACTTTGACTTTAAAACATCGAGCTTAATGTCATCGGTTGCGACAGTAGATTGCTTTGCGGTGGCTAACATATACTTTTCACTGATTGATCAAGCAGTTTCAGTTCATGCAGCCAGTCGAGACCAAACAAATCTAACCCCGGATGATCTGTCACGTAAAATTTTGTCTGAATTTGTTTATCACGGATGTTTACCTGATAATTCAGGTCACCATGAAATTTTTACATACCTCCTGAAGCATTCCGTGCCATGTGGCCCACTTGTATGAGTGTCACTCTCCCCAGCATGCACCAGGTGTCGTGAGGTATCAGGGTGATATCTGAAGCTGTGTCGATTTGTCATTCGATTTGGAAGCCGTTGCTTTTCACAACTGTGTATTTTTTCGCTTGTTTGCCCCCTCAACCTTGAAATTTTGGGTGATAGATTTGGTCAACTAGGGACGCCAAAATGATCTGGCATTGTTACGCATCTCCTTGGACAAAATTGGATGACTGGGTACGCAACATGATTCTTCATGTCGTTTTCTGCCGCAGCGGTTACAAGTGTGAAATTTGAATGAGCACTCGCGAGCAAAATGTCCATCTCTACAAAACCAACATGCAGAGGGATGTTTAGAATGAAGTGAACTCACGAGAGGAGCATCTTTTTGGAAAGTACTCCTGACTGCACATACAAAATCTTGATCGTTCTGATGGGACAACTGCTGTATTATTGCGGTATCGTACTTCAAATTCTTCATGTGTTGGCACTCACCGGTCATTTACTGCCATGTGACATCCGGATTCTGCTCAATTTTGTTCAGTATTCGTGTTCGAATGTCGGCATCTTTGGATGCTTGTAGGCCACAAACATATATGAGACATTTAAACTGATCACTTTCATCTTGTGTAGTTATGAGCTTTCGCATTCGCGATTCACGCGGCTGGAATAGTCGACCCAGTCTTCGTCTTCTTTTTTGTTATTGGCAGGCACTTGTACCGGATTTTAAACAAAGATGTCTGCTATCCGAATATTTGAGACAGGAATGCGACCACTTCCTCGAAAGAAAAATCGATTCTCTTTTTGGTAAGAGAAAATTGGTGAACTTCTCATTTTCGGCAGCACGCAGCTTCCGCAGCATTAGTCGAATCTTATTTTCCGCTGGAAGGTTGGGGAAATCAACCCGGAACATGTCTTGGTACTTGTGGAACCAAGAAACAAACGTTATCGCGGAATCAGCGTCATACTGGAACTCACTGATCTGCTGAGTCAGGGTTTCTGGCGAGGGAGCACTTTCACTTGTCCCTAACCCTGGGCTTGACTGCACTTTCAGCTTTTGAGTTAGCATCTCGATCAGTTTGGCCTGGGATGATTCATACTGAGCCTGTTGTTGTTGTTGTAAAAGCATGTGCAATTGTTCGGAGTCAGTTCTGGGTTCGGTTGAACTCGCGCCGTCACTGTTATAACGCTGTACCCGCTATCGACAGGTTGGTTCACGCCTGCTGTTAATTGCGCCCTTACGCCTGCTCCGCTTGACGTCTTGGCCAACCTCACAGGAATGAAAACAAAAGAAGATTCAGCCGACAAGATTTGTTTTAGTACCGAGAACGCGCATATTTATAGGTCGGTCTCACCATCACTCTAAACACCGCCTGGCGGATTTGGCTACCTGTCTTCCCCGTACGTCCACGCTCTACACTTGATTGTCTGCTCTGACTGGCCAGTTCATCGTCCTGCTCGGGCACGCCAGTCTTCATTCGCTTACCCGGGGCATGGCAACATACATGCTGATGCGCGATCTCATCAGCTCCGGTCAAGACTTGGCAACATGCTTATGTCTGATGCGCGATTCCATCAGCTTTCGGCTGCGCCGTAGCAACAGGCTCGCGGAGTCTGCCACAAGCCCAATCTGTGGTGAAGGCGCGCACGTCGGTAAGCAGCCTTCTCGCCTACCCGTTACAAAGCTCCCGTGCATTTGCGCATTGGTGATATCCCGCAGAGTATTGTACGTTACTCGTTCCTACGCATGGCGAGATATGTGGAGGTTATTTGATAATGCGCTTCGGTATCCAGCCAACTGGTTATGCTGCTTGCGAAAAAGTTAACTTACTAGGCCAAACTGAACGATATTTCATTGGCACGAATCAAGCGGACAACGGCTGTACACCCGCTTTTCTAACATATAAATATGCGTAAACATGAATATTTTTGTTCCGTACCATTCGCTTACTTAACTGTTTGACTGAGATCAAGAATGCTGGTATTCCAGCGGGTGTATGGAGGTTCGATGCACACTGGTGTCGAAACAGTGGCTACTTTTGTGAATACTCATGGAGTGGCCACCCAGTGTTAACAAGTCTCAGGACCTCACGTCGTTTAAACGCAGTCGCAATTGCGCCAAAGCGCCGTAGTGCGCGTCAGCCCGTTGATGTGTCGTGCTACTACAGTCCTTTACCTTACAATACCTTAGGATCAATTACACCACAGGTCAGCAATATGGAGGTTAGTTGAAATCTAATTTGAGCATCCTTCAGGTATGATTCATGTGGTTTCGAACATGCGTGCACCCGTTTAACAACAGTTTAACGTAATGAGTTAGGCCACATGCACGATCGAGCGCAACAACTGCTCGCATCAATATACATCGCATTGGCAAGTGCTTGCGGTTCTCTCACCTACGAAAGTCATAACGTATCGCAGCATGCTACCTAGGGTCATTGATATTTTGTGGAAGTAGAAGCACGAGTAACCCCCGAAATGAATGTATTGGAAAGTTATCTATAGTCTGCCAGTAGTTGAAAATTCCGTTGAAGACACGCTTCACGATTTTACTTGTCGTCGCCTTTGTCCAATAAATCGAAAATTTCGGTAAAATCAACGCTATTTCCATGGCAAGAACCGATGAGGTTGCATGAAAAGCTATCGAGTTGTTGTTCCGAACTCGGCAAAACATAGACTCTTTTCGTTCATTGATAGCGGACTTAAATTTTACCTGATCTAGGCAGGTATACATGTTTATCACCATTAGCATACGGAGGCAGAACGGAATCAAGTTCAGGTTGGTCTCACCAAATAAGTGAATAACACAGGCCTAAGTTTCTCATTGAATGCTTGAAGTAGTGGCTCTATTTATTTTGGCGATTAAAAGATTGTCATGTCACACATGATTTTCGTTAAAGTTGATTTGCCACTTATCCACACCCGGAAACTGCGCTTCGTTTCGCGGTTTCTGCTAATTTTCTATGGTACCTGAGTGCTTGTAAGGCAAAAGGCGTTTAGGCAATGACAATAATTGATGTCGTTTGTCCGGAAATTACGGGATGCTAAGGCAGAGAAATCGAAGAAATGCGGTGTTGAAACTCTGTTTGCGTACCCTTATGTTTAAGATCATTGATATTTAGATATTACTAACTACTAGTTGCAAATTCAGAACTTGCAGCTATTTCGTAGTTTCCACTAAGGCATTCGTCGCACAAAACTTACATTAAAACCTACTGAAGAGAAGGCAGATGCCTGGGTAGGGGCATAATAAACTCATACGAATTATAAAAGCTAGCAAGGGAAGTGGTACAGATAAGTGATCTACTGTGTGTAAAACAAAAGTCGAAAATAACCCTACGTGAATTGCTTCAGCATTTGGAAACATGGTGTAAAATGTGCGTACAATGGTGCCGAAGACTACGCAAAATGGAACTAAGAGATCCGCACAAATTCTCCACAAAAAGATCGTCCGAGATTTTTGAAATCACAAATAAAAGTAAACGGCGCTGGTTCCATGAACAGAATATGTTACCGATAAAGATTCCTGAAAACAGCCATGGATTAAATAATCACACGCCGCCAACTATTTTTTCTAGCCTACTGTGTTAAGGAAGCGGGGCGCAAAAAACAGTTGGTCTACAGCTTGCTTTCATTGTCCCGATGAAATCACACTAGCTTTTCCTCGACGAATTGGTCAGGACTTTAGGCAACTAAGTAGAAGTAACCGATGGCGATAGCCTGAGTGGAAGCAGTTTATCCTTTAGTGCTTATCACAGGCTCGAAAATGCAATGCCCCAACGATCTTTCAATCAATTAAGTCGCAAAGCAGTGATTACCTTTTGCTTAATTAACCTACCATCTGACCCTGCATGGCGAACGGAACACTAAAAAAGCAATATAATTATGGAGGTAGTACATTAATTATTTACTTATAAGTGGTACTCACGAACATGTAGGTACCAATCAATATGTTTAGATTTAACTGGCTCTGGTGTAAATAGTGCGCTGCCTAGAATCGTGCGGTACATTATATTGGTGAAATACTAAGTAGTTAGGAAGATTCTGTATAGCACTGTCTTAGAGCTTACCACAGCACAATTATGATGCGCGCGCGATGTGCTATGAAGAGTCTGTTGAAACTGACAGTATTCATAACATTTGTACTTGAATCCCTAAATATATAAAACGTATACTGATCATTTCGCCTGCCTGTGTTAAAACACTACCTGAAGTAACTCTCACAGGAGACGAGATTAATTCCGTTGTAGTTCCGCAAAAGTAGATTTATTTTATGTGTCAATTGGAACAAAGAATGAGTAGTTAGTCAAGTGAACACACTTCGCATGTTGGCAACGTCTCCATCCCCGTTTTTGTCATTCGTGTGCTGGAGCGTATTCCCAAACACAGGAATGCGCGTTTCCTGTGTGCTTCGACTGTGCCAGTTGGTTGGCCAATTATATTTGATTTATATAGAGACCTATTAACGTTCGACTAATTGGTTTGCGAATAAAGGTTGTTGCGTAGCAATATTCTCCGGTAGAAAGAATATGGTTTATGGGAACGCAGCTGATTGAATAAGTAATTGCCGAATGCCGAGATTGGAAGTTTATACATATATATATATATATATATATATATATATATATATTTGGCCAATAGTATTGCATTAGATAACTTGCACCACATATGGTAACGTACAGTATGTAAAGAAGAAACATAAGTCGTGTAACTGCAATCACAGCCACTGGGTCTCATAAGACGCCCACTATTCACTGCGAGCTTTTGCTATATGCGAGCAAGATTCCTGCTATGCTTACTCGCGGCCTTTGCTCTCCCAGCGAGGAAGTGGAGTGCACCCGTCTACGGTTTACTTTGATGTTAGCGCCTTCAGACCTTGGGCCGCTGGCATCCGTTGGGATCCTTTGGGGACATCCGTTGTCAACTTGTATCCACTTCCGTTGCAAGGGGACCACAGCGGGGTCGACGTATGTTAGGCCTGCGAATTCCGTACCTAAGCCAAGGAAGCCTGTGCATTAAAATTATGGTACTTAGCTATCAGTTTGGTCTATTTCACATGAAAAGCATTTGGAGAACATTCGACTTACAAATGCAATGCTGATGTCGTACAGCAGCAATTCGCCGAATGCAAAGGTAATAAAAAACAGACAACTTCTTACTATTATTTGAGCAAACTGGCTATGTGTCCCCACTACAGATTAGGACCGAATACATGGTAATTCATTCACTCGAAATAGGCATGGAAACAACTGGGTTTTATGATTGCTGAAGGTTTTAAATACAAATCGGTTTTTTGCAGGTTTTTACTGTAGCAATGTTTCCTTCTTAACTCAAGAGCCTCTTCAGGACAGGTGTATCGGTACACAATTGGCATAGCTTTTAATGGGCGTAAGAGTGACGATTGTAAGAAGTAACATTGATTGTTGGATCATGTCACAGGTCAATAGGTCAAGTGGCCATCCTAATGTGACAGTAATTATGAACGCTCGATGCTAGTTGTTACGTTAGAATGGCTATTTGACCTAATGAACTGTGACATTATTATCCACTGATTCATGTTGTTTCTTGCAACCATCCCCATGGTTGGCGGCATCCGGTTTCGGATTTGCCTGTCACTGTGGCAAGCCACAGGACACCTGCGCCTACAGAGGGACCATGGATGGCTTGCGCTGCACCACACACAGCTCCAATCACATACCCCATATCCAGTGTAAACCCGAAGGAATAAGACCGGGAGGCATGTGGATGGGAGCCACGTTTCATCAAGGGAGCGGGCCCACACTCCATCACAAGCAAACACAAGCACACTGTATTTGGGAATCAAGCGCATACAAGGCAGTGGCTGGACCACAGTCAGCTCCAAACTGAGTGCATGGAAGCAATCTTCGAGCGTAGCACGGTCACAAGGACTGTGCACCCCGTCCCCTCCAGCAATGACCAACTGTCTCCTGGAGCCAGTATGGATGAGGTAGTGGGTAATAGACAGGTTGGCACCTTGTCAACATGCACATCAAGCGCATCCACACTGGGGATATCAAACAACAGCCAAACACTTAAGAGAGAGAGAGAAAGAGAAAAACTCGATTAATGCATAAGGAAACGGTGATATAAACCTTAATTAAATAGCATATGTAATAGTTGTTTACAAACAAATCCTAGCTAATTTCACGAGGTCAGGAAGTATATTTCACGGAATGCCTCGAACATAAAAATGTTATGGAAATCGAGTAAAATTCGCTTAGGCGATGTGTGCAAGTTAATGGAATAGAGTACAGGGAGATATTTATATGAGAAAGTGAAGCATTAAGGTAAAAGCTGTAAACCCACCACCTGAAATAAAGAGACTTAGCATGCAAGCACGCGGTTAGTAAAACGAATTCAGCGTGCCTACAAACGCTGCGCCGGCTCGTCGTAATTCTCTGCAGGACCCGTCGTCACTTCTGTAGTGGCCAAAATGGGCCTAGCTCATGGCCCACTAGACATTTATATGAGAAAGAAAGGCATTAGGACCGAACCGAAAACCCACCACCTGAAATAAAGAGGCTTAGCATGCAAGCACGCGGTTAGTAAATCGAATTCAGCGTGCCTACAAACGCTGGGCCGGTGCTGCCTGCGTTCACTGCGGGACCCGTCGTCGCTTCGGCAGTGGTCCCGAGTGATCTCTCTCATGGCTCACTAGGCCTGCCTGACTAAGGCACTCGCAAACCCATGTTCTACAGCACCATGCGTTCGATGTCGATGGAATACAACCCATCGGTGCTTGCCGGTTCCGCACTTGCCGCTTCTTCTCTGCATGCATGAGGTCTTTCTCCCGCACTTCAGCAACTGCCTTCGTGATTAGATCGCGCCATGCACGCCGATCAACCGCCTTCGATTCCCATGATCTGCAATCAAGGTTAGAACGTGTGAGGCTCACTTTAACAATGTCCTGGGAACGTAACTTTGGTTTTCCCACGTGCCGCTTCCCAATACACAGCTGACCGTATAAAATTTGTTTCGGTATCCGCGCCGAATCCATACAGCTCACATGACCGAGCCATTTCAGGTGTCGCAGTAGAAGTATGCCGTCCACTGCATACATCCAACCTCGGCGCAAAACCTCCGTGCCTGCAAATCTGGCGCCCCAACCGATCCGCAAAATTCGTCGCACACACTGCTGATGGAACCGCTCGAGATATCGCACATCCCGACGGTACACGGTCCAGGTTTCACTGCCGTATACAAGAACGGACAGCACCACGGATTTGTACACCATCAGCTTCGTGCCAACGGTAAGCTGATGGTTGTTCCACACTCGGTACTCAAGTTTCCCGAATGCCGCTGCCGCCTTCGACAAGCGAATACGCAACTCAACGTGTAGCTGCTGATCAGTCGACATCACACTCCCAAGGCAGCAAAAACGAGAGGTGGTTTCTAATACTTCAGCACCAATGCTGATTCGCGGAAATATTGAAGATTGCACCTCCGGTGAAAGCTGAAACAGACAGACAGTTTCGCTTGTGTTGATGGTGAGCCCGAAGCCAGAGCACTAGTCATGTGCTGCAACTCATCCGCGCTGTGTGAAAACAACGCACAGTCGTCAGCAAACAGCAACATACGGATAGTTGTCTCACAGACTAGAGTTCTCGCACCGAAACGACGGATGTTCAGAAACCCACCAGCAATACGGTGCACCACACGAACACCGTAAGCACAAGCGGCAACAACAGTGTGGTAACCATGTGAGCAACATCGATTGGCTCGATCTCATTGGTTGGCTTGCTGACTCATTACTATTGGTTGTGTGCGTCTGTCGCTTGGCTCTCCGTTTAATAAAGGATTGACTCAGTTGTACTTAGTTAATTTTGCGATACACATTTTACCTTTCCTACGGCTTTCTTGATACAACATTGTGGCGTCGCGGAGGCATAAATGAACCTTTCCATCCAACCCCCATCTCCATTTTGGACTGATTGCGGCAGCAGACCGACATCGGATGCCTGGTTCCGTTGGAAAACATCCTTCCTACTTGGATTTAATCAGCGATCTCCCTACTGCTCTTACTGAGGATAAAAGATTGAAGCTGCTTCGTCATTTACTCGGAGATGAGGGACAGCGACAATTCGATGATTTGGGTCTCCAAGGATGCAAATCGGTTATGGACGCCTTCAATGCTCTCGATCGTGAATGGAGTTACCAAATGAACGTGTTTACTGCGCGATATATTTTCTCCCGAATACAACAAGAAGCAGGCGAACCCTTGAATGATTTCATTGCTCGGCTGAGTCGTGCAGTGCGACCGTGTGCCTACTCGTCTATTCCACAGAAAAAGATTGAAGGCTGTATGCTCACTCAGCAACTGATCACTGGAATCGCTGACAATCGCATACGTGAGGGGCTATTGCAGGAAGACGCTTGCACACTAACGTGAGATCGAGCTTGCGAATTAGCCTGAGTAAAGACAGAAGTTTCATAGCAATCGAAGCAGTTTTGTTCCACCAGCTTAGCTGAAGTGGCGAGAGTACACTCTTTCCGGCAACGTCCGACAGACAAACTTTCTTGCTATCGTTGTGGGAGCACGTCTTCCAAAGCTAATTTTGCCGGTTGTCCCGCACGCAGCCTCAAATGTAAAAACTGTGGTAAAATTGGTCACTATGCCCGCTGCTGTCGATCACAGGCTGTCGCACTCATTAAAGATGATGATACACCGGAATGCCATGTTACCGATCCAACTCAAGACAATATCTATTCAATCACCGCTGACTCCATACCTTCAGGTTGTGTAACCATATCCGTTGTTGAACCGAAGTTTCCAGCTGCTGACATTCGTACTGTATTGTTCCTTACTGTTAAAGGTGCTGTTCCATTGGAAATGGAACTTGATTCTGCTTCTCCAGTTACTATCGTGACTTTCCAATTTTATGAACGCTATCTACCACAGCATACTTTACATCCCACCTCACATTCATTCTGGAGTTATAGTGGGAACACACTAACCATATTGAGATTTATTATCGTGCCTTTGCAGTTGCATTCTGTGATTGCCGATGTCGCAGTGTATATTTCTTCGGACAACAGACAATCCTTGCTTGGGAGGAATGCTATGGTGGCTTTGCATATTGTACCATCATTCGACCGCATGCTTATCTCTTCCGTCAACGTAGCACACTGGCAGGAAGATTATCCGCAGCTCTTCCAGAAGTCCATCGGCCGTATTCCATGTGGTGTGCATCGAATTCAGTTGAAACCGAATGCGAAACCGATCGCCATTGGTCAACCTCGACCCATTCCGCTAGCGAAACGTGAAGCGGTCTCTGCAGCCCTGCAAGCGATGCTAGCAAATGATTTGATTGAACCCATCGATTGCTCTGAGTGGGTGCATCCAATGGTTTGTGTCATGAAAATAGACGGTACTGTCAGAATATGCAACGATTTGCAGGCGCTGAACAAACAGATCGTCGTAGAACGCTTTGTTTTACCATCTAATGATGAACTCACTGTACGTTTAGCTGGTGCAACTGTTTTTTCCAAGCTAGATTTGAAAAGTGCGTTTTTCCATATGCCATTGGCCGATGATTCCAAACACCTAACTGCCTTCCTCGCTCCTGATGGCCTATTTCAGTACAAAGTCTTACCCATGGGTTTGATTTCCGCACCCGCCGCCTGGCAAAAGTTCATGACTCACGCCCTGGCAGGTATCGATGGGCAGGTTGCCTACATGGATGATATTTGAGTTTTCGGCCGCTCACAGGAAGAACACGATGCAAGGTTACACAAAGTCCTCCAGCGCCTCAGTGATCACAGTTTGCGTCTGAACGCAGAAAAATGTCTCTTCAATGCACCAGAAATTCAGTTTTTGGGACACGGCATTTCACACAGTGGCATTCGACCAAGTGATGAAAATATCAGGGCCATCTCTGAAGCGCCAACACCGAAAAATTTGACAGAACTAAAGTACTTTTTAGGAATGTGCTCTTACAACCTGCGCTAACTGCCGGATTTTGCGACTGTGGCAGATCCATTTCGACAGTTAACAAAGAAAGGATCGTCGTTCGTTTGGGGCAGCAAGCATCAAAATGCCTTTGATGAACTGAAAAGGAGAGTTGCGTCTGCTCCCTTAGTTGCCATTTTTGATGAATCTTGCCGCACCTTTGTGTCCACTGACGCGTCTGACGTCGGTCTTGGAGCTGTCCTCTCACAAATACAAAACGGAGAGGAGAAAGTTATTGCCTACGCATCACGAAAGCTATCAGATTCCGAACGTCATTATTCAGTTGGGGAAAAAGAAGCTATTGCATGTGTGTGGGCCTGTGAAAAGTGGCATTTATTTCTGTTCGGTCGTCGTTTTATTCTGCGTACTGATCATTCAGCCCTAACAGCTCTTCTCAGCAATGGATCTAAAGGATCTCGCCCAATGCGAATCGATCGCTGGTATGCCAGGCTCCTTAACTACGATTTTGAAATTGTGTACCGGCCAGGTTTGCAAAATCAGATTGCTGACGGCCTATCTCGCTTACCCGTGGGGTTGGAGGATGAAAAAGAGAGACTCAGAGAGGCGGTACTAGTTTCCAGTCTCGGAGCTAACCTGTCTGCCTTGACGATAGAGGAACTACGAAGGGAAAATTCTAACGATTCTTTACTGCATGAGATTATTGAATATGTGCAGCACGGCTGGCCCAAGAATAACAAAATCCCCGGTGAGTTCATTCCGTATTATGCAATTCGACATGAACTATCAGTAGTAGACGGTTGCCTGATGCGCGGTTCGGTGTTTGTAGCTCCGTCCCAGTTGATAGCCAAGATAATAGCTTGCGCACATGAGGGACATCCAGGTATAGTTCGGACCAAAAATCGAGTAAGACTCTATTGCTGGTAGCCACCAATGGCATCTAGCATTGAGACATTTGTGGTCAATTGCAATGCTTGACGATTAGCGGACAAAAGTTCTTTGCCCGTTAGAGCCCCGACACAGCCAATTGCTTACCCGATGAAACCATGGACCAAAATCGCCATTGATATTATGGGCCCTTTCGCTACTGCTCCTACGAATAAGCGAAATCTACTTGTTGCTACATGTTTTTACAGTAGATGGCCTGAAGTACACATGTGCGACCAAGTTACTACTTCGGTTGTGTTACGTTGGCTTAAACACTTGTTCAGCCGTTTCGATTTACCGCATGAAATAGTAACGGATAACGGGCCACAATTTTGTAGCCGCGAATTCGCAGATTTTCTACATTGCCATAACGTTAAGCACTCCAGAACTGCGCCTTACAATCCTGCAGCCAACGGCATGGTCGAACGTTTAAACCGGTCTTTATAAGAAGCTTTACATGCCATACACATAATAGGTTCGGACCGGGAGGATGCAGTATTAATTGCGGTTTTTTCCTACAGAACATGTGACCACAGAGCCACCGGAAGAACGCCAGCTGAGCTGATGCTAGGAAGGCCCTTACGCACAAAGTTAAAAGCTGCACATAACGTTTTATCAGCGAGAGATGCCAAAGTTTCAAATCGCATAGCATCTTACCAAGATTCCTACGCTAAATTATCAACACCAATGCAGCCCGGGACATACGTTCGCGTCAAAAGCAGAGCAACAAAGAAAGGCACACCTTCGCTTTCCGCTCCACTGCGCATCGACCGTACCCTTGGCCCGGGCACCTATCGATTGGAGAACGGCGTAATTGTCAAAGCGCGTCGACTCCACACAGCTCACGGACCAGCTAATCAGCCCGACCGATCCGCGCGCGAAGACCCAGCTGAGTTACCATTACCACGAAGCCAGCTGCGTCAGTCCGCGAGAACGGTGAAACCTATTGATCACTACGAACCCAGTTGAGGCAGCTTTTCGGAGGGGGAACGATAATGTGGTAACCATGTGAGCAACATCGATTGGCTCGATCTCATTGGTTGGCATGCCGACTCTATTGGTTGTGTGCGTCTGTCGCTTGACTCTCCGTTTAACAAAGGATTGACTCAGTTGTACTTAGTTAATTTTGCGATATACATTTTAGCTTTCCTACGACTTTCTTGATACAACAAACAGCATACGACATCATTGCATGAAGATCTATATAAACAGGGCAGGAGCTAAGGCACAGCCTTGCTTCACACCAGAGATAACTGCAAAGTCATCCGAGGTCTCTCTACTCAGCTACGCCCTCGCTCGCATACCCATTTGAAGTCATTCAATTTAACTTACAAAAGTACGTGGGCAATCAAACTTACCCTAAAACATCCACAATGTCTCTCGGTTCACCGTATCAAATACCTTGGTGAAATCAACAAAAAGCGAGTACAAAGGCTGTTGTCGTTCTCTGCACTTCTCCTGCAACTGACGAGCCGCAAACACCATATCTATAATGCTGCGACCTGAACGGAATCCACATTGCTCTTCCGCCAATTTAGGTTTCACAACCTGACTGATGAAGCGATTGAGCAGGATTCTGGCAAGCACCTTGCCCACACAACTCAACAAGTTGATGCCACGATAATTCGTGCAACAGTGCTTGCTCCTTTTGCCGTGTACAGTGGTAACACAAGGGCATCCTTCAACTCAGCAGGCACCTCCTGCTAAATCCATACGCGTTGCACCTAGCGATGCAGTCCAGTCAACAACGCGGGTCCACCGTATTTCAATACTTCAGGCGGGATCCCGTCGGCTCCATCACATTTGCCGTTTCGCAGCTGAGCAAGTGCTCTCTGCGTCTCATCCCGTGTCGGCGTATCCACCAGATCAGTCTTCACATCGTGCCGCTTGAGGCCGTTCAATGTAGGCCAGTCGATCGCTGAACGGTTGTTCAAGAGACAGTAAAGTGTTTCCGCCAGATCTGCGTTATATCTGAAGTTTGTGTGCATGTAGCGCCTGAAGTGCCATCGAGTAGCGTCCTCAGCGGCTCCGATCTCTGTCCACACAGGGCCTTCAAGGAGTCAAAGAATTCCTTGTGTTGACGGCGTTCGGCGTAGCATTGCATCTGCTTCGCCTTCTCCTTCTAACATGCATTTTTAATGCGAAGGAGCTCTCGGGTCAGTCGCCGTCGAAGTTTGCGAAACTGACTACTCTTCCCCAAGTCACTGGGGTCTGCAACATGTGCAGCAAATGGTGCATTCTTCTCTGACACCAATGCGCCAATCGTCACATTGTTGTCATCAAACCAATCAGGCCGCTTACAGTTTGCGCGCCCGATGGTCTCCTCGGCATCAGCTGTCACCTGGTCGCGAATGTGGTGCCACAGGTCGCCCACTGTGGCTATGCAGTCCACATTACCACACAGGCGTGCAGCCATCGCCTTCTTCAGCTCAGTACGTTTCGCCACAGTACCGAGGGAGAGAATGTTAAATTTACGCCGATTCACGGCGGGAGTGCAATACATCGATTTACGAAAATATATGTACAGTTTGGTCCGAACCAGTTTGTGATCAGTGCCACACTCACACACACACGTGCCACACACACGTGTCATGCGCACTTCACGCATATCATGCTGACGTACGATGATATAGTCGAGCAGGTGAGCGTGACCACTCAGTGGGTGCATCAAAGTTGCTATATCACTCGCACTTAGTGCAAACCGAGTGTTCGTGATCGTCAGGCCGTGAGTGGCACACAGTGAGAGCAGCCTGTCACCGTTCGCATTCACTGAAACAATGCCATGCGAACCGATAACATCTGTCCACGCTGATGCATCACGTCCAAAGCGCGCGTTGAAATCACCCAGGAGAAATAGTCGGTCGCTCCTCGGCACAGACCGTATCACGGAGGATAGCTCAGTGTAGAACTGATCACGCGTGTCTTCAGGATAACACATAGTCGGACCGTACGTGCCTATAAAAGTGGCAAACGTACCTCTTCCGAGTCGTAGGCGAACAGTCGCGCGCTGATGCCCGTTGGTTCACCCACCAGCTGGCCATGGAGGCGATCGGATATTGCAAATCCGACCCCATGTTCACGTGGTGCTCAGGCGGCGTTTCCCACCCAGTAGAATGTGTAGCCAGCACCTGCTCCATGTAACTTACCTTGCTCAGCGAGCCGAGTTTCACTGAGCGTCGCAATATCGATGTGGTAACACACTAGCTCCATCGCGACCAGTGCAGTGCGTCGCTCCGGGCGCTCGCTGGAGTTCCGGTCCAGCAGTGTGCGCACGTTCCAGCACCCGATGCTGAGTGCTTTGCGCGCAGGCATACGATTGCATTGGTAGGCAATCACACGCGAGGTGGTCGTTGTGCTTCGGAGGTTTGCTTAAAGGGACTTCACACGGAGCCTTTGGCTCAATAGCCTGACCAACAGGGCAGTGGGTGGTTTGGAAGTTTGCTTGAGGGACTTCACCCGGAGCCTTTGGCTCAATAGCCTGACCCACAAGGCAGTGGGTGGTTTGGAGGTTTGCTTGAGGGACTCCGCCCGGAGCCTTTGGCTCAATAGCCTGACCCACAAGGCAGTGGAGAGCAGATCCAGCTCGGGAATGTGATTGCAGAGACAGATGGGGATCTGCTTGACGGCCGTCACACGCAGCCTTTGAGGTTCTGGAACAGTTATCATATGTTTTGCGACCGTAATTGGATACGCACCTGCGACCACGGCCAGACGCAGGTGGGTTTTTGGCGGGTTTGCACCAATTTGACCAGGGGCTGCCTAGCTTGAGACGGGCACTAGCACAACATTGAACAACCGGTGGTGCTCACCCACCGTCAGAGAAAATGCTTGGCGTTCGTGTAAAACGCCATTCGAGCTGTGAGCTTACAACCCGTAGACTTGTTGTCTCCCATGGCTAGGTTTTACGGGAAGAGGGCCATCGACCACTTCCTAACCTCCGGATAGGATGGACTAGGATACTGGTAGGGCGCCCAATCCTTACAGGAGAACGACTCGGGTCCTCAGCCAAAGCGTTCGATTAAATGTGCGCCCGAAAGGCAGCGGGTCTAACACATGATCAATTCACTGACTCATGTAGATTGGTATGCTGGATCTTAGCACGGAGAATAGCGTAACCCAACTCCCACGAGGAAGCACCCAGTACACGAGCCAATGGCAAAACAGTAGCAGCGGTGGGTAGACCATCTATCAGGATCTAGCCACCACCAGCTCCATCGCACCATGGACTATCAAAAACCTATTGGTACCTTTACTCAAATGAATGCATAAACCGAAGTGGGACATATAAGCCAGATAAATTTTTATTCAGTTTCGCAACTGCGCCAGTGATAACTGATGGCGATTTGGTAACTTTGCGTCCATGGCCAGCGCATCGTCGCAAAATTTTCTGAAATATAGTACTTGTAAGAACTAGGCTATGATCGGCATAACGTTAAGTTTGTCGAACACTCTTGTCTCTCCTGCGAGTACCAGGCTATGTTGATCTCCGTGTAAACTTTTGCCAGCTTCAGGTATGCCAACCTGTACCTTTACGTCTCAGGCAGGCAACACGATTTTCGTGCTGCGATATTTTTGGAGAAGGTAGAAGAGTTAACGGTTGAACTTATGTTTATCAGTGCCACTGTTGCAGGATGTGGAAACATACGCTGTTACAACGGGCAGGCACCATATGCTTTCTGCGCGGCCAGACGATCATATTGAAGTTTCTAGTGGAATTACGCGAAGCAAGATGTTAACAGGGATCCGGTCGAGTAGTGTAGTCAAAGCAAAATGTTCAAGCACTACACACACCTGCATTTCCAGCAACCTCAATAGTTGGGTCTCCTCATAAGTGCAATGTGTACATGCTTGTAAAGCTTGCACCCACTGAAAGCAACTGCGGAGTCGTAAAACCGTCTTGTAAACGGGTCTTCGTAACGCATCAATTGATGTTAGCAGTGTTTCTACAGGGCGAACAAGCGCTGCCTGTAATCCAACCTATATTAGTCTCCAAACATTGACAAACTAGGCTTTGACTAGAAATAGGTTGTTAAATACGCTTGCTGATGCAGTTGGGCGGCGTAAGCTTTGATTTAATCTCTTGATGTATGTGGGAAGAACCTTAGCTCAATGTGACAGTACCTTGTGGACTCGGAAACGGAGGGTGGTTACCAAGGCTAGTAGATTTGAACAAACGTGAAATAAAGTGTTTAGAAGGTGGTGTGTTAAACCACAGTTTAGAGGATAAGGATGCCAGCACCTAGGCGGAAGTTAGCATTTAAGGAGAGAATGGTGGGCGAAATAGAAGATTTGAAACATTGCATCTTTTGTAAAATAGCTGGTTTTTCCAACTTATTCAAGCTGAGGGATACGTAGCAAATAAAGTTATACTGCCAACAAACTGATTTTTGTAATCAGCGAGTTTGAGCAAGATGCCTACCACATTTCGTATTGCAACAACATGCATACCCAAACAATACTGTTTAAACGAACTAATTATTTATCTGTATGAGCCATTCCACAATGATCCCCTTCGAAAAGAGCATGTCGATTTGAAAACATTTGCCAGCAAAAATGGAATTGCACTCTGTACTGGCCAACTTAGTAATATTGGTGAGTTTTCTTATACACTTGTGCGAGCAGCGACTGCATGACGCTCATGAAGTAATAAGTTCTAACAAGACCACATTGTGACACATTCAGTATAACTCGTGCGTGATTCTCTTGCTATTTTGAATTATCGGATCAAATGACGAGAACTTCCAAAATGTTTATTTGACGAATATAAGTCTAGTACCCCAGTCGAGGGAACATTTTTCTGCTGAACTTTATGAAATGATGTAATAGCGTATTTATCACTGGTGAGTTGCATTGGAGGATCCCACGTTATGCGTTTAACGCAGCCAAAGCATTTAAGGCTGAAGTAACAATTCTAGCGGCTGAATTTAGTGTTTTACTACATCAATTTTGTAAACGGATATCGAAAACCAGTGAAACATACAAATGAACCACTGAACCGCCGTGATTACGAGCTGCGTTTATCTGGTGTGCCAAACTTGTCTACAGCAAAGTGAGCAAAACATAGTGTAGGTTACGTAATGCCACTTCCAAATCCAGGTAATTTCACATCATCTATTTAAAAGTGTTGCTGTACAGCGAGACAAAGTTGTCTATTTCACAAAATATTAGCTTCACACAGACTGACTTGAGTGAAAAACAAATATGTTGGATGACGTAAAGTCATACTAAATTCTGAGAATACTTGCAGCTTGACCGGTCCAGTCTGAGTTTGTGAAACAGGTATCACTCCAATTATGATTACTAAATCATTCACTATATTTGTTTAGCAGCTACCCGAGCCAGTATGGTTTTTACCGTAACTTTTCCCATGCATAATTATGCGTCCACAGAGTCGAAATTTAAAATTAATAACCCTTTTATCAAGGTTTATACTTACCAAGGTTTGTACTTAAATCTCAACAACTAACAAACTGTAAACGAACTAGCAACTTGTACAGCTTTAAATTTGAAGTAGATTGTACAAATTTTCTAGTTACATTAAGGGTTGCATCTTTCTACTCTTTGTTTCTGCTGTAAATCCAACTTGCAGATTTTCCTCTGTGAAGAGTATATCAAGGACTGGCGAATTTCGGTCACGAAAAGGCGCGTTTTGCAAGTGACCATCGAATTGATCATTTGCTCCATACATCCTACACCCGGGATTAATTTGTTCTACTATAAACCTCAGGCAGCCAAGCCCATCACGTCTTTTCATCCTCGTTTACATGATGCACCTCTTTTGGAGGACTCATTCAGCCCTTATCTGCTGTTGGTTCTACCAATGATCGGGCGGCTTTATTTGGCATTTCGCGCTTTGCTGCTGCATTCAAAAATGTTCAATGATGCAGGCTCGAGAAGTATCGGTGCTATGAACAAGGTAGGTAGAAACAAACACTGTTCATTCCGTATTCCCAAGAAATTTCCTACTTGAGGCTGCTAACAGTTCAAATATCCTGTGATTAATCCACGTTTAAAACATATTAAACAAAATATCATGCATAAATGTTTCACCACGTTGAAACAAGCTAGAATACAATGCTCATTTCTCTATGCGCATTCGAATTAAGCCAATTAGACGGAACAATTTGAGATATAAGCAGCCAGTTGCAAGCTGCCAACGGTTTGTAGAAGTTTTATTTTATTCATGAACTCGGTTTTGCTCAGGCCGCATCCAAAATTTTTTACAAAACTGCCTTGTTGTTTATCCCACTGTCTTTTGATAACGGCATTCGATTTGGTCATTTTTCAGTAGATGTGAAAGCTTGAGCGCACTAAGTTTATAACCAAGCTATCATTTGCATGCGGCTGCGCATTTTTAAATAAATACGTACTGTTCATTTTATGGAGGTTAAATTCCTACTGCGAAGGTCAGCAATAGAGCAAAGGAAATTTTGGTTTGAAATTGTTAACGGACATCTTTGCGATCATTGACAAAGAACCATTTATAGTTTAGCAGGTGTGTTAGAACTTCAGCATCAAACACTGTATTTGTAGGTACTAAAAATTGATAAAAAACAATCAACACTGGCACAAATAAGAATAGGAAAAGCTATACAAGTACAAATATATCGTAAATATAATTCAGTTTAAACAGATGTGATCAGTTTTCTGAGACATAATTCAACCAATTTCGCAGTCATTTTAGCATTGTGAGCTTTTAGCATTGTATACGCACTTTTATTTGGCAGATAAATTGTGCCATAAAAACAAACAATTTTGAAGTCTACAAATCGTCTAGATATTGTGTTAAATTGTATTTGACTTTTAAAATAGGCAAACCTATTGGAACCTATATAAGTCCGCAGATACATATGTCAAGTTTAGGGAAACATGCAAACAAATTTTGTTGGTCGTCTTTAGAAACCAACTATACATATGACCGCAATAAGCTTGTAATGTACCTAAAGAAAGGGGATTATTTCACGTCAGCGCCGAAAATACTTTTGACCGGACACGTAAAATTTCTGTGTTGTCTATTGTTCTGGGGTCAAAATATTTTATAAGGAGACTACAGTATTCGCTCGATCGGTTTACTGGAGTTAATATCATTGACATCCTAATTTGATAGTCCTGCATGCGCAAACGTTTACATTTAGCTTTGTTAATCACAAATTAAAATTTTTCCTGTTATCCTGTCAGACCACATAGCTACTTGATCTGACATTTATGAAAAAATAATTGATGACGATTCCGATAATGAAAGAGTTGCGTTTATATTCACTAGTATCTGCGGTGGGCAACAGATCATATATATAAAGAATTGTGGTTATTTTACCCGTTTTGTCAAAATCGTAAATATATGTCAAGAAGCCTACAGACTAACAAGAAATTTTGCATTCTTGCATAACCTGATGGAAATTTTCAATAAAACATGCGGACAATGGCGTTTGGCTTCAGTTTCAAGCATTTTGTGTTCAGATATTCATAACTGCAAAATTGTTAGAAACTTAAAGGAACAACGTATTTTTACGCTAAAACGCGTGATTTGAATTCCACGGGCTAACACTTGTCGATCACTTTAAATACCATCCCATATGCAGATGCGCAAATATATATACATATATATTAGTGATGCAACTAATAGAATTATCTTTCTTTCTCAGTTAATGTGTTATGCAGGGTACTACATGTCGGAGAATTGATATTTATGGCGGTAACAACCACGCAATGATATTTGCTGAAGTTTCTCGAATAAGGCACTTTTAGCGGTAGTAAACCGATACATATATGTAGCTGTTTCAGAACCGCTAAACGATTCAAAGACTAAGTATAATTTGAAGTGCTGTTGAAGCATGCGTATCTGCATAAGTAACTTTTTTGATTTATGTATACCATTGTATTTTATCTGTGACCCACAACAATAATCTATACGGCTTTATGTTAGGCACTTTGCGTCATTTAGTATAATCGCTGTCGAAGCCAATAACACGTAATTATTTTAATACCCCTCTCAAATTATTGTCGAATTCACACATTTATCAAGAGACAATATCATCTACTGAGTGTATTAGGTATTTTGAAAGTGGTAGCATCATTCTTTCTCATTTTATTTTTTTACTATTAAACAATCATACGATGAGATAGTTCCATGCAGAAATGAGACTTTATTCGTTAGCTTTAAAATATTTTCTTTGAAGGTAAAATTAAAAGCTCGAGAATTGTTTAATTTGTAGAATGCGTTTTGTGCGATTTGGTCTGCGTAGTTTGTATAAACAAATAATTACGACTGTACTAATGCTAACACCACTCGATATCACAAAAATCCAATGTTTATGATATGTCAGCTACCTAGCGCGAAATTGTTGGAGGCGTTTGTATTTCCTGCATCAAGCTATGTACCATGGATACGACATAACATTGATTCTTGAAAGATGTAAATATTGAAATTCTAACTAACGCATACTTTCACAACCAATGGCAGACTGCATTGTTTGTATTAATATATCTGGAAATCCAAAAGACACATTTCAACGAAGACAAATGTTCATAAGAGCAAAAATAAAGTGTTTGGGATGACACAAATACATTTTGCAAGAAATGATTGGAAAACTTTCAGGAATACAAACGTTGTAAGATTAATTGCTCTGGTATTGAATGAAGTAAAATTGCTGTGGCTACAGCATAAAATCAAATATTTTTATTTCTATAATTGTTCCGTTCCTGATCCACTTCAAAACAACATGCTAAGTCGTATAACATTTTCACTTCACTTCAGTTATAGACAAAATAACTAATCGTGTTAGATAGAAAATATTAAGTTTCTCGTTTAGTTTCTATATATATATGCATACACATATATATATGTGTTCAACAGGAAGTGCCATTGTGAGCAAGAGCGGACTTGATTGCAATCCAACAAAATACTAATCCTTATCAAAGGGTGGACTAGAAGTAAATTTGCCTAAACTGTGAACTACTGTGTAATATTTGTCCATATAATCATGGAAGAATACGATTTAGTTTACTGTGCAGTTTGGAAAGCTGCGTGTTCTATTATACCAACATCGATGTAGAAAATTTATATTAGCACTTCAGGACGCAATAAATATTGCATCTTAGTGAATGAAAAGGAAGCAAAAATTAGTTGTCAATATATGCACATAGCTTGCGTGTTCTGTCGCATATGTTGTTGGCAAAAATCGATATTTATTACAGCACTTTTCAAAGTGCTTTATGGCAGCTATATCCTACTGACCTAAACTGAACTGATAACATGAGTTATCACGACGGCCTTGCCTTGATCAGTTGAGTAAGATTAATTAAAATGGCTCTATATTAGATGCATCTTGCTTGATTCATAGGAAACTAATAAAGCTGAAATGTGTATAAGATACTGGGTTCATACTGTAACGAATAATACTGCAATGAATAATAGTGTATAAGGGGTTATTTTACATGGTGAATAATACCTTTCCGAGAATTATCTACGTGATATTAAAAAGGCCGAACGATGTAATTCACTGGTCTCTCCGTTGTCATGAGACTAAGTTTTGCCGGCGTGTATCAATAAAGAAAGAACATTTTGAATAAGACTGAAGGTAACCCACTTATAACAATATTGACCCGCAGCCAAGTGATGATAAGTAAACTTTCCAGGCATTTTTTAGAGTTTGTTTTATATGATCAACAACTCACTGTTTGTGCTTCATAATGGTTTATCTTATAATATAAACGAATGCATTATCAAAAATTAACGCAATGAACGCCGCACTAGGATTTACTGTTGATAATTAAAAATGCTTTACACAATATCTTACAAATGGTGAGTTAGCTAAAGATAGTTCTAGGTAAATAATTATTTCCTATATTTAAGCCTGTGGTGAAAGCAAACGACAGTCAGAAACAATGTATGTGACTGTTAAATAAGCACAACTTTCTGTGAATCACGTAGAAAGAACAGAAAATTTGTACACAGACCACCGTAACACAACTTTATTATTAGTATTAAGCAGGATACTGTAACTCATGAGTTATTTATTGGCATATTAAAGCTAATTATCAAATTATTATATCTGTTTTCCTCTGTACTCTATTCAAACGTGAACATGTCTGCTGTAATCTTTTAAATACAGTATTTACTCTGGCAATTTTAATCAAGAATTCAACTGTAGAACGTACGAATATTACTAGACAAACTTTGCGGTTAATGGTCAAGTATATACAGTTTGGGAAGTAAGGAAAAGTAGGCAATGCGAAAGACGAATCCATTTCGATTATACAGCACAATTGTTGATGTGTAACAATCAGTTGGTTTTCCACTGGATAAAGAAATCAGTCTACGTTATAGCAGCGCCAGTTTATTCAAAATTTAGCTATCTTTCTGCGGTTAGCTCCAAACTAGGAGCACCACAAATGGACGATAGTAACATTAACAGTTTTATCTGTGTTCCTTTTTTCACTTACAGGTCAGCTTCGACCTGCGATTTGTACTCAAGACTTTGATGACCGTCTGCCCACTCAAATCCCTTCTCATCTTCATTTTTACCATCTGGATTATTCTCAGTTGGACACTCAGGGCATGTGAACTGTAAGTAAAAGATCGAGTTAATATCCCTCTCACCTTAACAGTCACCATTAAAAAGTACCTTTGTCTAATTTGTCGCTCATATTTGATATCTTTAAGTAGGATTGAAACCGATCGAGAAGACAAATGATTCAGAAAATTCTGTGATCAACCGATTGTACACAAATATTGCTAAATTTCGCTTAAGTATATTAAAACCATCTGAAGCAACATTTTGCGGATAAACATAAGAAGTATAGAATTATGTGTTAAATTTTCTTTTTACTAGAATTAGTGCTATCGTGTATTGAAGTTTATATCGGATTTTGAAATGCATACTACCGGTACACAACACACATTTACACTGAAGTAGAGTTTTGGGTGTGACCCACTCTCATCCCTTCACTCCAGGACCGACGTTTTCGTCTTCATTTAGACTCATCAGGTATAGATGGTCAAACTGGGTGTGGAACTCGGCGCATACTGCTTGGCGGCCATCGCCATGATCACTAGGCCACTGAGCTCCGCGAGCAGTGTTTTTACATTGCGGCTAGTTGATTTTCGGATTTTGCAGCAACAGCTGTGTGTCTTAGATTGCATTTTTATATTTAACCCATCAGATATATTAGCAAAAAACTAAGAAAGCTGCTACGAGTCAGCCGTCATGGTTTTAGAACTAAGATGTTAGCAAACCATGTATCAGTACATTAACGCTTGCACTAATACGCAGCGAAATAAATAACTAAATATATTATATATATTCCTTATTGGTGCGAGGCACATTCCAACTAGGTGGTTTGATCACTCTGAACAAAAAGATAGCAAAAATAAGTAATTGTTCACGCAGTATACAATGGAGCAGAACAAAAGATTTTGTAAGTGGTTGGCAGATTTAAGCTATTATAAAAGTTTAGAAGCGGGAAACAAACATATATTAAACCAAATATCAAAGTAAACTACTACTGCTATCCATGAAAGCTTCCCCAGAAGACCTGCGTCTACGAAGAGCATTCCCTCGAACATTTCCACTCGCACTCCCTTGCCCACACTGGCCGTAGGGCGGTGTGGCATAGTATCATATAACCCTCATTAAATATCGGTTAGTAACATAGTTTGGCACAGTGTCTAGCCGTGCGGATCTGGGAACGGAGTTGTTTAGTACCAAAGTACTTAGCATGATCCATACATCCTCTACACAATGGTTCCATCCTACTGTTCAGCAAAAATGTAAAACCAAAGGAACAAACACATTGAAACACCCAATCACAAAAACCCTTCCTAGGGATAGTATATTAAACTATGTTGCCTTTAATAGTAGCCTAAATTAACCCATTTTTATGTCAAGCATCAACTTACGACAATTCATTTGTTGTTGAGATCTAAAGTTGCGAAGATAACAAATCCTGTAATTTTGCTTCACAGAAACTGTCGAGTCAAATGTACGCAGCAGGTGATAGCGCTAAAAAACGAGAATGGGAACATCTGTTTTGATCGTGCATTTGCTGTATTCGCAAACTTGATCCATTTGGGTCCAAAAACTGGCTAATCTAAGCAGTTGTATGTGTGAAAGATGTGTAACATCTTTAAAAACATCGCGTTCCTTTTGCCGGTATTGTTATGCATCAAAAAGGTAGTTTTGTCAGATGTAAGATACAAAGTTTTTCTGATTTACGCTGCTTAGTGCTTTCCAAATCAAGTGTTTTTTGAACAAAGTGCTTTTTCATCTAACATTTTCTGTTGACAAAGAACCAGATTGCTATCTTGAGTTTAGTGGATGCACGTTGATTAAACAACACAGCGGACGCTTCTTCTTATAAACTGGAGAGCTTAGTTCATACGAAGCCTTGACATGCTTGCTGGCTAAGAACCATCTTTGGTGTGGTTTTCAATTATGAACAGGATGAACTGGTAAGTACTACCGTGTACATTCTAGAGAACACCAGCTAATAGACGGTCCCCTTCAAATCGAAAGACTTTAACTACCGCTGTTTTAAAAAACACAACCATTAAATTGTTATATTGATCTCGTTGCTTGCGAATATCCGGCTGACGCAACTAGAGTCAGCTTATAAGTAGCAAGTTATTTACTACGCAGTATGGAGGACGTGACGAACAACGAAACATGACGACAGGTGTACGATACAAGCGTGTATATGGCTATTATTTAGGTGAACTAAAATATATAAACCATCTAGTTTAGAAACAAAATTTAGCCACGAAAAGCACGGTTGTGAGCACCGGTGGGTTTTTAATTAAATTAGCTGGTTTTTAGAGGTTTGTGGTTAAGGTCCACATAAATATTGCAAAGTTGAAATCTTATTTTTGTTACTTACAACCCGATTTATTATCCACACATCCTTTTCGGCATTTACTACTGATTTTCTACCCCATGAGCAATAGAAGCTCATAAGTAAATGCAAGCACTTATGCCATCTTTTTCAGTGAACAAGGAGAAAATCATTTGGGGCTTTTGAATTCCGCATGGCTGATTTCAGTCACCTTCCTAAGTATTGGCTACGGGGATATTGTCCCACACACTAGCTGTGGTAGGCTGGTGGCCGTCACGACGGGACTCATGGTAAGCTCCTTGCAAGGTACTTGCTAACAAATCGGTCTATTGAGTTATTTACCTTCGAGATATAATCCGACTGCTCAATGTCAGGGCTCTGTGCAAACGTATACACCAAGGTTTGCAGTTAAGAAGCAACATGGATCCCAAGTATAGGTTGCAAAAGTGGTTGCTTAACATACGCCATATTCTTGCATTTTGTTATAATATTGATCCCTCAGATAATCCTTGGTCAGGTAATATACATTACATCCAAAACGCAAGATAGTATGCCCATCATTTCTACGGATATATATTTTTCCAAATTTGAATGCGCTATATTCAGCTTCATAACGGTCAGCTTTAGCTAAATATTTGAATTTGTTAAGAAAAGACAGTCTGCTTAATAATTTACTAAACAGTATTGGTCAGAAAATGGGTGCGATCTAATTATAAACGATAACTATAATGGAGATTCTATGATCACATGTCCGGTTAAGTCAAAAAGTTAACTTTTTTGTGTATATTTGTTATTCAGATGGACCATACGGCAAGGCCTATCTCTGAGGGAATGTAGCAACATTGTGCCATACAAGTTGCCCTCACATCTATAAGCTTTTAACTATAGAACGGAAGGCAAAATAGTTGAGACTTTTGTCTGTAAGTGCATGAGCACAACGATCACTACGCTATTTAAAAACACAATCCACTGGTTGACTCAGATGGATATTGGCTGCTTTCTACCCGAAAACGATGCATTCTAACAGGTATTAACACTGTTATATTTCATCAGGTAGGTATAACAGGCACGGGAACACAAGCCATTGGAAAGTTAGTAACAAACTCTAGCCCTCTTTCAACCAGTCGAAGTGGAAAAATATTGTCAAACATTTAATGACTGAATGTACTGTTCATTTTGGAGCACAATTTTTGTGAAAATATTGCGACGCTCATTCTCCATGTGGGCAGTGATTCACATCACGGTAAACCTTTATCATTTCGATCACTAGTACCGTAGCTGGAACGGAAGGATTTTGGGCGTTAGCCACGTCGAAAACGCTGCGTTACGAGAGCAGTTGCTAAATTGTTTGCTCTTATCGGCTCGAGATACCAGGGGCCTCTGGAGGGTTAACCGAAACCTATGTCATCCCTGATTCACGTCGACCAACGCTTGCCACAGCAGCTATTGGCTGGTTGGGATGGCCATTTTGAAGCGCTCTGTAATGTATAATCATTATTTCATCAGCACAAACAGTGCTTTATAATGAGCATTCCAAGTAGAATGATTAAAGCTTAATTTTGAAATAACTGGCATAAAAACAAATTAGCAAATCAGTCAACAAATGTCAAATTGAACTACTACCTAAGTCGGTCATTAGTTACTAATAGCAATGTAATAATATCCGAACCAGTAAGCTATTGGGTTCGAACCATTGCAGCTATGTCCGTGATGTTTTCCGTACCTGTACGCCACATTGAAGTATACTGGATGGGGCGCTTGGGCTTCTTAATAACCGCTTTTAACAGATGGTAAATGTTTAGAGGTCAAAGGAATTGAGTCTCGTCCTCCAGGTTGGGGAAATGCAATGGGATGGCGTCCACTTTGTACGAATAAACCGTTACTACCTCTACTGCATTACAGACTAGAGTTTGAGTTGAAGAATTTTATTGAGAACCCCAATCGTTCTCCTATTTAGCTCTAGGCGCGGTAGCATTATCTCAGCTTACGCACAACCATGACTACTTCTTTAAGCTTCGACGATATCGTGTATTGGCCGTAGCGCAACTTATCAATGATCGCCATATCTTCTGTCTACATCAAGGCAGGTAAGCAAAATATGCTACTGCATGCGCCCCCTTCTTTCCTTTCATACTTTTTCTCTTACTCACTTCTCAGTCCTCATTACTTGCTTTTATCTACTAATTCCCGGTTCAACTGAGAGCAACCGCAATGTCGTTGGATTATTACCATCTGCAGTTATGTTCCCGTATCAGGCAATGGACACTAATCGCCGAGAGCTCCTATAATTCCGCATTGTCCCGTTTCGCTGGCGGCGTGCGACGTTCGCCCTTTAGCATAATAGGACAACGGGCTGCACTCGGTCGCAGGTTAAACACGCAGTGTATTGATGTGTGTTTTGTGCCCGAAACTAGAAGCAATGACCTTCACGGGGATGCTGACTTAACTGCGTCCAGTTGGTCCCCTTGTTTTTAGTTGCACACATCCAAAGAAGCTGTTGAAATGACCACTGGTCCAGCTGGAGTACGTATTGTTCTTAGTTCTAAGTTCGTCCTCCTTGGTTGATTGCATTTCCGTGAGCCGCCGTTTGTTTGTAGTCTGTTCGGCGACACTAACTAGTACTGATTCACCGAGTAGCACTAGACGCCGTTTCTTCGTGGTTTCCGCCTATGCCACCATCGATTGCAGCCCTGATGCTGCGAATGCCGTCTTCCACCACAAACTAAACATATTAATACACTGTGTTGGCAGTTCTAATATCAGTGGTATTGCAGGGGATATGAGTGCAAATTAGCATTGCTAGGTGATAAGTATGAACTGGACTCCGAACGGATTGACAACGGCTGCCGTCTGTAACAGCTTGGTCCGAACATCCGCTTTTAGACATTGTGCGCACCGAAGTGGCACTTATTGTCCTCATATAGCTGACCAGCAAAGGACCGAAAGAGATCACATTGCTATAAGTTACAGTTGGTGTAGTTACATCATGGAATGTCGTTAATTCTGGAGTATGGAGTCAGCACTGATCATGCCTTCGTCCGCTGTCGCTTTTCTAGCACTCACCGGGATGTGTAGCAAGCTCCTCTCCAGATTGGTAACTATGAAATTAAGTCAACCACCAGTCAGGCTAGCCTACGAAGATGCACTGCGTACTGAGTATTTACTCTCTTTTCCTAGTGACCCTGGGCTTCAACGGAATGGGATCTCTGCCGCCATGCATAACACAGCAACCTCCTCTTACGGCACCATAACCACACCAGTCACTTGATAGCCGAGATGTCGGTGAAGGTGTTGCAATAAAGTGGTAAACTCCGGGCTAGTTCTGAACACAAAATTACCAGACGGACTATTAAATGTGAACTAAAGCGGAGCCTGTGTGGTGACAAGAAAGCCTGGTGGACAAGTCGATCTCAAAAAATTGGGAAGTAGGAGCAGTAGACAAACATCACAAGAATTTTTAGCTGATCCGCACCACAGTTCCCCCAAAACCAGGCATCAGTGAAACAATCAGAGACAGCGCGTGTTCACTGATGCACAATAAGCGGCGCCATATGGCTTGTTGGAGGGAACACTTTGAAAGTAATTCATTTTTTTCCTTGCTTCTGGACCTCTTTCTGCTCCGGTGTTTCAGGCTGAACCGTGGCTAGTTAGTTTAGAGACTCCGTCAGAGGCTTAGGTCCCAAACGCCATTGCAGCTATTATTCGTTTTCGTGCTGCTGGTCCAGATTTGCTGACATCTGGGCTATTAACAGATGGCGGTGAAGTCCTCTGTAAACACTGTCTGCCCTGTTCGAACATGTCTGGAAGAAGGAGACCGTTACAGGTAACTAGAGTGAATTGATTCTAGTGGCGCTATACAAGGAAGACAGTCGCAGCAACTGTGCTAACCAAAGGAGTATTAGCATAACGACTGTTGTGACAAAATTACTGGCCTTAATTCTAGTTCGTCGCTTTACTACGGAACGGCAAATCCGGACTAGGGAAGAGCAGGCAGTCATCTGCCCAGGACTTGGCTGTACAGATCGCATATTAACTCTGCGGCAGGTACTTATGTAGCGCCACACGTTCCACAATTCGACAATAACTGTTCCTCGATTTCATGAGTGGCTTCGATTCAGTCGTTTGATGCATTCTTTTCAAAATGCACACTCAGAAATGTATTTTTATAAATAAGTGAACTGGAACACGACAGACTGCCTCAGAGTCTGAGGTGATTTGTTGGATGCCATTCCGACAGAAGTGGCTTTCGTTAGGGTCACCCAATTTTCCCATTTTCTTCACTTTCGTCGTGGATTGCATCGTGAAGTGTACCCTCGTTGAATCTTTCGTTGCAGGCGCTAAGGTGCGGTCAGGTGAAATCCTAACTAATCTTGCTTTTGCTTACGATATTTCCCTGCTTTTTAACGATATTGTAGCGGCGCATCCTACCTTGAATCCTCTCACTGTATTGGTCCTATAATTTTAAGTGCACTACAAGAATTCAAATTGCAAGTGCCTTTACAGGGCCACCAGCAACTTGATGACCCTTGACCCCTAATGGCGAGGAACTCGATACAGCTGAGGGTTTCAGTTAACTTGGCAGCTGTCCCAGCAGTGATGAGCGCATATGGACTGGAGTCAGTTCAAGCATTTCCAAAGCTAGAATTGGATATCTGTACATGCGGCATCCGTAGCGTCAGAAAGGTGTTTGCTTTCGTTTGAAAGACCATGTTTACATGGCCACATTGAGTCTTGTCCTACTCTGTGGAAGAGAGGCTCGAACCTTGCGATCTGAGGATAGGCGGCGCCTTCAAGTCTTTGATCGCCGTTGTTTGGCAAGCACTGCTGGTGTTGGATGGCAGCAGCATGTCCACAACAACGATGTGCGTAAATGGGTATTAAGTAATGATAACCCTGCTAATTCCTTAGGGAAATAGACAGAACTGAATAATTTGCGTTGACTTGGGCACCTAGCACGTTTGCCTGGTCAGCGCATATCGAGGAGGACGTTTTATAGTCTGTCCGATATAGGGTGGCGCAAAGCTCGAGGTGAGCAAAAGTAACTAGGCAGGGGAAGTGAGTTCACCGACGACCCAACTCGGCGTCGTCAATCAGTCTCGCCTTCCAGGCTGGAATCCACGCAACCCACTTTGCGATTGACACGAATCGTTACAGGACTTGGGACACAACCGACACCAGTAGCTTGATGCTACCGTGTCCTAGTCGGATTGCCTTTTTAAAGTGTATAAGGTGCAGAGTTATCCGCGTGGCAATGACGGATTATGACATAGGACAGTGAAAATGGCAAGGAAGCGGTCTCGCCGATGTCTCATTATGTTTGTACGATAGCCAGCTGTTCTTATGTTGTGCTGTTGACAGGGTGTAGATATCTTGACCCCGAGTGTTTGTCTAGGGTATTAAAGTTTTTCCGTAGTTCCCACTTCTCTCACTCTTAATGTGCTTCGATCCATAAGTAACCGTGGTACTACGGAAGCAAAGTAAAAACGCAAGTGGCTGTTGTACCACTGTTGATGATGATGATGATGAATTCAACCTCTTTATTGGATCTGCACAACAACAGCTATTCCAGTTAAAAGTCGTAAAATGCTAACCAATGTTACTTATATTTCAAAAAGATAAAATCTACACTTATTCGCTTTAAATTGGTAGTTAAGTGCTGATGCATCTCACTAAAGAATAGCGTAAGTTTAAAGAGTAGAGCGAAAAGTAAATATGGGGCGAATTCGCTTATATAACCAGATACGTCGTGAGGTTAAAATAAGTACACATTATTGGTTCCGTATGTTGTTGCGAACTATAGTGTTATCAATCATGCTATGTAAGCCGAGTAATGCTTAAGCAAACAGCTTTTGGCATTCTGAAGGAGTAGGGGTCGATATAACGAAATTCGACTGAAAGTTCTGCGATAACGGAAACAGAATAGTAACCTGTTCTTGTGAAATTACAACCCGCTTTACCGATTGGCCAAGCATATAAGTTCTTGTGGTTTAGCTTTGAAACTTGACAGTTTGCATAGTTGTTTCTAGAGTATCTGAGACAGAATTATATAGGCACTGTGCAGGCACTAATGTAATATTTTATAAACTGTGGTGTCTTCGATTAATTGTCATAAAGAAGATGGGACTTGGCGCGGAATCGTAATGGGTTCGATAAACATTACAAGATAGTCGCGATCAATGGATTGATAATGAGTTTTTCATTAACCAACACTTGCCTAAAGTGGACAATTTTCTCCAGAATCTCAATACAGCAGGTATGTAAAGCGCTTATTAATAGGTAGGGCAGCGAAAACTCGTGTGGTTTAGCCTAGAACTGCGCACCGAAGTAACAGAAACGTTACAGGTTATGTGATGTAAATGTAACGAATGCTTCCTTGCTTGAAACTTCACAGTCTTCTAGCCTCAGGTGACCACGGAACTTGTTTACTCTTAGCTATCAGATTAACCAAAACTATATGCGCGTTTTGTCATCCATCACATTTTGTACGGTATGCATAAGCTTACGTCTGAGATTTTGCCGCGAGTCCTATGCAGTATTTAAACCACGGCTTACTGATTCAATTTATTCCGTTTACTGCTTCGAGTTTTGTTGTGCAGAAGAACCTGCAGTTCGAACTGGGCAAATATTACATAAGGTTTTAACAAAGCGACAGCTAATATAACGCTTCACAGGAAGATCGCTCATAGTAGAAAATAACCGGTTGTCTATTTCTAAAGTGTACATTGGAAAGTGGTATTCATAAACCAATAAACATTAGACACTTCGTCTTGATTGAAGGCGACAGCAACACCGTCAAATATTTGAACATGAGGGTCGTTAGCGAGTTTACAAGGTTAAAGATTACACCTTCTTCCTTATTTTGGTGATTTTTGCGCAGGCCGAACAATCTGCATAGGACGATATCGTAACAAGTAACTTCCTTGTTCATTCAGTTCTAATTACTCATGATTAGGTTCCAAAACTTTGCTGCTCTAAAATATTCGAAGTTTGTAATAATACTATCGGTTGCGGATCGGTATAAGGATAGGAGAATGCTTCGAAATTTAAATGCTTGTTTGAAGGTGCGTGGGTTTTTGCTAAGTAATAAAAGTATTGCAACGACGGATGCAGTCGATATCTTTTTTGGGAGTTAACATACTTTTCGTAGCCACTTCAAACTGCGTGATTCAATACCTAAGTACACTAATTTAGACAAAGTCAGCGTTTGGGAAATTTATTGTTTTTAGTATTTTTTTACAACCTTTTTTTCATTTCCAAAGTGGAATCTTTTAGATTTGTGTCGGTCTTACAGCCAGCACGGACACGAGGATCCGTATTGCCCTCCTTTTGACTCTTCGTGCAAAGGCTGGGCAGAAAATGAAACACAGGCTCTGTTGGACTCAGTGCTAAACTATGTGGACCTTGAATGTTCCCATTTAGTTGTGATCTGTCGACATAATTTAAGCTTAAGTTAGATAGCAGCGCATCGTGGATTTAATGACTCATTTCCTATACTTTTTCAACGTATTCGAGCTTAAGTACAACGTCAATTAGTGTGCAACCAAGCGCCTTTTAAGTAGATGATAAGTGTGGACCTCAGCTGGACTCTGCAGTCAATTTGCTAAGGGAGAATACCACACAGATAGAGTACAACTCTTCTCAAGCATCCATTTTTTCATCAAATTCCCTGGAAGTGTACGAGGGTTAGAAACAAAAGTCGAATCGGAATAAATAACGACAACTAATCTAGCCGGTACAAACAAGCATCTTCAGTGTGTGCAGCGTAAATTTTAGCAGATAAAATCTGAAGAAGTAGAAGAATCGCAACAAGGTGATCGCAATTTTTACAGTATATACACATTATTGAGGGTTTCTTGGCTACTCTGCTTAATTTTCAACTCCACTATCGGTTATGTTTTGATTTTGACCCGTCGGTTTAAGAGATGGCCTTAGCTGAAGGTGGAAAGTGACGCATGTTGGTTGTCGTCTTAAGCTTTCGTCACTAAGCCATGCCTTCACCAACAACTTTTGGCACAGTGGATACAATATTATTGATGTCTCTCATAATATTCTGCTTAACCCTTAGCTAGATACTTCAGGCAATATATCACAGTAATGTAGGTTGCACTAGAAGAAAGCTCAGAATAATGACTCCTGTTAAGTAATGGCGCTTGTGCGAAGACTAAGACGTGCCGGCAAATAACCTTCATCCAACTGATTTTAGAGGAAGTTGAACCCAATTTGTCTGGGCACTCTGGAACACTGACATGTTATTTTGCCAAAGTTAAGACAGCAAAGCGAACTTCTAACCTCTGTGTCGACCGACGCTTACTGAGCTCTGCTGTGAACAAGACATAAGGTGTCAAGCATCATCATCATCATTATACATGTTAGCTATAGGTGGGAAACACCTCAGCTACGGTGCCGCAATAACTAAAAGAAAAAAAGGAATAAAATGCAAAAAAAGGTGCAAGCCCGCTGAGCTCCCGGTAACGGATGGGCATCTTCCCGGTAAGCTACCTGACGGCTACTATGCTGCAGAAAAATAAGGTACTATCTTAAATTATAAAAGGCTACCTTGTGAGATCGTGGTTGGAGGGGTAGGCTAAGAGGGATGGGGTGGGACAAAGTAACTCAAAACACGTACGACACAAAGGTCGGCTAATAGCTATAAAAACGTGTATTTAACAAAACATGTTTATCGTCTTTCAGACCCCAACCAGGGAGCCGTGAACTCCAACTGAGGCCAGCTTCGAAGTGACGGCATTATTCCTCTCGACCAAGTCATCGCTTGGCAGCTTCTCCTCTTCTTCCATCCACACCCGCGACATGCAAACAACACACGTCGCAGGAGTCAGTGGGCTGGCATGTGTAACGTGTGGCTGAGCCATCGGAGCCTGGTGCGTGAAACAACGGTGCTGGGCGGTTCATTTCCTTTGCCTGTGTCGTAAACAAGGCGTCGAACAAGCTCGTTGCTTACTTGATGTTCCCTCCAGATTTGAGCTAGATTGCGAAAGCACCGGTGCTCGGAAATAACTAACCTCTCTATGTCCGCTTACCTAAGAGGCCAGGTTTCACAACCGTACAGTAGAGTCGAACGTACCGCTGCAATGTACACTCTACCCTTCAGGGCGAGAGTAATGTCGCGCCGGCGCCATAGGTGGGAAAGATTAGCAAAAGCAACTCAGTCTTTTGCTATACGGTTCGTGGTCTTGATTTTAATCCAGCGAGCGCTGATACAACTTTCCAAGTAGTTGAATGTTTGAACGACTACCAGCTGATCCCCACCAAGAGTCAGTGTAGAAGGCGGTCCAGGCTAATTATGAAGGGACACTTTGCACTTCAACGGATGCGAAGCAAAGCCCGAACTGACGGACAGCCAGTGCTAATCTGTCCAGTGCCGCTTGACACGTTTGTTAACTGTCATAGATTGGGACAACATCGTCAGCGTACTACAAGTGAAGAAGTCGTTCTCCTGGGAGCAGATCCACACCTTCAAAGCCGTGTCCTGTGAACGCGACTTCAATAATTTCGTCAATAGCGAAGTTGAATAGTAGAGGGGACCGCGGCCAGAAGATATCAAAAGTCGACGACAGCTTGCCTTAAGCCCTCACTCTGCCCGAGGTACGCGCGTATAACGCTCAGACAATATTTACATATTGCTCAGGTACATCTTTTCTGAGTAGACAGTCCCAAAGTACACGCCTGTCCACCGAATCGAATGCACCATTGGTATCGAGGAACACGACATCGGTGCGTCGCCAATATATGTGACGCTGCTGTACCAAGAGATGCAAAGTGAAAATGTGGTCATTGCAGCCGCAACCTCGAAAAAACCAGACTTGCTCTCTAAAAATATGGCTTTCACGAGTGCTAGTCAGTCTTTGAAAGATGACAGATGCAAACAACTTGAAAACCATGGAGATCAGACTGGTTCCACTATGGCTGCCGCATTCCGATGGTGAGCCTCCTTTGAAAATTTGGACTATGACGGAGCGGCTCCAGTTGGTTGGGACAGTTTCCTGCTTCCGCAGTTTCATTAGTAACTCGTGTAAACCATCCACAAGAGCAGGTCCCTCAAATTTGCAGAGAGCTGGATGAAGATCATTTTGTCACGCGGCTTTATTTAACTTCAACAGTCTGATCTTACGTTCGACTTCTGAGCAAGAAGGTGGATCCAAAGGTACAGCCCACGGAAAATGGCGAACAGTAGCCGGCGAGAAACCCAACAATTCCGACTGATTAAATTGCCTTTCAAAGTGCTCAGTCTAAAGCTCCAAGCGCTTTACAACTTGTGGATAGGCTGTTTACTCTCCTCACGTATAGTTCTATTAACAACATGTCTCTTGTTGCCCGTTTCCCGTATCAGCTCGAAAAACTTACGATGGTTACAAAGGGTAGCGGCCATTTCCATATCTGAAGCAAGGTGAGCTCACCAGGATCCGCGGTCTCTCTTCAGGCTAGCACGGAGTCTTTCCCGGAGCTCTTTGCGAGTTTCATTGTGCTCGCTTCCAGTTGGTATATGCCGGCGAGCGTCGATAAGTTCCAGAGACCGCGAATAGACCCAATATCCATGTTGGCTGTTAGACATACAACATGAGGACTTTCCTGCTGCTAGTTAGGTCTGGTGAATATGAGACCAATGAGCTTCATTTGCATCCAGTGACCGCTTACTCAACTCGCATGACAGCGTACTTTAATAGTCATTCAAGACAGCCGGCTTCGCAGTTGGCTGGTGTCAATGCGTTCACAACGTCGTCTTGGGCGTCTGCTAAAACTCATTTGCATGTCAGCACATAAAAATGCATGGTCGGTGTCTACACCTGTACTCCAAATCGAGTGACAGTTTTGGACGCAGCCTCTCCATTGGTGACTTATCTTAATTTGATCGATTTGCTTCCATAGCTGGTTTGAGGCTGGTGGGCGCCAAGTCATTCTCCGGCGGGTGCTGTGTCGAAAATTAGTGCTCGTAAGAAAGAAGAGAGCATCCTCACACAAATGAAGTAACCGCTCACCGTTATCATTACGGGAGCCTACACCGTGCTGACCGCCCAAATGCAGTTCATCAGTGGATAATTTTCCAACTTGAGCGTTCAGATCCCCAGCAGGCGTAGCATTGTCCGAGCTTCTTCTGTGTCGAAGGAGCTCGTTCAGTTGACGATAGAGATCAACTTGTACCGAGTCATCGCTGGAGTTTTTGTGTGCATAGGCAGCGATAACGAATAGACACCTGTTAGGCCAGGGGACTTCGAAGATTTGAACGAGCCAGCCAATCGGACCGTACATCCGGCTACTGATTGGGATCCAATCAAGCAGAGTAGCTTCATCTCGGATACTCAGGGTAATAGCAACACTGGCTTGGCCGGTACTCGAACTGCATTTTCACTGGATAGGGGCAATGAGAAAATTCTGCTGGTGTCACCTGATGGGGATCGCAAAGTGAGCAGTGAGCTCAAATCTTGGAAGCGGGTCTCCGATAAGCAGCAGATGCCGATGTTGAGGGTCTCAAATGTTCGGGCAAGTGTTGCCTGTTGTCCGATCATGATGCCAACCACTGTGTCGGGTTTCACTCTCTGCTAACTGACAAGTACAAATCAAGCTGAAATTGGTGGTGGTTGCAGTGAAGGAAGAGAACAGCTACGAACGGTCCCATTAAAAGCGGTCCCGTTAATGGAAACCGTAGATGCAGGCATCATCACAAAAAAAACGCCGCAATTTGTATTACGTGCTACACTCCAGTACTTAAAAGTGGACGTAGGCATTTATTGCGCAATTTTTCTCACAGTTAATATCATTAATACTACACAATTATGCAGATCTATTTCAGAGTAATGAATACCGACTACGAAGATCTCTCATGTCCGGTTGGAAAATAAATTGGACTATCTTTTAAAAATACTCATTTCCTTAAATGTGCGCAAGTTTTGTTTGTAGGTTTTAATATTTGCGCAATCAGTTTGGTTCACAGAGTTACGCATTGTCATATATTATTTATATACTAGAACCTGCTATGACAACCAACTGTCCAAAGCAACCAATTTTTATTGCTCTCCGAAGTGGTCGCTTTGGACAGTATGGACCTTACCTATATGCAGTGTTAATTGATAAAATCTTTAGAGTTGATTGACGCGTTTATACATACGAAAATCCAACAGGACTTGTACAGAAACATTTCAGTTCTACTGTTTAAAGTATATATTTCATCTATTGTATTTCTTTGATCAGTCCTGCCTTGTATACGTTTGCTTGATATGTCAACATTATTGGCTTGAACTACTGGAAGTGAGTCCAGTATGAGATTTTCTGAATTTACTGGAAGCTGCTGCAAACATTGCCTAATAGGAAATCTTCACGAAGTCCGTTGCGATTCTTTTGGTTTTATTGCGCTGATCGATGCTCCATTATCATGTATCTTTCTTGTAGCAAAAAGATTTAGATACAATGCACTATTCACCCTCTGTCGTTGCAACAAGTATCAGGGCATGTTTTTATTACAGGTCAAATTTTCGTACGCACAAATCTTTGCATAAGGGCACACATTTTCTTCACAACTGACACTGAGAACAACTAGCTAAAGATATGCCACATTTGGCACTTTTCATGCAAACTGCTTTAGAATGCTTCGTTTATCAAGGAAGGAAAACTTTTTAGATCCATCAAATTCCAACAACTTATGTGAAACAATTACCCTAAATTTGCAAGGAATCTCAAAACACAAATAGTTTTGCTTCGACGTTATCCACCTTGCACGAAGAAAGTGGAAGTTAGCAGTATTTCCACGCATTATTTCCAAATGGTAAACATATTTGAACACGCGTGTGTGCTTAGATAAAACACCACCTGGCGGCCCGAACGAAGCATTCGCGTACTCTAGGAATTGAATTCAAATTTCATGATTTCAGTGATTTACAAGGAATGTCCGGTAAGTAGGCGGTAAGGGAAATGTAATTAACAGTTATACTAATCGTCGCAGATCAAATGCTACTTGGTTACGTTAGATAGTTACTGATAACTTAAATAAGCGTGAAGATTAAACTATTAAACCAAGTCAAAGATGGCAGGAATAATTCTGTTTTGATTTGCAATAATAACTATTCAACCTCATATAGTGACATTTGACGGAAATCACTGATCAAATCAGATATTCTGTGCAAGACTTTTTCGCTCAGTCATTTGTCCTTTATTCACTGAACTCAAACGCACAGATCTTGTATGTTCAGCTCTAATTGCTACTTCCTTGTCAGTCAGTTTTGTACCCAACTTTTGACTTTGAGTAAAAATAAAATAGTTGAATACATCAAAATATTTGTTATATTTTAATAAGGTGAATAGTTTTCCCCAATATCGACGTGAAAAATACTTCCCTAGCGGTGTGAATTATTTTATCACGTATACCCTTTAAGGGTTTCCGGTAGTGTAAACCAGATCCAAGTAAGACAGTTATATCATATGGTATACATCAAGGAAAATTTAATCGAAGCGACATCCGTATTCGGTAAGACTGATAGCTTTCAAAGCAGAAGAACTCGGATGGTAAAACTCATGCTGCGTCTTACTGCAAACTATATGTATTTAGATGCTATCTATAGGTCACGTGACCGTCAAATTTCCAATGTAATACAATCAATTGTTGCTGTTTATTTGCCCTGATTACATTATTTTAGGTTAAATGACAGATACCTGCATTTTTGTTATGACAATAAAGCAATAACAATTTAATAGTAGGCCGAACATTCTGGAATCGTCGGTGAAGTGTCAAGAACAAGCCATTTTTTTGTTTCTTTATCAGGTTTTACATTTTAGCTGCATACATTTCGCTATCATGCTAGGTTGGAAAAACCGCGAAGGGTTCAATACGCCAAAAAATATATTTTAACAAAAAGCCACGACCCGCGAAAATGTTATCGAAATTAACAACAATAGTTTCAGCGATGTATACAATTTTATAGAAGATAGTTTAGGTAGACATTAATATGCGATAAAAAGGCATAAGGACAATAGAGCAAACGCACCACCTGAAACAAAGAGACAGTATGCAATCACGCGGTTAGTAAATCGAATGCACCGTACCCATAAACGCTGTTCCGGTTCTGCCTGCGTTCTCTGTATGACCAGTCATCGCTTCAGTGGCAGTCCCGAGTGGCCTCGCTCATTGTTCACTAGGCCTGCCTGACTCAGACACTCGCGATCACCTGAGTTACAGCACAACGCACTCGCTGTCGATGGAGTACAACCCATCGGCGCCGGTCGCTTCCGCAATTGCCACATCTTCTTCGCATGCACGACGGCTTTCGCATGCACCTAAGCAACGGCCTTCGTGATCCGATCGCGTCATGCATGCCGATCAAGCGCTCTCGATTCCTATGACCTGAAATCAAGAGTAGAACGTGAGAGGCTCATTTAGATTATGTCCTGGTAACGTAACTTAGATTTTCCCACATGCTGCTTCCCAATACTCAATCGACCATATAATAGCTGTTTCTGTATCCGCCTCAAATCCATACGGCTCACATGACCGAGCCACCTCAGGTGTCTCAACAAAAGTGTACAGTCAACTGCATACATTCCACTTCGATGTAACACTTTCGTGTCCGCAACTCTGTGGCACCAACCAATGCGCAGAATTCGTCGCATTGTTGATGGAATCGTTCAGGATGTCGCATATCTCGCAGGTACATGGTCCATGCCTCGCTGTCGTATAGAAGAACGGACAGCAACATGGATTTGTACACTATCAGCTTCGTGCCAACGTTAAGCTGATGGTTGTTACACACTCGGTGCTCTAGCTTCCTGAAGGCCGTCGATGCCTTCGATACGCGGATCCAAAGTTCCCTGTGTAGCTGCTGGTCAGTCGATATCACACTCCCAACGTAGCTGAGGCGGGAGGTGGTTTCTAATACTTCAGCACCAATGCTGATTTGCGACAATATTGAAGTTTGCAGTTTCGGTGAAGGCTGAAAGAGACAGGCAGTTTTGTTTGTGTTGATGATGAGCCCGAATTTGGCCGCTGTCGAAGCCAGAGCACCAGTCATGTGCTGCAACTCATCTGCGCTGTGTGCATACAAAGCACAGTTTTCAGCAAACAGCAACATACGGTTTGTTGTCTCACAGACTAGAATTCTTGCACCGGAACGACGGATTTTCGGCAACCCACCATCAATACGGTGCTCCAAACGAACACCCTAAACACAAGCCGCATCAAAAGCACAGGACAGCATTGCATGAAGATAAATATTAAACTGTGCAGGAGCTAAGTCATATCCTTGCTTCACACCAGAGATAACTGCAAAGCCATCCGAGGCCACTCCACTCAGCTTCCCGCTAGCTTGCATACCACTGCACAGACATACAATTAAACTTACAAAGTTACGCAGGAAACCAAACTTACCGAACACCAGCCACAAGGTCTTGCGGTTCGCCGTATCAAATGCCTTAATGAAATCAACAAAAGCGAGTACAACGGCTGTCGTTCTCTGCACTTCTCCTGCAACTGACGAGCCGCAAACCCCATATCTATAGTGCTGCGGCCCGAACGGAATCCACACTGCTTTTCCACCACGTTAGGTTCCACAAACTGACTGACGAGGCGGTTGAGCAGGATTCGGGCAACCACCTTGCCCACACAACTCAGGAAGTTAATGCGGCCATAATTATTGCAACATTGATCGCTTCCTTTACCCTTGTACACTGGTAGCAAAAGCACATCCTTCAGTTCAGGAGGCACCTGCACCTCAATCCATACGCGCCCAATTCCTGCAATCCGCTTGGATTCACTGCACCACAGTTAACATCAAAAATTCCATGGTAAACTTCAGGTGTAGGATGGGGACGTAGTGCTAACTTACAAAGTGTAAGTGGATGAGCGCGTCATCTTAAAGCATTTTAAATACTGTTAGGATCATTTCTGATAAAACCGATTCTGGGAGAGCATTACACGGGTGACAGACATCAATGGAAAATAAATTTCTGCAGCACTTCAGACTGCTATACTGTACAGCAATTTTCAATGGGTGGACCCTCAGGGTTGTATTGGTGCTGAGTCCCAGTAAAGGGCGGCACACATGATGTGGGTCTCGCAAAATCAAGTATGCCATAATCAGGTCGCCTCGTAGTTTATGATAGATTTCACTGAATACCCCCTTTTCTGGTATGAAAGATTGCGTATTCCAATTGGGTTCTTAGATGCCCGGCGTTGTGTCTGCTCCAGTGTCTTAAGGTCGTGTTTCAGCCATAGATGCCAGGCTTGAATTGCGTATTCGACATGGAAGTGTCCATACGCACTGAGCAGTTTTCGAACTATGAAGTTGTTTATTTATCCAAAAGCATGTCGCAACAGTCCGACGTGTTGGTTCCCCGTCTTCGAGGCCTTTTCGGACTGCCTGGAGCAACCAAGTCATCTTGAACCAGGACGCCCAAGTCACGTTTAACAGTTGATGGTTGCAGTATATTCGTTCCCAGCCGGTATGAGTGGCTGCTCTGATGTCGGATGGAAAGCACTTTGCATTTACTGACGTGAAATGCAGTAAGCTTTGGGTTGACTTCTGATATACCGTATCTAGGTCACTCTGAAGCCGTGTCTGGTCGGCGTTTGCCTGGATCCTGCGTTAAACCTTGGTATCATCGGCAAACATTAAAAAGTTGGAATTTCTTCCCTGTGCAAGGTCATTAATAAACATCACAAATAAACGTGGTCCTAGAACTGAGCCTTGTAGCACATCACACCCAACTTTTATGGGTTCGATAAATAGCTTCGAACTCTGAGAAACTGCACCTTCCCTAACGCCTGGAAGCATGCAGTTGTTCTACTAAGGTACAACAATATCTTTTGCTAGAACTTTGACAATTATCGCCCAATTAACCATACGCCTATCGCGTCACGAATGATGGATAGATTAGTAAAGATAGAAGTGTTTACATTCAAACTGCCACGCAGCTAAACTAATAAATGGAAAAATAGCTTTACGCTTACTAATTTACAGCAGACTTGCCAATTTGAGTTTTAGACATTGTGACTCAAAAATGGATTCAGACTATGCACATTTCATTGTCTTCCCTAACTCATGAAGCGAGTTCGACCGATTTCACTGTGCTGGTCTATTGACAAAGCTTCATTCTTTTAGTATGTTGCTTTAGCTGCTGTCAGTGTTCTCACCATGATTGGCATGGCGTACACAGATAGTAAAGCTGGGTGGAGTGGACTAAAAGTACGGGGCCTAACTAACGACAATTTCAGAGAAGAATTCTTGGCCCACCACGGTTTCTCCTGTATGTTAACTACGTATTCAACCAGGAAACTTCATTTAAATGTGCATATAATATAAAGTTGTCTTCTCTCGTGATGCTAATATTTTGGGAACTGGCATGTATGCTTTTCTCAGCGATCTCAAGGCTGTTGACCGTCAGTGCGACCTCTGAAAAATGCAATTCTTGCCAGGTAAATGCAGCGTTATCTTCCATCACTGCAGTCAGCCGCTCAGTGCACTGACAACGAACAGGTCGCTGAATGCGACGAGCTACTCCAGCTGTTTGAACTTCACCAAACACTCGAGATATAGCTTACTAATGCCAGATCAATAATTGGCTACATCTGTAAGTCCATAGTGCTTACAGAAGCTAAACCTCCACCAAACAATACTTAGTTCTTATTAATTCACAAAACACCGACATTATATCTATAGGGGGATTGCAGCGCTCAACGAATAAGCTTCTATTGGAATACTCTAAAAAATATCATGTTAGGTGTAAACGGCTCTAGCTAGATTTGCCGTGACCCTGCTAGCTCAAAATGCACGTGGTATTTCTCTTCCATACATTAGGCCACTCAAATGGGAATACCGACTAGTATTCGGCAGAACGAGAATGAGCGCTACGCATTTCGAATTAGATCGTATTTAAATAGCTTAATAAAAGCACGTAGTACTATGCGCTCTTGTTTATTTCTCTATGGATGCCAACGGAAATCAGATCGATAACAACGTTTAAAACATTTCGTAGTAATTTACACAGATTTCTTAATGTTGTGATTTCCCGAACATATTAATCACGTTTTAGACGGTTAAATACTTAACTAATCGCAAGCTTAAAATTGCAAAGTATATAGTATTTTCTGATGTCACTTGGAAGTTTGTTCCAAATCTTCGAGTAGTGGGTTAGAAAGAGATGTTCTCTGATTCTCCTTGTAAATTTTGGAATCTTGACTTTACCTGTTTGTTACGGATTTTATACCTTCTGTTTAAACTTATGTAAACACCATTAACAAGACTATGAATTTGAAAGTTTACCATTCTGTAAAGAAAACATAGGTTCAGCTTCATTCTCCAAAGCCAAACTGGGCCAAATGCAAGTTTATCACATCGATCTCTATATGTCAACTATGAAGAATATCCACATCGCTTTTTCGTGAAGCGTCTCTGGACCCTCTCAAGAGCATGCGGGTCAGATTTTTGCATATTAGGCTGGCCGACTGAGCAGCAGTCTATACACGGTAATACATATGTTTTGTAGAGTGGTATGCGAGATTCCATGAGCTGAAAATGATGGCAGATGTAACCGATGGTCTTCATAGCTTTCGAAACCTGAAAGTCACAATGTTCAGCAAAGTTAAACGTGACTGAATATCGCACGCCCAAGTCGCGAACTGCCATGCATTGCGAGACATATACGCCTTTTAATAATAAACTGCCTGGCTGTACTTGATATTTGTATGCCAAAATAGTACACTTGTCCATGACAAATGACATCTGCCATAGTTGGCACCAGGAGTCAAGGGCGCATAAGTCATCCTGAATGAGATGTACGGCTTCCTGGGTACTTGCACGTGGCTGTGAGTAAACAACTTTAATGTCATCAGCAAAGATAGATGTAACATCATTTCTTATTCTCTGGAATAAATCATTAGTATATATTGGAAAAAGAAGAGGATCAAGAACACTCCCTTGAATCACTCCACTGGTGATTGCTTTCGAGCTACAGAACTGGTCGCCTATGCGCACCACCTGCTGTCTACCAATTAGATATGAAGACAGCCAAGAAAACATCAGTTCTCCAATGCCTATAGCCTACAGTTTGTTCAGTAACCTTCTGTGAGGCACTCTATCAAAGGCTTTTTGCATATCCAGGAACAGGATTACGACATTGTTTCCGTTGTCAATGGCAGTCGTTTTGTGGTTTAAAAGTCTGTCTGGCGTGTTGTGCAGGTTAGACCTTGCATGAAGCCGTGTTGCGAATTACTGATGATGTTAACCTTGTTTAAGAATACAAATAGTTCATCTTTCACTATCCTTTCCATTATTCAAGATACGATGGGTGTGTGATTGATGGGACGAAAGATTTAACCTCGTGGGCAGCGCCATTTTTGTGTTGCAGGGTAATGACAGATGTTTTCTATTGAGTAGTATATATTTCGTTGTTAAAATAAAGTGTGAGGCAGCTGAGCAAAAGCAAAAGGAAGTCACCACCACTGCTTGTTATTAAACTACGTTGATCCAATCAAGGCCCACACACATTGAAAAGCATAAGCGAGATATTTGACCAGCGATTTTTCCTACAGTGAATTCCACTGTGCATAGACTTCCATTGTTGTGCAGCATAATAAGGGCTGGTATAGCTGCTGGTTCGTTGACCATTGATTCGGCAAACTAAGCACCGAAATCTTCGCAGCTATCACTTGTTGCGGCGTAGTACGTTACATCAGGCGTGGTGGTAAAATTGAAATTGTTACTGCAACGCGAACCCCGGGCACGGAATAGTTTGGCTAGCTCAGATGCTTTGCTAGGGCCGTTCAGAGCTTTATACTTTTCTAGAATGATAGTTTTGTCACGTTGATGCCTCTGTTTTTCGATGATCTTCGACTGGTGTAATAATAGCGCAAAGTCAGCAGTTAACCTGAATTTCTGCGGAATATTATGAAGCTTTCATGCTGTCTTCAGAGCCTTGCGATTGGGTTTATGTTTACTTTGGTCAGCACATTTTAGTTGTACTGCTGAATCGATATGGAGGCCATTTATACTATAAAACAGGTCCGTTGCGTTCTGAAGACATAAAGTGAGAACAAAGCTAACCCAACTCATCGAATGAACCAGGTCCTTGAAAGAGATCCAGTTAACTGAACTGAACAGACGATAATGCATTGTGTTCTGTACATCGACCATGCCTAGCCTTAGGCGGCGTTTGATCACGCGATGATCGCTCTCCGGAAACTCATCAAAAATTTTAACACTGCAGGTGTGCGCAATGAAAAGTGAGATCCAGAGTACTTTCGCCTCTGGTAGGTTGGGAGATGTGTTGCTGCCAGCCATCCATTTGGATACAGGAGATAACATTTTGGCACTTCAAAGGAGCGGTTCCCATGGGCTATGAAACCGAAGGCAGATTGAAATTACCCTCAAAAATATTGTGTGTAAATGGTAGGCATACAGAAGCAAGCCTCAAAAGTTCTAGGTATTCTTGGCTGCAGTTTGGCGCGCTTTATGTACATCCCATGGGCAGCTGCTGCTGATTAACAGATATCGTAAGCCATAGTGGTTCCTGGACATAGTTCACCACTGGGTTCTCGAAAGTTGCTGCTGCGAGAGATATTTTCAGATAAATTACACACCCACCACCTCAACGACTAGGCCGATTTCGCATAAACTTGTCATATCCGAAAATAGTTAACTGATATCAGACAATCAACCAATCGTTGACTACGTTATAAATATTATCTCAGAATTATGCACCAAAACAAGTGTGCATATTGTGTGCATCTTTGAATGAAGAGAAGGCATTTTTATCAAAAATACTGAGATAGATGTGTAATATAAGGAAGGTTGTTTAGGTTGTGTTTCACACGCTGGGGTTTCAAGCCGCGCGCCTGGGTCCAAGTTAGAAATTGGTGAAAATGTCGTGTATTGCCAACGGTGGAAAATGATTTGGAGGTGGCGGAGGGAGTTGCGACTGAGTATGGCCCTCTAGAAAATGGTTCGAGGAAAAGAGTCCATGATTGTTGTAATAGCCTGTGGGAGCTGGAGAGTTAGGTTGTGTCCTCTGCATCATGTCACTAATAGGCAGTTGATTACGTAACGCATTGATAGGAGTCAGTGGGTAGCTGCCATTTCCGTCTATGGGTAAAATCCGCTTAGTTGCGTTCGAGATACAAGGCTGCAGTATACGCGGTGGAGGCACACTGGTGTCAATCCATGCACAACTATAAGCATACTACGTGTGTTTCGTTGATGGAATGGGAAAGTCATGATACCCAGTTACACCATGTGTAAGGAGCAAAGATGGTGGTACATCTTTCATAACTATATGACCAATGGATGTACGTCTATCCAAACAAAATGACGGTACAGAGTCGCACAATGATGCTTGCGATAAATCTAGGTCAACCGTCCTTTTACCATCGATCAATTTGACGGATCATGTAGCTTGGTAACTCAGATCTTTTAAGCCCTTAAACTTGTACCCTTAGCTGTTCTTTCCGTTTATGATATGCATTCGTGGCTTATTAGCCTGATAATGAACATCTGAAAAAGAGCTTGTTGGCTAACAGTTGTTCCGATGTATACTCCTGGGATCATTTAGCATTTACCCAGGATAATTAAGTGGTTCTTTTGCTTCAGCTAAACCACAGCTTTCATACAAATCAGGTGGATCGTGAACCGTACGTTGGTCCCGAGGCCACTGAATAATGTTTCACCTTTTCTTGAGCTAGTTATACGTTGGTGCTCGTTAACCATACAAGCTTATGCGTTTTGGCGGTAAACCTATGCCTTGCCTATTTGCTTAGTACTTTCACTTTTCCTTATCGATTGTTTGGTTATGATGATTATATCGTCGGAATATCGATCAAGCTACAGCACCAACTATTTTTTGCGGAGGGAAACATGTCTGTTTATATTGCGTCAATCCGTCGCAACGAGACTGGAACTTAACGTGGTGCGAAGGCTGGCGTACCTCCTTGACCCGTTGAGCCTAGCCTCCGTGTAGCCTGAGAGCTACCCCTAACAGGTTGGTCAATGGTGAGAGGCCGGACAAACTCAGTCCCCTGGTCCTTCAAGTTGAGGGTTTGAAATGAGACGGCGCCCATTTCCGTAAAACTAAATCCTTACCACCTCCTCCCTGCCTTGCGCACAGGCTTTTGAGCCAAAGGCTTTGGAGAAGGACCCTAATCGTCCAACATAAACTTCATCCTGTATCGGCCGTCGCACATATTATCAAGGGTCGCCTTATCTGCTGCACACAGCAGGGCGCATAAGCGAAAAAAGGCTACTGCTGGCGCCTCCCTTCTTTGCAAGCAAGCTGATTACAGTAACTACGTTGAGTCGCATAGGCTACCAAGTTCTCGGTGTCCGGAAACATTTTTCAGAGAGGCAAAGTTGTGTTTTGCAACGCCAAAGACTTGCGTATTCTGCTTTGTAGAAATGAGACCGCGTTTCTTATGCAGAACCTTTTATTCGCTTATGCTTCGGCAAACAGTGTGATAAATTGGCTGACCAAATGCTTCTATGCACTAGCTGGTGCCTGGTCTGCCAGAAATATCCAGTTGGATGTCTTACCGAGTCGAACTACTATGGCGTAGCGTACATACGTTCACGTTGCGTTGGCAATTTCCACGGGATATTCTGCATAGTAAATATATTCGAAGAGTGGCACTGATTGATTGCAGTGACGTAAAGGGACGTCGACGATCAACCAAAATGCCGAAAAACCGACTTTTCCAAACCTTGCGTTTCACCTCATGCAAGCAAAATAGTAGCCATTACATAACGCTCTTGCTGCAACATTCCATATTCAGTCCTCAGCGCGGGTAACACCCAATTTTTACATATCATCCTCTTAATTATTACATAAACAAACTTTAGTGAACCTTTGGCTGGTAATTCGTAAGGAATTCGGTCATGGCCACAAGAAGTTTAAACTATTTACATTCTTCAAATAGGGTATGGCTTTCAACCATATCATTTTCATTGTAGTGACGTATAGCATAACTACCTGGTTGTCCAGTTTGTCGCTGCACCCGGAGGATTCCATGTGTTATGTGCGTGGACCTGAGTACAACGTACAAATAGTGCATTCGTTCCAAATTTAGACTACACAGAGAGATCGACATAAGTGCATGTATTCTGTATAAAAACATTCGACCCAATACCCTGAATAAGAAGAATGAACTTTGCGTTTGTTGCATTTGAGTTCAATGGACTGAACTTAAAAAGACAAAATCAACAGTTTACCATCGGGAAACATCAAGATTTGCTGTACATGAAATAAGATCATTGGAAATTTCGCGTTCCGCCTAATAAGCCAGTAGACAACTGTTTAAGTAGTTAGAAGTAAAGTTACAGAAGAGTAGTAGGGGGAGTTGAATGTTATAGGTAGAAATTCGTCACATATAGACTCACTCAGACAGCAGCCACAAGCCCGGAAAAGCACTGTACGCGCGTTTCATCCTTTTGGAAATCATCAGCAGTGCGCATTCCATCGGACCCTTGGTAGGGCTCGAACCCGCAACTCAAATGTTGTTATTCCGTGGTTGAAACCACTGAGCTACGGGGGACGGCAACGACCATCGTGAATAAGTTACTAGATGTGATACAGCGCCACTCACTATCCACTGACTTACATGTTACCTCCGTGCAGAGGACAGGGAAGCCCCCTCACCAAGCGACGAGCATACCAAACTTAAGCCGCCAATTAACTTATGGCATTATAAGCAGTTTGGTCTGCTTACTGGTTACAGAAGAGTAGTAAGGGGAGTTGAACGTTATAGGCAGAAATTCGTCAAGTCTACACTCACTCAGTACGCAGACCAAACTGCTTATAATGCCATAAGTTAATTGGCGCATTACGCTTAGTAAGCTCGTCGCTTGGTGTGGGGGCTACCCTGTCCTCTGCAAGGCAGTAACGTGTAAGCCAGTGGATAGTGAGCGGCGCTATATCACATCTAGTAACTTATTCACGATGTTCGTTGCCGTCCCTCGTAGCTCAGTGGTTTCAACCACAGAATAACAACAGTCGAGTTGCGGGTTCGAGCCCTACCATGGAATGCGCACTGTTGATGATTCCCGAAAGGATGAAACGCGCGTACAGTGCTTTTCCGGGCTTGTGGCTGCTGTCTGAGTGAGTCTATATGTGACGAATTTCTACCTAGAAATAAAGTTGTTTTCTAGCTTAACAGATTGCAATTAATATGTACAACACAGGGTTAACGTTGTAGACAATGCAGTCGTATTCATATGTAAACTTTTCAAGATAGTTAGACAGTGGTTGTGCTAAATGATAATGTGCAAATCGCAGGAATAAACTCTTGTGCATGTTATTATTTTAACTGATGCCTGAGTAGATGGGCACTACTCAATCAGTGAATTTGGTTTAGCCACAGATTATAAACTTTAGTTAGTACTCGTTAGATGAGTCTCAAATGCTCTCCGATTAGAAGTGTCACACTTAGCCGACTTGACGACGAGTATCAGTGGATTCTAAGGTTTCCAGACAAAATCTTCGTTTGGAGCCAAGTGGGGTTTATGATGATGAGCCGCGATTTCTCGTACGCTCTTAACTGTGTACTTGGCGCCTGATTTGAATCGGTTGAACCAGAGATATCACTTGCAGGCTATATTTGATATGTATGGTCGCGGATCTCAAGTAACGTACTGCTATCATACAGCAAACGTAAGACAGAAAAGTTCTCTTTACACTGCCGCAAAACCTTAGGCTTGCAAGTTTACCTTTTAGTCTGCTGTAAAATGACCACTTCTTAAGTCCCATTAATTTATATTTATTTTCTAAATACCTATAATTATCACATCGTAGCGTGTTGTATGTGCTAATTAGAAGGTTTTTACCCACCTTACTTCGCCAGCATTAAACTACAGCTGCATCACTGCAAGTGTTCTCATGGTTCGAAAAGCGGCATTACGCTAACATAACACATTTCTGCAACGGATTATGGCCGCTAGCCATGTGATGAGAACATGGGAGAAGAATGGAGATTAAACGTTGTTAAATATCTTCCTAAAGTAAAGGGGAAACAACATTCACACATTTGCAAATACAGACTTCTTGATGTTTCATGCATCTTGCGCGTTCTTTTAATGACAATGTAATTTAGTTCGTAGTTTTTACCCCCAAACGGTATTTTACTCTATTTGAACCGGATCCGTTGCACTATGGTCGTATATGTAATGAAGAAATCAGATAGACCAGAAACCTAAAAGGAAAGTGCCATCTAGCAGACAGGTTCCAGTAGTAGCCGTTTACCAAATAAATGACATAAGATGGACTTTGAGAAACGTCCGTTTTCAACGATTTCGACGAAAACGCATGCAATTTATCTGGTGTATTTTCCGGTGGTTGAATCCAAAAGAATTTCCTTCCAGTTCCTGAGAATGGCAAATTCAGCGAACATTCATTATTAGAGTGCCTACTCGAATTACTGAGTGACGACATATATGCTAAAATCTACTGCAATGTAGCATTGTTGCTGAAATGCTATCGGTATGGAAACGAAAAAACCTGCATGGAAATTAGACTTTACTTTCCTGATAAGAGCGTAGATAAACAAGTGCGAATCATTGGATTTAGCGTTGCTTCCCAGCTTAGAATAACATGCGTGGAACATTGATATATCCCAAATAAATAAGCTATCATTTACTGTTCCTTACACGCAATAAGCGGTAGACGAAAATTCAACCAAATATCCAATGTGTGGACAGATGCTACAGAAGTAAGTTAGTTTACCCCAGATTACATAATGAACTAGAACTTTGTTTTGCACACGATGCGAGTAATGAGTGTAGATACTTAGTGCTCCGTGACAGATAAATAGTGCATTTATTACGATAATAGGAAGCGCGTGTTTCCCTACACATTATCCTAATTACGCTTTATACGCGCACACGTTCTCGGATGCTACATAATGAGCAACACGTGATGGTGATGAATATCGTTCAGCACTTCGCTTTCAACTCGTATTTCGTCCACTACCGTAGTATTCGTTGGTCTGGTGGTTACGCCATTGTGCAACAGACGCATGACCGACATCAAGCAGTCATTATTTTAAGGCGGACAGCGATTATAGCGCTGATAATTATCTGTAATGCATGCAAGGAAATAATTCTAGTCTCCCATTTTATCTAATAATGCACACGGTGGCTAATAGCTTTTGGCACGGAAAGCAGGTGAAACGTACCGAATCAGAGAGATCACGTACCGAGTAACCAGACAAAACACTGGCAGTGTAACACATTCTTAATAAGACTGTTTCGTCCAGAACTTGACCTAATGCACAGATATTGTGAATGGGAAAATGGTACTACCGGCAACAACTACTGCTACAAAATACATTAACATAATCAATTAAAGAAATAGTATTTGTTGTGTCAATGCCGATATTAACTTGATTTACTGCGTAGAAACCCAGCAACAGCCCTGATGCCACTTACAATTAAAGTCCTTGCGCTTGTACTTTCGATTCATAGTGACTTGGTTGTTCTGCTGTAGAATATCGCGACATAGATTCGGTGGCTTCACCCACTTGCGATTAGGCTAAGCACTATTCTTTAAAAGGACAGTTTCATCATCTTTGCTAAGCTCATCGCGATGTAATCAATTTTGCAAAATTACCACGATTCAGATTACTTTATTTCATGAAAGAAAGAAACACTGCTGCAATATCATGTATCACCAATTGGTCATTTATTTCCTGATCACAGGAAAGCAGTCATACTTGCCCGTTTCACAAATGCTAGGAGCTGCGTCCGTGGTTCATCGACTTAGACAAAAGTACTGCACTAGATAGTCAGAGCTATAAGTAACAACACGAAACTGATGTTTCTGTGTTGTCTCAAATTTTTATTCAGCGTGCAGTCCGCAGACTTGCTTGAGTCATGTGGTTCCAGTCTACGTGAGCAAACGCAGTGCGTCGATTGCCAGCTTTCTTCATTTCACCGCAGACTTCCAGCTGTTGTTTGTTAAATTAAGAAAACTTTGAACGTCTTAGGTAAACTCTAAGAGATTAACTACATTTGTGTTACTATCTTTAGGACAATCGTCTTCGCATCTTTTTATGTAGCGGTATTTTCATCAGCTGTTTTTAGAGCCCGCCAGTTTGGTCTCAAGTTGAATTTCTGCTTAATAAACAACTACAACCCGGTTGTCTTTCCGTTTGCAAAATACGCTCTGGTGTTTTACAAATTCAAAACATATGTAGCTAACTTTAATTCCCTTATAAGGCGATGACATTTCAAATCGTTATTCTGGCAACAGTAGCTGCATACGGAGCAGTAGCGCGAAGGCGGTATTTCAGTGTGAGAAGGAAATTGTGACTTCACTGCTTTGCTACAGACCTAGACGTGCCAAAGGAGTCGAGAGTCTATACATTATTACACGGAAAGTAACATTAGCAGTGTATGGGCGATATTCCATTACTAGCAGTGGGCGCCACCGTTAGTTCAATCTGGAGACAGTGTAAAGGTTCGGATTTGAAGCTACCGAATCGGTGTGAGCACTACACCGTTTAGGCGCAGTCTCTGCTTTAGTCTCGCAATCCTGAAACTGAGTTCTCTTACTGCTTTAAACGATATTATACCTCAGTATTGGTATTGCCCAATCACAGAAAAATGTTCCTTTATATGTATGAAAATAGACTTATGCCTGATCAACCCCTAGAAGACCATCATCATCAACATACACGTTAGGTAGAGGTGGGGAACACTTCAGCTACTGTGCCGCAATACATCGAAAAAAAGAAAAAGCTGCAACTGGCGCAAGCAGGCTGAGCTACCGGTAACGGATGGGCATCTTTCCGGTAAGCTACCAGCCGGCTGCTGTGCACCAAAGAAATTACTATGCAAAATTATAAAACGCTAAATGATGAGATCTTCGTTGGATGGGGAGAATAAGAGGGATAGGGTGGGACAAAGAAATTCACAGCACGAACGCCACTGAGATCGGCTCCTAGCCATATCAGCAAGTGTGTCCAACCAAACGTGTTCATCGTCTTTCGGATCCCAACCAGGGAGCCGTGTAGCTCCAAGCGAGGCCAGCTCAGAAGAAAGGGTCTTCATTCCTTTGGACAAAGTCATTGCTTGACCACCCCTTTTATTCTTCCATCCACACCCCCGATGATCAAACAACGCCCTTCGCGGGAGTCGGTGGGCTGGCATGCGTAACACGTGGCCTAGCCATCGGAGCCTGATGCGTGAAATAACGGTGCTGAGCGGTTCAGTTCCTTTTCCTGTGCCATAAACAAGGCGTCGAACACGCTCGTTGCTCACGCGGTGTTCCCACTAGATGTGGGCTAAATTACGAAGGCACCGGTGGTCGAACGTAACTAACCTCTTCAGGTCCGCTGCTTTAAGCGGCCAGGTTTCACAACCGTACAGCAGGGTCGAATGTACCGCTGCACTGTACACTCTACCCTTCAGTGCGAGAGAGATGTCGCGCCGGCGACATAAGTGGCGAAGGTTAGCAAAAGCGCCCCGAGCTTTTGCTATAAGTTTCGTGGTTTCATCTTCAATCCCACGGACACTGATACAACTTCCCAGGTAGTTGACTTTTTGAACGACTTCTAGCAGATTCCCAGCAAGGGCCAGCGAAGGAAGCGGTCCAGACCAATCTTAGAGGAACGCTTTGCACTTCGATGGTGCGAAGCAAAGCCCGAAGTGACGGACAGCTAGTGCTAATCTGTCCAGTGCCGCTTGGCACGTTTTTGAGTTGTCACAGATCAGGGCAATATCATCAGCATACTCTAAGTCAAGAATTCGTTCTCCTGGGAGTAGCTCCATTCCTTCTAATTCGGGTCCTGTGAACGCGATTTCCATGACTTCGTCATTGGCGAAGTTCAATAGGGAAAGTGACGGCGGGCATCCTTGTCTCACGCCACTGGAGATATTAAAGGGAGACGACAACTTGCCGTAAGCTCTCACTCTGCCCGAGCTACGCGCATATAATGCTAGGATAATATTCACATATTGCTCAGGGACACCTTTCCTGAGTTGACAGTCCCAAAGTACATGTTTATCCACCGAATCGAATGCAACTTTGATATCGAGGAACACGACAACGGTGGGCCGCCAATATATGTGACGGTGCTCCAACAACTGACGCAAAGTGAAGGTGTGGTCAATGCAGCCACGGCCTTGACGAAATCCAGCTTTTTCTTCACGAATCTAACTTTCACGGGTGCCAGTCAGTCTATTAAAGATGACAGAGGCAAGCAATTTGGAGGCGATGGAGATCAGACTGATTCCTCTATGGCTGGCGCATTCCGATCGTGAGCCTCCTTTGAAAATTGAGACTATGATGGAGCGGCTCCAATCAGTTGGAACAGTTTCCTGCTCCCACAGATTCACTAGTAACTCGTGTAAACCATCCACAAGAGCAGGTCCCCCGAATTTGAAGAGGGCTGGAGGAAGATCATCAGATCCCGCGGCTTTATTTAACTTCAACAGTTTGATCTCACGTTCGACTTCTGAGCGAGAAGGGAGATCCAAAGAAACAGCCCACGGAGCAGGGCAATCACTGGTCGGCGAGAAATCTGACAATTCTGACCGATTAAATTGCCTTTAAAATTGCTCAGCCCAACGTTCCATGCGTTTTGATAATTTGTGGGTAGGCTGTCCACTCTCATCACGTATAGTTTCACTAACACCAGACCTCCTGCCGTCCGTTTCCAGTATCAGAGGGAATAATTTACGATGGTTACAAAGGGCAACTGCCAGACGTTACAAAGAATAGATGCTACAGCAAATTTGCATTGTGATATTTCTACTCGAGGTTAACTCGATTAACTACAGAAGCGGATTCACTAATATTATCTCATTTAAAAATATATCACCTCGCAATCGGGGTATGATACTGCAGTGTATCATGCAGCAGATATTATGTGCTCTTACATAACATTATAGCAAATTTGCAAGCAAACGAACACACCTGCTGGAGGTCTCTAACAAATTATAATTTCAAAATATAAAACCTGGAAACCGTGGGAGTAGGGCAACAGTTATAACTAATCAAATGAAAGGTAAGCTGACATTTGCTCAAAAAATCGATTTTGGAAAAATTATATCTGATCATTGAAAACGACAGCATTAGTTGAGCTGCAAGAAATACTCTAAATTCCTATGTTGGCAAATGTGATACAGTATTGTGGAGGTGCAATACCGAACCGGCTCCAATTCAGAAACGATCCTAATGATCGTAATTACTGATTTACTTCAAAGCGAACCTAGGTCTGAATGGAGGTATAGTGTCACATTTCAACTACACAGTGGGCATTTTAAAACAAACTTTAAAAGCCTGACACACTTGGAAACAGGCTAGCAAAATGGACTAGTCATTCGACTAGCAGATGTAATTTTTCAGCTGAAATGTATGGGAAAACTGAGGTCCCCAATATTCCAAGTCAGATATGTTCTGAATTTGTTTGTCATAGCGAGTGTGATTAACTCATGAAGGTCAGTGTGATGCAACAAAGGCACAAGGAAAATTATAATTTCCTACCATATGTGCAATGCATATTGGAACTGGTTAGTTAAACTTGAAATAACTAGAAATTGGATTACAATATCACAGTTCCCTACCAAAAACTTAGTCTCTACTGAATCAAGTCATTTAGGCTGATTTTGGCATTACTCCATTAAATATATTGGTGTTACTCTATAACACATATAGCCAATTCATATGCATTGGACTATATCTTAGAATGTAGTTGTACAACGTACGTGTGATATAATCCTAAATAGTATCAGTGGTTTCTAATGACCGAAGTGTTCCGAACTCGTGCGATGGTGCAGCCTCAAGACATACAATGTAGTTACGTACAATATCGAATTACCTCGGTGTTTCGATATATTTCACTTTTTATAAAAGGCATAAGCTTGCTAGATTATTATATACTTACTCACTTGTTACCTGGGAAATCAAACTAACTGCCATATAAGTTGTTTCTTACGGATAAGGAAAGTCTGATATGGACATTCGTTTGGCGCCGTTGCAGGTGTAAACTATTTACTTTAGCTTTTCTCTGACTTGAAAATAGAAAATGCACCCCACAATTTTGAAAATCTTAAGGAAATTGGACTCATAGATGGCTTTCTATGGTCCAACATAAATATAAAGCACATGGCGCTTTAGCAGGACGATAGGAACATAGATTGATGGAATGAATGCATGTCTGATGAAAATATATCCTAGATGGACATTAGTGCATTTTACAAATTGCACTCCACCGCAGCTTGCCACTTTAATAAGTGCATGTGCACGTTGCATTAAATTGCATTTCTATTGATTGCTGTAAAGCAGAAGACGAATGAAAATTGTATTGAAAATTATTTTAAAGTTTATATAAATCCTACATGTACAACCGGGGTAACATTAGCACGTGATTTATGACTTAAAGCGAATGTTTTTGCGCAGGTACCTTGCCACACCCAATTTCTAATATATTAAATATCCAATGGATTGTGAATAAGGATCAATACTATTGTATTACTGACGCAGTGCGATTAAGGAAACTAATTTTTAAAAATGTTTTTTGTAATTATTTTGGGATTGCTCATCAACATTCCATGTAATTTTGCATTTGTAACTCACGTCACTCTAACCAGCAAGTGGCATTATTAAATGGACTCAAGTTTACAAGAAATAATTTTGTGTGTTATGCCAAATTGCACCTTGGCTTCTGCTCAATATAAGAAGGAAGTTTTGCGATATGTTACCATACTGACGTATTCACAGGTAAAAATAAATGTACACTGCCACATAATTGCTAATGACTTTAATATTTGGAACGATAAATGTTGGCTTCAATCTAAAAACTATAGAATGCGATACCGTGTATTACGAATTTTTACAAAGGACGACGCCTACAGAATGTAGGTGCATGTGTACCGGAAATATATTTTGAGAAGACCACAAGCAATTATATGCCAAGTACCCTTTACGAAGACCTTCGCAGATAAACAGAAATAATGGTGGTCAAATAACATGAAAATTGTCAATTATGGTTGCCCCAGAGGAAATTGTTCTTATCTCTAGGTTGCTGACAATGTGAGCACTAATGTCATCTCGTACCCAAAAATGGACATTATATTATTGGGTCTCTTGCTACACCTCATCAGACTATCTTCTTTGAAAATGTTTTATTATCATGTTCCGGTTTTTGATGTCTTCAAAGTATTTCACGAAACACAATTTCGCTGTCACGCGACCTGCTTCTCATAGGTTTTCTGTTCCAGCGGACAGTATATCTAATCATAATATAAGTTAACCAAATGTTCGGCGTGAAGCTTGGTTCGACCGAGGTATCGCCTTAATAGTGACGCTCGCAGAGCTCAACTGTCTAACGTTGTAATATAGGTATATTGCAGCAGATTTTGGGAAATCAAAAGGAACAGCAGTATTATATTTTGCTTGAATATTTGTAGCTAAAGCCAATCTAGCTGTAAATCAGCATCTTGGAAAATACTTGGTACCGATCGAGAACTCACGGTTTCAGAGAGATTTGAACAAACTTTGATATATATTTTGTAGGAAAAACATGCTTTGACACAAAAGCATATCAGACCGAGAGAATCCGTCTAGGATGAGTGTAGTACCGGGAATTCGATACAATATATGCCCGAAATCATCTTTTCCATCAAGTATATATCTTACTGAATATACATAAACCCGGTGTACCTGTTCGGCATATTATAGATGGCATAGATTGTCCGAGGCATGAACTAGCAGGATAAAAGACACGTAACACGGCCACCGAGAAACGAGTTTGAATATGTGCGCAATTTTACTTGCTCTGTGTTGTTACTTCTTATCTCTGGCGTGAGGTACGTCGTTAGTTCTAAATGACTTATGTTTCAGGATTGATGCAGTTCTCAGTTTTACCGTTTGTCTTATCATGTTCCTTCACATGATTTCACTACTTATAAATTATTATTCTCCACAACGTTATGAATGTTTAAATTGAATTTTCTATGTACATATTGTCACTCACCTCCTAAAAGTTAGTTAGTTTGCTTTCTTTTCCCAATCATTAGCTAAAACTATCTGAAAGTTTCGCAACTGTCATGAATTCCGACGAATGTTAAAACGAAATCAATGGCGCAAATAGCAACGGAATTGGAAAAGTAAGTGTATTTGTACAGCAATTCTGCGAGACCATTCTGCATTTCCTTTGTAACTATGGTCGCACCACTTTAGTTGGGCTGTGCCTCACCCAGCTGAGAATATAACAATTATTATAGGGCTCTACTATGGAATCAGACAGTAGCGATACACTCCATAGTTACTGGTCATTAGATCGACTTGGATAACTTCGAAATATTTGAAATGGTGTTATGATCAACTGCCCAGATGTTAACTGCTGAGGAAAGTGAGAGTAGGTAAGTGAACAGCTGCATGAACAGAATGGATAGGGCAGAGCTTTGGAGCATTTGGCGAGCTGTCTTAAACCAACCAGTCTAAGGAGCGCCGGCGGACGTATCCAGGGCAGTGAATGAGACCGCTTCATCCCTGCATCCATCTTTTACAGGACTTAAATGTTTGACCTTGTGAGGCGGACCACTTTTGACCACTCCATGCACTATTCGGTGTGATGCGTTGAATTGTAATGCGATTGATCCTCTGCCTACATCACGTTCGTTGCGATAATCATTCCAGTTCGCCTGATCCACTCGGCCTGACGAAAGTTTTGTGTCAAAAATGTAGCGCTGCCCACAAAATTTACCAAACGGTTGTTTTTAAAGCTTTCTGAAATTACCAGCTGTGAATATCTGTTGAGCCAATAGAAAATGGCTTACCTTTCTCTATATGGAATACTTGTGTAAGTTCTACCAAAGTCGTTAGCTTAATTTTTCTTATATTGTAACATCATATTGCGAATTCTTTGAATGGGATAGGTGATGAATTTAATGTATTCCATTCTGGTTAGGATTCTGAGAATCTGACAGAATATATGATCAAAATATTGTCTGGCCTGTGCTACGTAATAATCAACGGCCGGTAAAATATTACAATTACAGGAATACCTGAGTCTGAATTTATCTGTACGCACTTGTACACATAGGTGGCCGTCGTTGATTATGATGGATTTTCAGGCATCAAATAACTGCGAAACAAGCTAGTTGCATCCTTCGCCGAAATAGTGTCACCCTCTACCTCTGTGGATTAGTCATCCTGAAGTACCTGTAGATTTTTTGATGTTCAACCCTTCGGTACCTGTAAGCGATCTTTATTGTATCCGCTAAAATACTGGCCTAAATACTTCAAAATACATAGATATGTTATTATAAATTATGGACAGAATATTCCCATTGAACTTCTTTGGATAAAGCCACTGCTGCTGCAAGCTGCGACATTTTATGTTCACCTAAAATGACTAAACAAGGTCGAGCATTCACGTGTGATGTTAGCCAACTTGTTAGTAGGTTTTAAGCTCCTAAAGAAGCTGGTTTTTCATCAGCAGTATCTGATACGTTCGATGGAAGGCATTTGCAAGTAAAAGTATCACCACTGCATATCCGCAGTCCAAAGAGTCTACTAAGTAGTGTAGATAATGCAGCTTATATGCTGCGTACCATCGCTTGTCAAGGAAGCCATGCAAAGATAATCTAAATGTTTCAATAAATTGGTAAATTTCATCACTCTTTTTGATCAATTGTTGAATAAGCTGACAAATACACGAGTATGAAGAAGTTGTCGGTAACGTTCGGACTTTTACTATAGTCGAGATTGGTGAAAAGGGTTTAAAGTAAGGTTGTCCATTGATTCGAGTAGTGACTTCATTCCAGCAGAAGATAAACATGTTCAACGAAAGCAGTGGTATCTCAGACCCATCAACATTATTTTGGATGGAGGACGTCAGCTAAGATGAAGTTTTGCTGTGATTATTGCATCGTGGTTATAATAGACACGAAAAGCCATATTTAGGCGAGCGTTGGTTAAGATCTATCTGAAGATTCATGGTGGAAACAAAAGCGAGCTAAATGCTTCGAAATTGGTGCTTATGTCTTGAAGTGAGAGATGGTGACGTCGGTCGGTTCAGTAATCATGGGTCCCAGAGATTGTTTCCGCGACTCAGAGGTATACTTGTTATTTGTCCTACGGAATTTTATATAAGCGTCTTATACCTTTACTCCTTGCATATATATTTTGCATAATTGACCCTTAATGTATCTGTATATCAGGAAATACACTGCAAGATGTCGGTTCCTCGTTTATCACGCTGTCACTTTGCTAGATAACGAGTAATCCGGCTGCGTTGCATCGAATATTAGCCGAAAATTAGCCAAATAGATGGAAAAGCTTGCCCACGAATTAATTTTTGCTTTTTACGTTTACGTCTGTTTTCCTGCCAGTCAAGAAGTTCATCCTACGAGACTTGTCAAGCAATTGCCATTTCGCGCGTTCTGAAGCATTATTCATTTGTATTTGTTCATTTTACATGCATAGTTTGACTATTCAAGTATGCTACTTACTGCGGTATCAAATTGGCTATCGTTTCCGTCATTTTTCTATTCAATCTAGATAAATATATTATAATGTCCTAAACGATAAAATAGTTTTGGCCATCACTTATGTTACGACGATGAAATATATCCGGTCCGGGAGATTTACTGATACACATTTAGAAGAAATATTCCGATGATTGGCGCTTACATCGTCCTTGCATCATTGTTTCTCTTAACTAATATTTGTACTGCCCAAATTCATGATTGTTTTGCTCTCTTCGTTAGCTGGACACCTTAGAAATGGTTGTGATATTGGCATCATCCCGACTGAGATATTTATTTTATGTTACAGGTTCAAGGTTGTTTAACAATGTGTTATTATTAATAGACACGGCCAACTTGGAACACCTGATAGGAGAATCATTACAAAGTATAATCAACATTGGCTTACTTTTCCATGCAATACTGTTACGTTGGCACATTTATTTTTGCTACGCCAAGTCTTGGATGCAATCGCTAAGCATCATCGTCGACTGATAACTTTTTTCTAATTAGCAATGTGACATTTATCTCTCTAGGGCTGTAGAAGGAATATCTTTACTCTTTATGTTTTCATGAATGTCTGAGAGCAGCGGAGCATTGTCATGCTTCTGAGCATAAAGCGCTCTCCTCTGATGTGTAGGATCACCGGTGCAACAACTGATATTTCGTGACAGTTATGTGAATGGCGGGCCATTAGCCCGTCATAAAAACTGTCTGGATCTTGATCGGCACGCTCAAAAGACAGAAATGTTTAAAATAACATAACTAATCCTAATGGAAAATATTTTTTGGATTATTGAGCAGTACTGCTCGAATAATGTGTCTGCTTCCTCTGCGTAAGTTTCAGAATAATTTAACACTATTAAGACCCAGAAATGCGTTGTCTAGTGCCTACTGACTTGGATATCTCCAAGTGCATTCAGCGGTAACACACAGCCATGGCGCATTTCCACCCAAAATGTATCGAGAGTCACAAAGGATCTAGGTTGTAAATGTACGTTGCCCTCTTTGTGTGTATGTTAGTGTATGTTATGCCACTAACGGTTAAATAAAGCGATGAAACCTCCGTAATCCTAGAAAATATCAGCCGCGCGCCCTGCTTATTCATTAATCATATTACCTTACTGGCATAGGGTGAATTATTACGATACCTTAAGTGGCACGTAACACCTGCTACGCTTTTTTTAGAGCGATTTATGTGTGGTTCTTTAGTAGCCGTTAGTTCTATACTTGTTTGTGAGCCTGCGCGTGTGTCATAATAATAAGTATTATTACTCGTAATTAGCACGCGTTCAGTTTTATTGTTTAATGTATTCATCCCAATAGTTCACAAGCTACCTAGCCAGCCTATTCCGAAGAAGCACTAGACGTGATTCGCCCTATTAGAGCTCGTCAGTGGTGCGCATTCCCTCGGTCCTCTTAGGAGGATCGAACCCATGACCGCTAGAGTTGATGCCAACTAGCCAGCAGCTAAAGCCACTGAACAATAGGGGAGCTACATAATTTGCAAGCTAACTGGGATATATCACCATCTATATTCCACTGTCACTGACAGTGGCTAGCCTGCTAGGTGATGTCATCCTCTTTCTGGACGACATATACATAGAAGTTGAACTAGGGAAGGCTATTTATTATTATTGTCGTTAGCATCAGCTTCATTTCTCAAGAATAAACAAATACGATATAGTGCGATTCTTTGAATAGAATTCACCTCTGCCGACATAACAATTATTTAGTTATTAAATCGTGAAATTCATGGCATATGCATTAAACAAGATGGTGACTTAGAAGCCTTACAAAAGCGGCGAATTCATAAAGACAACTTGAATTATGCAAGTAACTCTACCACAGATTTGCCCATAATGTGATTTTATTTACGTTAAGTCCGCAATACCCATGAGGATAGTGCATATATGGAAGCTTGGCTAAGCATTTTAGGATTGTTTTTGGCACTAATAGATATTATGCGATAACTTTATCCACATTTGCAATAAACAATGTTGCTGATCTACTACCTGGCCCGAAGTGAGAGGATTACTATGTATACATCCATTAGACTTTAGGTTATCTGACTTTTAATATGTACGAGAAAGCATTAGATACAAACACTGAAGCGAATTCACCTTGTCTTTGACCGATATATGGTGCTTTAAATATAACCACAAAGCGTAAACATTTTATTGGAATGGGCTAGCGAGATGATTAGACTACCTGTAAGAAAATTAGTACATCTAATTTATTGATACTTGAATGGGAATTACGCGTCCAATTGCATATATTTTTTGAACTATATCAAGTAGAAAGCTGCAGCTTATTTCTTCATTAGCTTATCTAAGTCCAGGAAATTGCAATCGCCACTAATTGTAGTGCACTCTCTATAGCTCAACCGGTGCTCACTAATCTATTAGCAAATACAATAGTTCACATAATAATGTAAATAGTGGTTATGATCATTAATCCCATTATATCATATAGATAACCCAAGTAAATCGCATAAAGTTTCACAAAACTCATTCCTTAATGCGCTAAGACATTCTCTGTCACCGGAGTAACTGTACCCGCCACAAATTGCTTTGTTTTTCGGTGCAGTAAAGTCAAATTTATAATATCTGAGGGAGCAGTAAGTGGTAATTTGTAAATGCAAATCACATCACGAATAAGGTTAGCCAAGACACTGTGCGTACCGTAATAAACAACGCTATTACAATTAGCAGCCCCCCGAGTAGCGTACTACATCTTGTTACGCACACTAGTCGATTTGAGCTTAAACATGCCGTTCCCCACCACTGTTACTGTCCGGTAATACGATCCGTTATCTCGTAGAATATCTCCCAAACATATCAGTCCTGAGTGAAATCGATTTATTGGGGTAGGAAGGGCAATTTTGCATCATTGCACTACTTGCATATCTAAGTCTTCGACGACATACCGATCCCTTGTGGACTCCCTTTGGTGCCACTTGCATCAGAGCTGTGGTGACAAACGTTTGATTACCCAAGTAACCCTTCATCCGGTGTCCACTGTGTTGATAGACATCCGTATAACTTTTGCACACAAAACTCTCATGTTTCAGCCCAAAAGGTTTTCTATGTGAGAGATTTTCAGTTGCACGCTGTATAGATTCCGGTATCCATTGGTGAGCGGTTTAAGGCCGAACTGCGGGAAGTGGTCCCAGAACTATTCGATCATAAGCAAGTTACTCCTACCACAATATTTAGAACTGGGAACATATAGGCCGTTCTGGAGCTCAGCTTTACCAAGTAGGAAATTATGATCGACACAGTACCATTGCGTACACCCGTGGGGGTTAGTTTACATGCTAGAATGCTTTTCCGTTAAGCTGAACCTTTCAACAGAAACATCTACGAGGTCTGTATAGCAATACATCACTGCATTTTATTTCATTCCATTAAGATGGCTGATTTCTCTTTCATAATCGAACATTACCCCGACTAAGATTCTTAGCTGAAATGTAGGGACAAATGAACTTGCTGGTTTACTTTGGAAAGTATACAAATGCAATCCAAACGCCGAAAAATGGAAAGCCCAAGTAAATGGGCGAAATCCACTTGTAAATCTTGTCCGCCATGACAAAGTGAAACATCAACAAGATTTAGAAAGGCCATTCTGCTCTAATATAAACCTGTGTTACAGGCATGCTAACACACCGCAAAGCACAGCGAGTAATTAGTCCACTAAAACACAAATATGGGCCATCCTAGACTGCACAAGGAGAAGCAAATTCTCTTAGACATCAGTTGGCTTGTACTACCTAATGCGTACCGCCATCTTATGACCATCTCACACAGATCACTTTATCACCAGGACTTAGCCATATCTCCACTGGTGTACATGTGTTAAAACGACCTACATCGCTAAACAAATACATTTAACCAAGTCCGAGGAACATAGGCTACGTCAATACAGTAAGCTGCCAAGCAGTTGACAGTACGGTTATCTCAGCTATTTCAGCGTTTTCACGATGTGGTGCATATTCCAACCACAAACAAACTTGGAATAGTCACTGCCCACTTACAATGGACGCAGTGGTGGAATCGTCTATGGGGGATATAAAAGCGAATGATTGACATTCCCTCTAAAATTACGAAATGAAAGTCGTTGTCCCTAGAAGAAAGTGTTTGCGTATGTATGTTTCAGTATTTCTGCCAGTAGTTTACAAGGTTTATGACAACGCAACTTTTCGTTCTCTACTAATGACCTCATCTGATGGTCATAAGCTAGATCAATTAGTATAAATATGTCAAGTTGCTGTCAAGGTGTTTATGAATAGGGATAAGTTGTGAATTTAATTATATATACAGGAAGAGCGTTCCAATGCCGTGAAAATTGTGGAGGGACCAAAAAATGTTCTGTCGACCTTCCAGTCACCTGTACTGCTTGGCAAAGCTAAACTGATGACCAACTAGAGATGTGTTTTAAATGAGTTTCAAAAGAGTGTGATACATGTGGTTAGTAGTATTTGTCTATCTAACACACCGTTATGCGAGCTTTCCGCAGACGCCACTAGCATCCGCCCGACTGTGTATGGAAGGCGGGACAAAACACTGACGTCATCCGTCTGCCTGCCAGGTGCATCTACCATGGTTGCTACGTTTGTATAGCGGCCCCAAGTTTCCGTTAATCATGTTCGGAAAGATTGAGTCCTCAAACTTCCCGAAAAGTGGCCGAAGGGCTGATTCCCTATCTTTAACGCATTTTCAGTCTACACCAAACAATCACGGTCAACTTGCATGGGCCCGACGAGATCGCACTCACGAGAATCCAGCTGAAAATTTGTGTATCAAGCCGGTAATTGTGGGTAACGTCATTGTCTGCGCTCAGAACTTCGCGATTGGCGGCGTTGCACTTCAGCATGTTCTCGAGTGGACATGTGTACTTTTACCCAATTCATCTGGTAGGCGCGTAAAATCCTCCACTCTAATGATGGCATGCACACATGTAGATTATCGGCGAATGGTGGAAAATTTGTAGATAAAACCTTCGCGACCTAAGTTATGAAGACTAAGAACAAGCTGGACACTAGTACAGAGCCCTAAGTAATACCGCAGTTGACCTTGCTTGGATTGGTTAGTGGTATGCACCTTCACATTCAGATCAGTTTAAACGAGACAGTTGGTCATATATTTGAAAACGAAACTACCTATACAATACTTCTTAAACCTGTGAAGTTAGATGGTCCAGAGAGCTAAATACCCTTGAGAAATGCAGATATGAAGCATCTACTCCTACACTAGAACCCATGGATTCTGTACAGCTTGCATGAGCTATCAACAAGTTAATATTACCAGAGTGATGTTAATGAAATTCGTGCCACTTTGAGTGAGAAATTTGTTAATCTCCATGTACGCTATAAGCGTTTCAGTTACAATGGTTTTAATCATCTTGAAGATGAAAGGTATGAGCGTCATCAAAGGATATTTTTTTAGTTCCGCACAGCTACCACCTTTACAATGTAGTACTGATCAAGTGCATCCACCTCGTAGAGAGCGTGCATCGCGTTAATACATCCCTGAAATAGTATTGTCAAAGGATTAGCTAAATCCATGACAGTAACTTTAAAAGCTTTTGCACCCGGAGACTTGCACTCGCGCAGGGGTATCATCCGTTTTAGTTCATCCGTAGTTGCGAACGACTTGGGGTTTAGGACCTGCGGTGGCATGACCCGCGTGCATGCGTTTTAACATGATTGAACACTAAGGAGGGCTCGTCGAAATTGTTGTCGGGTGACATTGGCCGAATCTTGTACAGTTTGTACTAACCGCGTGTTGTGTGTAGATCAGCAATTCTGCGCTTAACAAGGTCTAATTTCTATGCGTATGCGCATAGCAGTTGGGGTAAAAGCAAAAGTTGTACATAGGGTCTTGTTAGATCTTGAATTTCTTCTACTGGACAAGGTTGACGCGGTGTTTTTGTTGTGTTGAATGGACACTTCAGTTGTCTTTGCTCGGAGATTCTATTTGGGTGAGCCATGTCAATTTCCTCAATGCCATGCATGTCCGAGTCCTGCTCATTAGATATGAGTTTGTCTTTTTGATCATTGGATTTTGGCTTCAGATCTACTTGCTATGAGCCTGCTGAACCGACTGATATCTTTCCTGCAGGTCACCTCAAGTGTGGCTTGGGGTATTAAAACCAGGCTTTCGCACCACTGAGGTCGGACAGGTCATTATATTTGGTTTCGACTTGAGATTCCTCGGTACGTTTTATAGGATACTCTTCGTGGCGTATAAAGTGGAACAATAGTCTCGCATGGTCGCTGCGGCCCTAAGGAGCGCACGTGTTACAACGTCGATCAGGACTTCTGATTCGTAAACACTAGGTCTCAGCTAGGTGGGTTTTCTTGTACTGAAACGTATCGCAGTGAGGAGGCGGTTGTACAGCGGTGAACCAGTGGTTAGCTCTTGCAGTTTCACAGTGATTTTCTCACCAAGAGTTGCCGGGGTTTCTAAGCATGTGTAGGTTTGGGTCCTCTACTAGGATAACGTGGCTGAAAGATTGTGCCAGCGTTTATTTCATAGCAGAGGCTGGAGTCTTGCCCACTTCTACAGTGGACCTTGGTGTGTGATATACATAGGCCAAACGGCATATATCACTTGGCTTAGGCATCCACGGTGTGAATCCCAGGTCAATGCTTGGTCAGAACGGAAGTAAAGAATTACAATCTCCCTTACTTGGTCCTTCGTCGCGGAAGAGTGAAATGCCAACTAGTGCACTAGCAACCGGTAATGACTTCTTTCATCCACGTCTCCGATACCATGGTAAGGTTCTCCAATACATGACAAATTGGAAATATTAAAGCTCAGCGTATTTAGTAAGAAGGTTATGCGTGTACTTATACAAAAAATTGAGAGTAACAGATGCGAACAACAGAACAGAAAACAGAACGTTTCCCGAAAATTTACAGTGACCCTTGTGGGACGGCTGCCAATTGTCTTTGCATGTATTTTTTGGCTACCGCTAAAGACTGTTTCTAGCTGTTGGATAGAGCCCCTACTATATAATCGCACAGAGGAGCATTCAGGCCGATAGCGGGATTCTTTCTACGGGGTTGCACTACATATTAGATCGGTAATGCAGACAGCTGGGCTCACCACAAAATCTCGCTGAATTTTGGGTTTCGGCAGCCAATGTTGACCTAGCTTTGACCGCCTGAAAGGGTCTTGGCTCGCCATATGGAATTGAGTTTGAGTGGCAAACGATGCGAAACAAACTTGCCTTGATGGCATGGATCCGCGTTGCTGACAGATGGATTCCCAGTGCTTCAGTTCAGTAGCTTCAGCCGTTTGTATTTATAGGCTTTGCGTTTAACGTAGGAAAGTTGGGGCATATTAACTGCATCGAGATCTGCGTCTTCCTAGTTTCATTATTTGGTTATTCACTGCATAGTACGCAACCGTCTCAAAATCATATTGGTATTCGTGGTATTTATGTGCCTCTTTGGACAGTGACAGATGTGACTGCCAATTTCGCTTCCGATCTGCATGAAACCTAGACGGATCCAAAGGTTTCAGGCATTCGGCCTCGTTAGATAAACCCTAGTTCAATAGCATA
>OX104070.1:41829903-41866900 GCA_944474145.2 Dicrocoelium dendriticum | reverse complement strand
TTTGACAATACTATTTCAGGGATGTATTAACGCGATGCACGCTCTCTACGAGGTGGATGCACTTGATCAGTACTACATTGTAAAGGTGGTAGCTGTGCGGAACTAAAAAAATATCCTTTGATGACGCTCATATAGTTCATCTTCAAGATGATTAAAACCAATGTAGCTGAAACGCTTATAGCGTACATGGAGATTAACAAATTTCCCACTCAAAGTGGCACGGATTTCATCAACATCACTCTGGTAATATTAACTTGTTGATAGCTCATGCAAGCTGTACAGAATCCATGGGTTCTAGTGTAGGAGTAGATGCCTCATATATGCATTTCTCAAGGGTATTTAGCTCTCTGGACCATCTAACTTCACAGGTTTAAGAAGTATTGTATAGGTAGTTTCGTTTTCAAATATATAAGCAACTGTCTCGTTTAAACTCATCTGAATGTGAAGGTGCATAACACTAACCAATCCAATCAAAGTCAACTGCGCTATTACTCAGGGCTCTGTACCAGTGTCCAGCTTGTTCTTAGTCTTCATAACTTAGGTCGCGAAGGTTTTATCTACAAGTTTTCTACCATCCGCCGATAATCTACACGTGTGCATGCCATCATTAGAGTGGAGGATTTTACGCACCTACCAGATGAATCGGATAAAAGTAAACATGTTCCCTCGAGAACATGCTGAAGTTCAACGCCTCCAATCGCGAAGTTCTGAGCGCAGACAATGACCTTACCCACAATTACCTGCTTGATACACAAATTTTCAGCTGGATTTTCGTGAGTGCGATCTCCTCGGGCCCAAGCAAGTTGACCGTGATTGTTTGGTGTAGACTGAAAATGCGTTACAGATAGGGAATCAGCCCTTCGGCCACTTTTCGGGGAGTTTGAGGACTTAATCTTGCCGAACATGATTAGCGGAAACTTGGGGCCGCTATACAAACGTAGCAACCATGGTAGATGTACCTGGCAGGAAGACGGGTGACGTCAGTGTTTTGTCCCGCCTCCCATACACAGTCGGGCGGATGCTAGTGGCGTCTGCGGAAAGCTCGCATAACGGTGTGTTAGATGGACAAATACTACTAACCACATGTATCACACTCTTTTGAAACTCATTTAAAACACATCTCTAGTTGGTCATCAGTTTAGCTTTGCCAAGCACTACAGGTGACTGGAAGGTCGACAGAACATTTTTGGCCCCTCCACAATTTTCACAGCATTGGAACGCTCTTTCTGTATATGTAATTAAATTCACACCTTATCCCTATTCAAAAACACCTTGACAGCAACTTGGCAAATTTATACTAATTGATCTAGCTTATGACCATCAAATGAGGTCATTAGTACAGAACGAAAGTTGCGTTGTCATAAACCTTGTAAACTCCTGGCAGAAATACTGGAACATACACACGCGAACACTTTCTTCTAGGGACATCGAGTTTCATTTCGTAATTTTAGAGGGAATGTCAATCATTCGCTTTTATATCCCCGATAGACGATTCCACCACTGCGTCCATTGTAAATGGGCAGTGACTATTTCAAGTTTGTTTGTGGTTGGAATATGCACCACATCGTGAAAACGCTGAAATAACTGAGATAACCGTACTGCCAACTGTTTGGCAGTTTACTGTATTGACGTAGCCTATGTTACTCGGAGGTGGTTAACTGTATTTGTTTAGCGATATAGGTCGTTTTAACACATGTACACCAGTGGAGATATGGCTAAGTCCTGGTGACAAAGTGATCTGTGTGAAATGGTCATAAGATGGCGGTACGCATTAGGTAGTACAAGCCAACTGATGTCTAAGAGAATTTACTTCTCCTTGTGCAGTGTACGATTGCCCATATTTGTGTTTTAGTGGACTAATTACTCGCTGTGCTTTGCGGTGTGTTAGCATGCCTGTAGCACAGGTTTAGATTAGAGCAGAATGGCCTTTCTAAATCATGTTGATGTTTCAATTTGTCATGGCGGACAAGATTTACAAGTGGATTTCGCCCAATTACGTGGGCGTTTTATTTTTCGGCGTTTGGATTGCATTTGTATTCCTTCCAAAGTAATCCAGCAAGTTCATTTGTCCCTACATTTTCAGCTAAGAATCTTAGTTTGGGTAATGTTTGATTATGAAAGAGAAATCAGCCATCTTAATGGAATGAAATAAAATGCAATGATGCATTGCTATACAGACTTCGTAGATGTTTCTGTTGAAAGGTTCAGCTTAACGGAAAAGCATTCTAGCATGTAAACTAACCCCCACGGGTATACGCAATAGTACCGTGTCCATCATAATTTCTACTTGGTAAAGCTGAGGTCCAGAACGATCGATATGTTCCCAGTTCTAAATATTGTGATTGGAGTAACTTGCTTATGATCGAATAGTTCTGGGACCACTTCCTGCAATTCGGCCTTAAACTCTCACCAATGGATACCGGAATTTATACATCGTGCAAATAAAAGTCTCTCACGTAGAAAACTTTTTTTGCTGAAACATGAGAGTTTTGTGTGCAAAAGTTATACGAATGTCTATCAACACAGTGGACAAGGGTAATCAAACGTTTGTCACCACAGCTCTGATGCAGGCGGCACTAAAGGGAGTCCACAAGTGATCTGTATGTCGTCGAAGACTTAGATTTGCAAGTAGTGCGATGATGCAAAATTGCCCTTCCTACCCCAATAAATCGATTTCACTCAGGACTGATATGTTTGGTAGATGTATTATGAGGCAACGGATCGTATTACCAAGCAGTAACAGTGATGGAGAATGGCAAGTTTAAGCACAAATCGACTAGTGTGCGTGACAAATTGTAGTACGCTACTCGGAGGGCTACTAAGTGTAATAGCGTTGTCTTTTACGGTACGCACAGTGTCTTGCATAACCTTATTCTTGATGTGATTTGCATTTACAAATTATCATTTACTGCTCTCTCAGATATTATAAATTTGACTTTACTGCACCAAAATCAAAGCACTTTGTGACGGGTTCAGTTACTCCGGTGACAGAGAATGTCTTAGCACATCAAGGAATGAGTTTTGTGAAACTTTGTGCGATTTACTTGGGTTATCCATATGATATAATGGGATTAATGTTCATAACCACTATTTACATTATTATGTGAACTATTGTTTTTGCTAATAGATTAGTGAGCACCGGTTGAGCTATAGAGAGTGCACTACAATCAGTGGCGATTGCAATTTCGTGGACATAGATAAGCTAATGAATAAATAATCTGCAGCTTCCTACTTGATATAGTTCAAGAAATATTTGCAATTGGACGCGTAATTCCCATTCAAGTATCAATAAATTAGATGTACTACTTTTCTTGCAGGTAGTCTAATCATCTCGCTAGCCCATTCCAATAAAATGTTTACCCTTCGTGGTCATATTTAAAGCACCATATATCGGTCAAAGACAAGGTGAATTCACTTCAATGTTTGTATCTAATGCTTTCTCGTACATATTAAAAGTCAGATAACCTAAAGTCTAACGGATGTACACATAGTAATCCTCTCACTTCGGGCGAGGTAGTAGATCAGCAACATTGTTTATTGCAAATGTGGATAAAGTTATCGCATAATGTCTATTAGTGCCAAAAACGATCCTAAAATGCTTCGCCAAGCTTCCATATATGCACTATCCTCATGGATATTGCGGACTTAACGTAAATAAGATCATATTATGGGCAAGTCTGTGGCAGAGTTACTTGCATAATTCAAGTTGTCTTTATGAATCCGCCGCTTTGTAAGCCGTCTAAGTCATCATCTTGTTTAATGCGTATGCCGTGAATTTCACGATTAAGATAATTAAATAATTGTTATGCCGGCAGAGGTGAATTCTATTCGAAGAATCGCACTAAATCGTATTTGTTTATTCTTGAGAAATGAAGCTAATAATAACGACAATAATAATAAATAGCCTCCCCTAGTTTAACTGCTATGGATATGTCGTCCGGCAAGAGGATGACATCACCTAGCAGGCTAGCCACTGTCAGTGACAGTGGAATATAGATGGTGATATATCCAACTTAGCTTGCAAATTATGTAGCTTCCCTATTGCTCAGTGGCTTTAGCTGCTGGATAGTTGGCATCAACCTCTAGCGGTCATGGGTCCGATCCTCCTTAGAGGACCGAGGGAATGCGCACCACTGACGAGCTCTAATATGGCGAAACACGTCTGGTGCTTCTTCGGGCTAGGCTGTTCTATGTAGCTTGTGAACTACTGGGATGAATACCTTAAACAATAACACTGAACTCCTTCTACTTACGAGTAATAATAATAATTATTAAGACACACGCGCAGGCTCATAAATAAGTATAGAACTAACAGCTACTAAAGAACAATACAGCTCTAAAAAAGCATAGCAAGTGTTACGTGCAACTTAAGGTGTCGTAATAATTCACCCTATGCCAGTAAGGCAATATGATTAATGAATAAGCAGGGCGCGCGGCTGATATTGTCTAGGATTACGGAATTTCCATCGCTTTATGTAACCGGTACTGGCATAGCATACACTAATATTTATGCATACAAAGACGACAACGTACATTTACAATCTGGATCCTTTGTGACTCTCGATAAATTTTGGGTGGGTATACGCCATGGCTGTGTGTTACCTGAAGGCATTTGGAGATATCCAAGTCAGTAGGCACTAGACAACGCATTTATGGGTCTTAATAGTGTTAAATTACTCTGCAACTTGAGCAGAGGAAGCAGACACATTATTCGAGGAGTACTGCTCAATAATCCAAAAAATATTTTCTATTAGGATTAGCTATGTTATTATAAACATTTCTGTCTTTTGAGGGTGCCGATCAAGATTCAGACAGTTTTCATGACGGGATAATGGCCAGCTATTCACATAACTGTCACGAAATATCAGTTGTTGCGCCGGTGATCCAACACAACAGAGAGCGCTTTATGCTCAGAAGCATGACAATGCTCCGCTGCTCTCAGACATTCATGAAAACATAAAGAGTAAAGATATTCCTTCTACAGCCCTAGAGAGATAAATGTCACATTGCTAATTAGAAAAAAGTTATCAGTCAACGAGGATGCCTAGCGATTGCATCCAAGACTTGGCGTAGCAAAAATATATGTGCCAACGTAACAGTATTACGTGAAAAAGTAAACCAACGTTGATTATACCTTGTAAGGATTTTCCTATCAGGTTTTCCACGTTGGCCGTGTCTATTAATAATAACACATTGTTAAACAACTTTGAACCTGTAACACAAAATAAATATCTCAGTCGAGATGATGCCAATATCACAACCATTTCTAAGGTGTCCAGCTAATGAAGACAGCAAAACAATCATGAAATTGGGCAGTACAAATATTAGTTAAGAGAAACAATGATGTAAGGAGGATGTAAGCGCCAATCATCGGAATATTTCTTCTAAATGTGTATCAGTAAATCTCGCGGACCGGATATATTTCATCGTCGTAACATAAGTGATGGCCAAAACTATTTTATCGTTTAGAACATTATAATATATTTAGCTAGATTTAATAGAAGAATGACAGAAACGATAGCCAATTTGGTACCGCAGTAAGTCTCATACTTGAATAGTCAAACTATGCATGTAAAATGAACAAATATAAATGAATAATGCTTCAGAACGCGCGAAATGGCAATTGCTTGACAAGTCTCGTAGGATGAACTTTTTGACTAGCAGCAAAACAGTCGTAAACATAAAAAGTAAAAATTAATTCGTGGGCAAGCATTTCAATCTATTTGGCTAATGTTCGGCTAATGTTCGAAGCAGAGCAGCCGGATTTTTCGTTATCTAGCAAAGTGACTGCGTGATAAACGAAGAACCGACATCTTGCAGTGAAATTCCTGATATACAGATACATTGCGAGGGTCAATCATGCAAAATATATATGCACGGAGCAAAGGTACGCTCTTATAAAATTCCGTAGGACAAATAACAAGTATACCTCTGAGACGCGGAAACAATCTCTGCGACCCTTGATTACTGAACCGGCCGACGTCACCGTCTCTTACTTCATGACACAAGCACCAATTTCGAAGCATTTAGCTCGCTTTGTTTTCACCATGAATCTTCAGAGAGATCCTAACCCACGCTCGCTTAAATATGGCTTTTCGTCTCTATTCTAACCACGGTGCAATAATCACAGCCAAATTTCATCTTAGCTGACGTTCTCCATCCAAAATAATGTTGATGGATCTGAGATACCATTGCTTTCGTTGAACATGTTTATCTTCTGCTGGAATTAAGTCACTCCTCGAATCAATGGACAACCTTACTTTTAACTATTTTCACCAATCTCGACTACAATAAAAGTCCGAACGTTACCGACAACTTCTTCATACTCGTGTATTTGTCAGCTTATTGAACAATTGGTCAAAAGGTGATGAAATATACCAATTTACTGAAACATTTAGATTATCTTTGCATGGCTTCCTTGACAAGCGATCGTACGCAGCATATAAGCTGCCTTATCTACACTACATAGTAGACTCTTTTGACTGCGGATATGTAGTGGTGATACTTTTACGTGCAAATGTCTTCCATCGAACGCATCAGATACTGCTGATGAAACATCAGCTTCTTTAGCAGCTTAGAACCTAATAACAACTTGGCTAACATCACAGGTGAACGCTGGACCTTGTTTAGTCTTATTAGGTGAACATAAAATGTCGCAGCTTGCAGCAACAGTAGTTTTATCCAAAGAAGTTAGTGGGAATATTCTGTTCATAATTTAGAATACAATATTTATGTATTTTGAACTATTTAGGCCAGATTTTTAGCGGATAATATAAAGATCACTTACAGGTACCGAACAGTTGAACATCAAAAAAATCTACAGGTACTTCAGGATGACTAATCCACAGAGGTAGTGGGTAACACTATTTTGGCGAAGGATGCAACTAACTTGTATCGCAATTATTTGATGCCTGAAAAATCCATCATAATCAACGACGGCCACCTATGTGTACAAGTATGTACAGATAACTTCAGACGCAGGTATTCCAGTAATTGTAATATTTTATCGGCGGTCGATTATTAGGTGGCACAGGCCAGACAATATTTTGATCATATATTCTGGCAGATCCTCAGAATCCTAACCAGAATGGAATACATTAAATTCATCACCTATCCCATTCAAAGAATTCGCAATATGGTGTTACAATATAAGAAAAATTAAGCTAACGACTTTGGTAGAACATACACAAGTAGTCCATAAATAGAAAGGTAAGCCACTGTCTATTGGCTCAACAGACATTCACAGCTAGTAATTTCAGAAAGCTTTAAAAACAACCACTTGGTAAATTTTGTGGGCAGCGCTTCATTTTTGACACAAAACTTTCGTCAGTCCGAGTGGATCAGGCGAACTGGAATGATTATCGCAACGAACGTGATGTAGGCAGAGAATCAATCGCATTACAATTCAACGCATCACACCGAATAGTGCATGGAGTGGTCATAAGTGGTCCGCCTCCCAAGGTCAAACACGTAAGTCCTGTAAACGACGGATGCAGGGATGAAGCGGTCTCATTCACTGCCCTGGATACGTCCGCCGGCGCTCCTCAGACTGGTTGGTTTAAGACATCTCCCCAAATGCTCGAAAGCTCTTACCCATCCATTCTGTTCATGCAGCTGTTCACTTACCTACTCTCACTTTCCTCAGCAGTCAGAATCTGGGCGGTTGATTACAACACCTTTACAAATATTTCGAGGTTATCCAAGTCGATCTAATGACTGGTAACTATGGAGTGTATCGCTACTGCCTACTTCCATAGTAGAGCCCTATAATAATTGGTATATTCTCAGCTAGGTGAGGCACAGCTCAGCTTAAGTGGATGGATCATAGTTACAAAGGAAATGCAGAATGGTCTCGCAGAATTGCTGTACAACTACACTTACTTTTCCAATTCCGTTGCTATTTGCGCCATTGATTTCGTTTTAACATTCGTCGGAATTCATGACAGTTGCAAAACGTTCAGATAGTTTTAGACAATGATTGGGAAAAGAAAGCAAACTAAATTTTAGGAGGTGAGTGACAATATGTACATGGGAAATTCCATTTAAACATTCATAACATTGTGGAGAACAATAAATTATAAATAGTCAACTTGTGTGAAGGAACGTGATAAGACATGGTAAAACTGATAACGGCGCCAATCCTGAAAAGTAATTCATTTGGAACTAACGACGTACCTCACGCAAGAGATAAGATGTAACAACACAGAGCAAGTTAAATTGCGCACATATTCAAACTCGTTTTTCGGTGGCCGTGTTACTTGTCCTTTATCCTGTTAGTTCATGCCTCGGGGAATCTAGGCCATCTACAATATGCCGAACAGGTACATCGGGTTTAGGTATCTTCAGTAAGCTATACACTTGATGAAAAAGAGAATTTCGGGCATATATTGTATCGAATTCCCGGTACTATACTCATCCTACAAGGATTCTCTCAGACTGACAAGATTTTGTGTCAAGGCATGTTTTGCCTACAAAATATGCATCAAAGGTTGTTCAAATCTCTCTGAAATCGTGAGTTCTTGATCGGTACCAAGTATTTTCCAAGATGTTGGTTTACAGCTAGATTGGCTTTAGCTACAAATATTCAAGCAAAATATAATATTGCAGTTCCATTTGATTCACTAAAATATGCTGCAATTTACCTATATAAGGACGTTAGACAATTGAGCTCTACGAGCCTCATTATTATGGCGGTACCTCGGTCAAACCAAGTTTCCCGCCGAAGATGTAGTTAACTTTTATTATGAATAGATTACTATCCGCTGGAACGGAAAACCTATGATAAACATGTCGCGTGACAGCGAAATTGTGCTTCGTGAAAAGCTCGGAAGACACCACAAACCGGAACATGATAATAAAATATTTTCAAAGAAGATAGCCTGATGGGCTGTAGTAAAAGACCGAATAATATAATGCTCATTGTTGGGTACAGGTTGACATTAGTGCTCACATTGTTAGAAACCTAGAGTTAAGAACACAGTTTTTACTGGGGTAACCATAATTGCCTATTTTCATGTTTTTGACCAACATTATTTCTGTTTCGGTGTGGATCTCTCCTATCCCTGCACTCCACGACCGACGGTTTCGTCTTGGTTTAGACTCATCAGGTAGAGATAGCTGAGCTAGGAGTGGAACCCGAGGCATAGTGCTTGGCGGCTATCGCCATGATCACTAGGCCATTGAGTTCCGCGAGCAGTGTTTGACACAGCGGTTAGAAGTAGATTTTGGGATTTTTTGGAGCACCCGCCGTGTGTCTTGGATTGCGACACGCAATCTCATTAATGGCGGCGGTTGACTTGAAAGTCAGCCTCTGCCAAAGCGGTCACTGGGACCGTCACCGAAGTGGAGGGTTACGGTGTGGCTCTCTCCTATCCCTGCACTCCACGACCGACGGTTTCGTCTTGGTTTAGACTCATCAGGTAGAGATAGCTGAGCTAGGAGTGGAACCCGAAACCCTCCACTTCGGTGACGGTCCCAGTGACCGCTTTGGCAGAGGCTGACTTTCAAGTCAACCGCCGCCATTAATGAGATTGCGTGTCGCAATCCAAGACACACGGCGGGTGCTCCAAAAATTCCGAAAATCTACTTCTAACCGCTGTGTCAAACACTGCTCGCGGAACTCAATGACCTAGTGATCATGGCGATAGCCGCCAAGCACTATGATTCGGGTTCCACTCCTAACTCAGCTATCTCTACCTGATGAGTCCAAACCAAGACGAAAACGTCGGTCGTGGAGTGCAGGGATAGGAGAGAGCCAAACCGAAACCCTCCACTTCGGTGACAGTCCCAGTGACCGCTTTGGCAGAGGCTGACTTTCAAGTCAACCGCCGCCATTAATGACATTGCGTGTCGCAATCCAAGACACACGGCGGGTGCTCCAAAAAATCCGAAAATCTACTTCTAACCGCTGTGTCAAACACTGCTCGCGGAATTCAAGGGAATAGTGATCATGGCGATAGCTGCCAAGCAATATGCCTCGGGTTCCACTCCTAGCTCAGCTATCTCTACCTGATGAGTCTAAACCAAGACGAAACCGTCGGTCGTGGAGTGCAGGGATAGGAGAGAGCCACACCGAAACCCTCCACTTCGGTGACGGTCCCAGTGACCGCTTTGGCAGAGGCTGACTTTCAAGTCAACCGCCGCCATTAATGAGATTGCGTGTCGCAATCCAAGACACACGGCGGGTGCTCCAAAAAATCCCAAAATCTACTTCTAACCGCTGTGTCAAACACTGCTCGCGGAACTCAATGGCCTAGTGATCATGGCGATAGCCGCCAAGCACTATGCCTCGGGTTCCACTCCTAGCTCAGCTATCTCTACCTGATGAGTCTAAACCAAGACGAAACCGTCGGTCGTGGAGTGCAGGTATAAGAGAGAGCCACACCGAAACCCTCCACTTCGGTGACGGTCCCAGTGACCGCTTTGGCAGAGGCTGACTTTCAAGTCAACCGCCGCCATTAATGAGATTGCGTGTCGCAATCCAAGACACACGGCGGGTGCTCCAAAAAATCCAAAAATCTACTTCTAACCGCTGTGTCAAACACTGCTCGCGGAACTCAATGACCTAGTGATCATGGCGATAGCCACCAAGCACTATGACTCGGGTTCCACTCCTAGCTCAGCTATCTCTACTGATGAGTCTAAACCAAGACGAAACCGTCGGTCGTGGAGTGCAGGGATAGGAGAGAGCCACACCGAAACCCTCCACTTCGGTGACGGTCCCAGTGACCGCTTTGGCAGAGGCTGACTTTCAAGTCAACCGTCGCCATTAATGAGATTGCGTGTCGCAATCCAAGACACACGGCGGGTGCTCCAAAAATTCCGAAAATCTACTTCTAACCGCTGTGTCAAACACTGCTCGCGGAACTCAATGGCCTAGTGATCATGGCGATAGCCGCCAAGCACTATGACTCGGGTTCCACTCCTAGCTCAGCTATCTCTACCTGATGAGTCTAAACCAAGACGAAACCGTCGGTCGTGGAGTGCAGGGATAGGAGAGAGCCACACCGTAACCCTCCACTTCGGTGACGGTCCCAGTGACCGCTTTGGCAGAGGCTGACTTTCAAGTCAACCGCCGCCATTAATGAGATTGCGTGTCGCAATCCAAGACACACGGCGGGTGCTCCAAAAAATCCGAAAATCTACTTCTAACCGCTGTGTCAAACACTGCTCGCGGAACTCAATGGCCTAGTGATCATGGCGATAGCCGCCAAGCACTATGCCTCGGGTTCCACTCCTAGCTCAGCTATCTCTACCTGATGAGTCTAAACCAAGACGAAACCGTCGGTCGTGGAGTGCAGGGATAGGAGAGAGCCACACCGAAACCCTCCACTTCGGTGACGGTCCCAGTGACCGCTTTGGCAGAGGCTGACTTTCAAGTCAACCGCCGCCATTAATGAGATTGCGTGTCGCAATCCAAGACACACGGCGGGTGCTCCAAAAAATCCGAAAATTATTTCTGTTTTCTGCGAAGGTCTTCGTAAAGGGTGCTTGGCATAAATTGCTTTTAGTCTTCTCAAGATTTCTTTCCGGTACACACGCACCTACATTCTTCAGGCGTCGTCCTTTGTGAAAATTCGTAATACACGGCATTGCATTCTGTAGTTTTTAGATTAAAGCCAACATTTATCATTTCAAATATTAAAGTCACTAGCCATTATGTGACAGTGTACATTTATTTTTACCTGTGAATAGGTCAGTATGGTAACATTTCGCAAAAGTTTCTTCTTATAATGGGAGGAAGCCAAGGTGCAATTTGGCATAACACACAAAATTATTTCTTGTAAACTTAAGTCCATTCTATAATGCCACTTGCTGGTTAGGGAGACATGAGTTAACAATACGAAAATTACATGGAATATTGATGAGCCATCCCAAAATAATTATAAATACAGTTAAAAATTAGTTTCCTCAATCACACTGTGCCAGTAATGCAATATGATTGATCCTTATTCACAATCCATTGGATATGTAATAAAGTAGAAATTGGGTGTGGCAAGATACCAGCGCACAAAACATTTGCTTTAAGCCATCAACCGCTTGCTAATGTTACCCCCGTTGTACTTGTAGGATTTATAGAAACTTCAAAATCCGTTTCAAAACAATTTTTTATTCGTCTTCTGTTTTAGAACAATCAATAGAAAGAAAATTTAATGCAACGTGCACATGCACTTATTAAAATGGCAAGCTGCGGTGGAGTGCAATTTGTAAAATGCACTAATGTCCATCTAGGATATATTTTCATCAGACATGCATTCATTCCATCAATCTATGTTCCTATCGTCCTGCTACAGCGCCATGTGCTTTATATTTACTGGAACCATAGAAAGTCATTTATGAGTCCAGTTGTCTTAACATTTTCAAAATTGTAGGGTGCATATTCTCTTTTCAAGTCAGAGAAAAGCTAAGGTAAATAGTTTACACCTGCAACGGCGCCAAACGAATGTCGAAATAAGACATTCCTTATCATCAAGAAACAACTTATACGGCAGTTAGTTTGATTTCCCAAAAATAAGTGACTAAGTATTTAATAAGCTAGCAAGTTTATGCCGTTTGTATAAAGTGAAATATGCCGAAACACCTCAATAATTCGATATTGCACGTAACTACATTGAATGTCTTGAGGCTGCACCATCGCGCGGGTTCGTACAACTTCGGTTATTAGAAACCACTGATTCGATTGAGGATTATATCATACGTACATTGTACAACTACATTGTAACATATAATCCAATGCATGTGAATTGGCATATGTGTGTTATAGTGTAACACCAATATAATTTATGGAGTAATTCCAAATTCAACCTATATGACTTGATTCAGTTGAGACTAAGTATTTGGTAGGGAATTGTGATATTGTAATCCAATTTCCAGTTATTTCCCGTTTATCTAACCAGTTCCAATATGCCTTGCACATATGACAAGAAATAATAATTTTCCTTGTGCCTTGGTTGCATCACACTGACCTTCATGACTTAACCGCACTCACTATAACAAGCAAATTCAGAACATGTCTGACCTGAAATATTGGGACCCTCTATTTTCCCATACATTGCAGCTAAAGAATTACATCTGCTAGTCGAAAAACTAGCCCATTTTGCTAACCTGTTTCCAACTGTGTCAGGCTTTTAAAGTTTGTTTTAAAATGTTCACTGTGTAGGTGAAATGCGACACTATACCTCTATTCAGACCTCGGTTCGCTTTGAAGTAAATCGGTTATTACGATCATTAAAATCGTTTCTGAATTGGAGCCGGTTCGGTATTGCACCTACACAATACTGTGTCACATTTCCCAATATAGGAAACTAGAGTATTTCTTGCAACACACGGAATGCTGTCTGTTTCAACGATCATATATAATTTTTCCCAAATCAATATTGTCAGCAAAAGTCAGCTTACCTTTCATTTGATTAGTTACAACTGTTGCCGTAATCACACGGTTTTCAGCTTTTCTATTCTGTAACTATACTTTGTTACAGACCTCCAGCACGTGTGTTCATTTGCTTGCAAATTTGCTACAATGTTATGTAAAAGCACCTAGTATCTTCTGCGCCGATACTCTGCAGTATCATACCCCGATTGCGAGGTAATATATTTTTAAATGCGATAATATTTGTGAATCCACTTCTGTAGTTAATCGAGTTCCCCTCTAGTAGAAATATCACAATGCATGTTTGTTGTGGCACCTACTCTTTGTATCGTCTTCTAGGGGTTGATAAGGCATAGATCTATATATGTACATATAAAGGAACATTTTTTCTGTGCTTGGTCAATACCAATACTGAGGTATAATATCATATAAAGCGGTAAGAGAACACAAATTCAGTATTGCGAGGCTGAAGTAGAGAGTGCACCTAAACGGTGTAGTGCTCACACCGATTCGCTAGCTTCAAATTCGAACCTTCACAATGTCACCAGATTGAACTAACGGTGGCGCCTACTGCTGGTCATGGAATATCGCACATACACTAATAATGTTACTTTTCGTATAATAATGTATAGACACTCGACTTCTTTGGCACTTCTAGGTCTGTAGCAAAGCAGTGAAGTCACAATTTCGTCCTCACACTGAAATACCGCGTTCACGCTACTGCTCCGTGTGCGGCTATTGTTGCCCGAATAACGATTTGCAAATTCATTGCACGATTGGGGAATTAAAGTTAGCTACATATGTAAAACACCAGAGCGTATTTTACAATCGGAAGCACAACTAGGTTGTAGTCGTTTATTAAGCAGAAATTCAACTTGAGACCAAACTGGCGAGGTCTAAAAACTGTTAATGAAAATACCGCTACATATGAAGATGCGAAGACAATTGTCCTAAAGATCGTAACACAAATGTAGTTAATCTCTTAGATTTTACCTGAGACATTCAAAGTTTTCTTAATTTAACAAACAACAGCTGGAAGTCTGTGGTGCAATGAAGAAAGCTGGCAATCGACGCACTGCATTTGCTCACGTAGACTGGAACCACATGACACAAGCAAGTCTGCGAACTGCACGAAAAATTAAAATTTAAGACAGCACAGAAACATCAACTTCATGTTGTAACTTATAGCTCTGACTATCTAGTGCAGTACTTGTGTCTAAGTCGATGCACCATGGACGCAGCTCCTAGCATTTGTGAAACGAGCAACTGACTGCTATCCTGTTTTCAGGAAATAAATGACCAATTGGTGGTACACGATATTGCAGCAGTGTTTCTTTCTTTCATGACATAAAGTGATCTGAATCGTGATAATTTTGCAAAATTGGTTACATCGCGATGGGCTCAAAACAGATGATTAAACTGTTTTTTTGAAAAATAGTGCTTAGCCTGATCGCAAGTGGGTGAAGCCACCGAATCTATGTCGCGATATTCTACAGCAGAACAACCATGCCACTATGAATCGAAAGGACAAGCGAAAGGATTTTAATTGTAAATGGCCTCAGGGTGTTGCTGGGTTTCTACGTATGTGTGTTACTACGTAGTAAATCAAGGTAATATCGACATTGACAAAACAAATACTATTTCTTTGACTGATTATGGTAATGTGTTTTATTGCAGCAGTTGTTGCCGGTAGTATCCTTTTCCCATTCGCAATATCAGTGCATGAGGTCAAGTTCTTGACGAAACAGTGTTATTAAAAATTTGTTATACTGCCAGTGTTTTGTTTGGTTACTCGGTACATGATCTCTCTGATTCGGTAAGTGTCACCCGCTTTCCGTACAAAAAGCTTTTAGCCACCGTGTGCATTATTAGATAAAATGGGAGACTAGAATTATTTCCTTGCATGCATTACAGATAATTATCAGCGGCTATAATCGCTGTCAGCCTTAAAATAATGACTGCGTGATGTCGGTCATGCGTCCGTTGCACAATGGTGCAACAACCAGACATACGAATACTACGGTAGAGGACGAAATACGAGTTGAAAGCGAAGTGCTGAACGATATTCATCACCATCACGTGTTGCTCATTATGAAGCATCCGAGAACGTGTGCACGTATAAAGCGTAATTAGGATAATGTGTAGGGAAACACGCGCTTCCTATTATCATAATAAAGGTACTATTTATCTGTCACGGAGCACTAAGTATCTACACGCATTACTCGCATCGTGTGCAAAACAAAAGTTCTAGTTCATAATGTAATCTGGAGTAAACTAAATTACTTCAGTAGCATCTGTCCACTAATTGGATATTTGGTTGAATTTTCCTTTACCACTTATGGCCTGTAAGGAACAGTAAATTATAGCTTATTTATTTGGGATATATCAATGTTCCATGCATGTTATTCTAAGCTGGGAAGCAGTGCTAAATTCAGTGATTCGCACTTGTTTACCTACACCCTTATGAGAAAAGTAAAGCCTAAATTCTATGCAGGTTTCTTTTCGTTTCTGTACCGATAGCATTTCAGCAACAATGCATATGTTGCAGTAGATTTTAGCATATATGTTGTCACTCAGTAGTTCGAGTAGGCGCTCTATTAACGAATGTTCGCCGAATTTACCATTCTCAGGGACTGGAAGTTCTTTTTAATTCAACCACTGGAATATACACCAGAAAGATGGCATGCGTTTTCGCCGAAATCGTTGAAAAAAGGACGCTTTTCAAAGTCCATCTTATGTCATTTATTTGGTCAACGGCTACTGCTGGAACCTCTCTGCTAGATGGCACTTTCCTTTTAGGTTTCTGATCTATCTGATGTATTCACTGCATGTATGATCATAGTGCAACGGATCCGGTTAAAATAGAATAAAATACCGTTTGGGGGCAAAAACTACGAACTAAATTACAGTGTCATTAAAAGAATGCGCAAGATACATGAAACACCAAGTAGTCTGTATTTGCGAATTTGTGAATGTTTTTCCCCTTTAATCTAGGAGAATATTTAACAACGTTCAATCTCCCATGTACTTATCACATGACTAGCGGCTATAATCCGTTTTAGAAATGTGTTATGTTAGCGTAATTCCGCTTTTCGAACCATGAGAAGACTTGCAGTGATGTAATTGTAGTTTATTGCTGGTGAAGTTAGGTGGGTAAAAACATTCTACTTTTGCATATACAATACGGTATGATGTGATAATTATCGGTCTTGAGAAAATAAGTATAATTTATCAGGACTTACGAAGTGGTCATTTTACAGCAGACTACAAGGTAAACTTGCAAGCCTAAGATTTTGCGGCAGTGAAAAGAAAACCTTTCTGTCTTAAATTTGCTGTATGATAGCAGTACGATCCTTCAGATCCGCGACCATACATATCAAATATAGCCTGCAAGTGATATCTCTGGTTAAACCGATTCAAATCAGACACCAAGTACACAGTTAAGTGCGTACGAGAAATCGCGGCTCATCATCATAAACCCTACTTGGCTTCAAACGAAGATTTTGTCTGGAAACCTTAGAACCTACTGATACTCGACTTGTACTCAGCTACTTGTGACACTTCTAATCGGAGAGCATTTGAGACTCAACTAGCGAGTACTATTTAAATTTTATGATCTGTGGCTAAACCAAATTCATTGATTGAGTGTTGCCCATCTACTCAGGCATCAGTTAAAATAATAACATGTACAACGGCTTATTCCTACGATTTTCACATTATCCTTTAGTACCACTGCTGTCTAACTATCTTTGAAAAGTTTACACATGAAGACGACTGCATTAGCTATACCGTTAACCCTGTGTTGGGCATCGTAATCGCAATCTGTTAAGCTAGAAAACAACTTTACTTCTAACTACTTAAACAGTTGCCTGCTCGCTTATTAGGCGAAACGCGAAATTTCCAATGAGCTTATTTCAGTTACAGCAAATCTTGATGTTTCCCGATGGTAAACGGTTGACTTTGTCTTTCTAAGTTCCGTCCAGTGAACCCAAATGCAATAGACGCAAAGTTCATGCTTCTTATTCAGGGTATTGGGTCGAATGTTTTTTTTATACAGAATACCTGCACTTATGTCGATCTCTATGTAGTCCATATTTGAAACGAATGCACTATTTGTACGTGGTACCCAGGTCCACGCACATAACACATGGAATCCTCCTGGTGCAGCTACAAACTGGACAACCAGGTAATTATGCTCTATGTAATTACAATGATAGGGTTTGGATCCAGCAATTGACTACCGGGCCAACCTTAAGTTTACTGGATTTACCCTACGAAGACAACTGAGTAGCCTGGGACCTTACTCTCTGCCTGTCGTCAAGCAGGAGTCGACCCCAACCTGACTTACCGTATTTACATTTAGGGAACTTATCTACTGCGTGGCCACTGCTTAACTTACGAACGCATTCATCATATGCGGACACTAGTACAATTTTGTGGTTCCAAATCTGTAAACTGTTTCCTATCCCTGTGTTTTCAATGGTCAATGAGCATAGTTTGAAACAGTCTGTCAGAGCAAACTCCGTGTAGCGGTTCACAACATCCTTGGCTGTACACTTAGGAGAATGGTTCCCACTAACAAAGATAATCACATTTTTGAGTCGCAATTTACTGTGGTTTGGATGTGTTTACTTTTCCATATGAAAACCTGAAACTCCAGCAAACTATTTACTAAATGCTGAATACTCTATTACGGGTTCAAGTAGAAAGTTGAATCCGTACAACCATCTCAATAAAATCAAAAAGTGGAAAAAGCAAGCTACGACTTATCAACACGCTGATTGGTTTTCACGTTGTATAGTTAAAAACTCGTTTAAATCACAGTAGATTAGATTTCATTGTGAGATACCTGTGAGTAATCGTTCACGGAATATTTAAACAATGCACGCCCAATGATCGTTTGGGTTGCTGCACTGAGTTCATTTCCACCATGTGTTTGAGAAAACCGTTCCAGACTTTTACCACTAGCCGTTCCAAACACAGGAGACGGGGAGCTCGCAGATAGTATGCGTTAAACCTTTTTGTAGATATCTTGTTAGCATTGTGAATTTTCAACATTGTACTTGAGCCAAAACACTGCACTTATTTTTCACATGTTGTAACTGATTAAATTGTAAGGCAGGCGTGTTTCATGTTAGCATCCTACCAAAAGAGCTGTGCTAACTTTGTTATAATTCCATACATTGTATTTGCATGGGCTTGAATCCATTGACCCATTAATTATTGAAAAATTGATTTGAATCCTCTTAAACTGCAATGATAGTGTAAACTGTTTTTGACAACAAGCAATAACCTACCAAACTCCAGCAGCTGCAGCTAGCTGTGCTATCCGCGCTTTAGCGAAGTAGATGAGCACAATGAATGAGCATCGTAAGACAACTACTGGCACTAAGTATTTTAGATATAAAACAAGAATTGTTAAATCTGGGATCTAGATCAGTTTTAGGTCTCCGTACGTTTCGGTGTATTGCAATTTTCTGATTACTTTCGCTAAGATAAACCAATAGTTTAATATTCTACTTGATACCTTGGCTCAAAATACAGCCGAAATATGCCGTTGTTACAGATAATTTACGGTTCGTCCTGCTTCTGCTAATTCCAGTCTTTTAATATGTTCACTTTCTAAATTTTGCCCGCATTCGTCGCAAGAAATTTCATCCACGCCGCCGTAGGTTAACATCTATGGTCGGCATTTAGTAATAAATTCAAGCAATAAAATTTTGAATACTTATACTTAGTTATTACACCCATACAGTTGCATACGTGTATATATCACACATACTTAGCTTGATGAATGGAATCTCGGTGTCGCTGCTCTGTTAATAATCTCATAATCACAGCTATATGCAGTAGGTGAAGCTTCTGCTAGCAAGTGGATTCCATAGGATTTTTAGCTATATATGCTTTGCTGATTTAAGTGCTCAAAGGAGTGACATTTGGCGTGGTTATATGAACGTAATTTGATCAATTCAGCTGTTCGATAAACAGGATAGATTTTCATTTCAGATAGACAACAGAGAAAGCTGTCAGTCAGGCAGATCTGTATAAGTTAGTACATGATCAACCCTATACATGGGGAAGCGGTAAAGACCCACTAATCTGAGTGAAAGTATAATAACGATATTAACTAGTATGTAAAAAAGCCAAATGTTTGGAAAACCCAACCATTATACCTTACCAAAATGAATGGCAGTCACCGGTCCTCATGCTATGTGAAATTCCATAGGCGCGCATAACTTGGTAGCCGTAATTCAAGTTGGTTTCAGGAAAATTAGTTAACAGTGGTATTTGAATAAGTATATTACTGTTGCCCGTTCAATTTTTCCTTTATTTACTAGATACACGATTACATACTCTACTCATGAGTAGAGGATTTGGATTTAATTAATCGCGTTCACCGCCTCATCTACCGGTTGCATTCTGCAAATATCACATGAAAACTATTTGCGTGAATCATTACATTGTGGCAGATTCATTGGAACAGATGATCTTCACATCTCCATACAAGTAATGTGGCCCATCGTCAATAGCATGCTGGTCGACGCATAATNNNNGGTCAGTGTTAGTTCTCCGTACGTTTCGGTGTATCGCGATTTTCTGATTACTTTCGCTAAGATATACCAATAGATTAGTACTTCCTACCTTGATACCTTGGCTCAAAATACAGCCGAAATATTCCGTTGTTACAGATAATTTACGGTTGGTCCTGCTTCTGCTAATTCCAGTCTTTTAATATGTTCACCTTCTAAATTTTGCCCGATTTCGTCACATGAAATTTGATCCACGCCGCCGTAGCTTAACATCTAGGGTCGGCATTTAGTAATAAATTCAAGCAATGAAATTTAGAATATTTATACTTGGTTATTACATCCAAACAGATGCATATGTGTATATATCACACATACTTAGCTTGATGAATGGAATCTCGGTGTCGCTACTCTGTTAATAATGTCCTAACCACAGCTATATGCAGTGGATGAAGCTTCTGCTGGCAAGTGGATTCCAAAAGATTTTTAGCTATATATGCTTTGCTGATTTAAGTGCTCAAAGGAGTGACATTTGACGTGGTTATATGAACGTAGTTTGATCAATTCAGCTGTTCGATAAATAGGATAGATTTTCGTTTCAGATGGACAACAGAGAAAGCTGTCAGTCAGGCAGATCTGTATAAGTTAGTACATGAATAACCATATACATGGGGAAGCGGTGAAGACCCACTAATCTGGGTGAAAGTATAATAACGATATTAACTAGTATGTAAAAAGGTCAAATGTTTTGAAAACCCAACCATTATACCTTACCAAAATGAACAGCAGTCACCGGTCCTCATGCTGTGTGAAATTCCAAAGGCGCGCATAACTTGGTAGGCGTAATTCCAGTTGGTTTCAGGAAAATTAGTTAACAGTGGTATTTGAGTAAGTATATTACGGTTGCCCGTTCAACTTTTCCTTTATTTACCATATGCAGGAGTACATACTCTACTTATGAGTAGAGGATTTAGATGAAAGTAATTGCATTCACCACCCCATCTACTGGTTGCGTTCTGCAAATAGCACATAAAAAACTATTTGCGTGAATCATTACATTGTGGCAGATTCAGTGGGACAGATGGTCTTCCCACCTCCATACAAGTAATGCCATTTACGTATAATGCGTTGCATATCAAAACGAGTGAGTTTACTAGCATATATATACATTAATACTAAACTTCTGAAGATATGCCCGTCATGATCCCGTTTGGTTGACTTGAAGATTGAGTAGGTGGTACGCAGATGAACGAATAAAAACAGGCAAATATTTTACCAACACAATATATGGTTAACTAAAACTATGTTGCAATGGGTACCAAGTCTTTTGGTTCTCCACTTGCCCGGAAACGCGCAAGATTGCAGTTTCCATCTGTTGGGTCTCATCAGAACTGCGCATTGATCAGGATTCGAACCCATGAAAAACTGTAGCTTGAAATACTTGTCAATGGCTTCAGAAATTGAACCACTGTCCCACGAGCCAGTAAACTCATTAGTTTTGCCATACAAAACACTGTAAATAATGAGTATTATTTGAGTGTAGATGAAAAGACCATCAGTTCCACTGGATCTGCCACAATGCGATGGTTAATGTAAATATTTCTTTCTCTGTGATATATGGAGAATGCAGCCGATCCAACGGTATAACCCAAGTTACACCTAGAGTTTACAAAACTTCTAACGTTTGAGCATGGTTGCAATCAGCAACTAGTATAGCGATTTTAGAAATTTGCAGCATTTTGTTGCAGGCGCTAGCTGCGCCAATGGCAACACGTCAATTCTAGAATACTAATCTTACTAGTGCAGTTACTATTTGGAGATAGATTGGTGTTTCTTGTTAATTGCTTGTGTCGCCGCTTTGGTTGGCTAACATTATATTACGAAAAAGTTATCGACTTTGTGAATTTGGGTTTAATCAATTACGGACTTTAGATGCAACGGCGCAAGTTGCAAAAGAAGTGGATGCAGCACACTAGTGCATATTTCAAAATGTTGCACTTGTTCCATTGCATATCCATAAGGTTCCAGTACACTTATGTGGGCGCCTGTGATCAAATAAACTATTTCCACATGAGGTCTGCAGAGCACTCTCTTATACATTGTTACTTTACGGTGCCAATAATTGAATTCAAATGAGCTAGCCCAATTTTTTTGTAGCAACTGACTACAATAGCAGTTAAAACACAGCAACCGTGTGTGTTACATATTTGTCGATGAAATTCTCACCCTTGTTTAATGATACACCAGCACTGTATAGCAATCAAAATCGCTTCCAACCACAGATTAAACGATTCTCAAGGTGTTCAGATGGCTAACCCAGACATCCAGAATTTTTGATAAAATAGCTAACTGATGGGACGGTGGATTCATGTAAGCAAACCTATCCATCCGTTGCAGTTCATTTGTCAAGGTCAGCTAATGTAACGAAAATATTATGCATGGCGGAAGCACTGCTTTCACATCATCTGGCCCATTGTCAATAGCATGTTGGTCGACGCGTAATGTAAGGTAATTGCTTTTAGTTTCTGTGATGCGCGATGTTTGATAATTAATTATGCACAATTAGTTATGTTAAAATTGCTGCAGTTATGGTTCTCAAATCCACACTGCTTTAGCGACTTTATTGCAATCTAACACTAGATGTTTAAAATAATCCATCAAATTATATCACTTCAGTAATCCAACCGAATAGGTTGTCCTTGTTAATGTAAAACTTATCTGCTACCGTTTAAAGTAAACTTACTTTTGAAAGGCTAATTTGGATCTTTCAATGTGGCTTGTTGAACAAGTCTGAAGGAAGTGTTTGGTGAAGTAAACGAATGGTGGATCTAAAACCTTCAGTACCTTAAAATTTACGGGAAAAGTAAATTTCTTTTCCAATGTACCAGTTGTCGTAAATAAAACTTGAACTAAATCTGATCAGTCTGTATGATGGTTAAGTGTAATCTACTAACCAAGTGGAAGTGGCAATATTAGAATACCCCTTGAAAAGTTTGCAGTACAAATGTGGTGCCAACGAAGATTTTGCCATTTTGCGTTATCTGTATTATTTGTTTTATTATATTAGCAGCTAGAACAGCAAGAGTCATAGTAGTGTAGTGACCATGATAAAAGCGAAATAAGAAACGTAACTTGCAATTTTTATACGCATGATGCGGTGTAGCAACGTCTTACGCAAAAGACTGGCGTGTGTCGAAATAGCTTACAGCTCGTACATTATTCTCAAATTATTGTACTGTCAACAGAACAGATGATATATATATATATCTATCATCTCTTTCCCAAAGGTGTGAGAGGGTGCTCCTATATACCAAAAACCAACACGTACAAAGCGACTCTTCATAATTGATGTCAAATAACTGGGGGAACATAGAAGAATTTCGACAACCTTTGCAATGCTAAAATATATCCTTTCATTTGCTTTACAGATTCCCAAAATTTATGATGTTGCTTGATATGTGCAGATGCATATCCTAGGGGCAAATGCCCCCTTAGGATTTTTCTGCTTATGCAAAAGTTTTTATTTCCTGCTTTGGTTATATTTTATTTATGTAAACCAGCCCAGACGGAGCAGAAAATGAAACAATCTTTCTTGAATATGTTAGTACCTCGCCAACTAGCTGTGTAGCAATCAGACTTCAACTTTGGGTTCCAAAACCAGCTAGGTTCAGAGAGTCAATATAAGAACTTTTGCATCAGGGCAGGCAAACAAAGGCATTAAAATATTTGACAGTAAAATATAAATACAGTAGAAGTGTATATCATGGTAGTTTTCAAATCCATACATAACACATTTGTAGGGAATAAGTGTAAGTTAGTGCTGAGTATTGTAATTTAACTCCCTGGCTTATTTTGGACGTCTCAAATTGCACAATCATATTGAAAACTTTGTTTCGTTGTGTGAAAGGTAATCCACATGGAAAAGTTATCAATAGCAACAGCCCCTGGAGCTAAGTACAGTGAGAATAGTAGGTGTATTAAGTGGCAAATATCGGGTAGACAGATGGCAAAGGTATTAAGGGAAACACAAAGAAGATGGCGAAGCATACGAACAAAATAGTCAAAGAATGTCTAAAAGTGCAGTGTAAGGTACTTTTCACATTAATAAAACGTGCAAATTTGTGGGCCTAAAGGATTGAATTTTTTCAGGTTTATGTTAGCAGATCCGGCTGGAGCAATTAAAGGGCAACATTTAGAGGCACGCGATCAAAATATGTTCACACTGCCGTAGCATAAAAATCTTTTTAGCCACATTCTTTCTTAGAAAATACTTTCTAACGACGAACCATTAAATTGTTGTGTATAGTAAACCTTACGGATTGTTAACCTTTTGATTAATTTGATTCCTAATAGCAACATCGGCATTCGGTGCACTATTCTGTTTAGTCAATGCGACTATTGAGAACGCCAATGAACTGGTGAGTTCGCAGTGTGCAACCTGTCGAGGCTGAAATTTAACGACCAGGTTTGTGTTCGTTTAACACCAGATAAAGTTAACAGAAGCTGTGAGTGAAATCCGAGAAGGAGTGTATGACGGTAGACAAATTGCTAATTAGAAAATTGAGCTTCGCGTGCAATAATCAATTCAAATATTTTGTGTTCTCTGTTGTATTTTTCATTATACTATGTGTTTTTATAATGACACCATTATATTCACAGACGAAGCAATAGTAAATAATAACTCTCAATAAATTGCATTATTGCGATATTAAGTCTTCATTCGCCTGTCCACGCTTTAACTTCCTGAGCAACTGACGCATATCACGGTGAACAGAGATGACCGGCATTCGAAGTGCATTGATAGGTGTATAAAAATGGTAAGTAATTTATCTACCATTATATCCACTTTAATTAGTGACGGAAACCTCGTAACTGAAAACTTCTTTGCTAAGGAATTTGAAAGACTTCGAATTATGATGCGTTCACCACAAATTCCGCTGTTATTCTTGGGCAATCTGGTGGAAAATTTACCGGGATGGGTATTCAGAAGGAAACAATGGGCAGTTAGAAATTTTCTTGAACGAATATTTTAGCAGTAGGCTAAGTGAGCGAAACAGTGCGTCGTGAAATGTACGGTGGATATGCATAATTTAGAGGCTAATATACAGAAAGATTACTACATTGGAAATCAACAAATGTTGCCTTATCAGAGTATCAGTAGTCCAAATTTGAAGTTTGTACGTAGGTTAGCAGCATTCACAGATACTATACCTTACGGAAAAGAAGTTGCAATGCAACTAAACGTAAAATTCTATCTAACACAAATAGTGCCATTTTATCCAGTTTTCTAGATAAGTGTTACTATTATTTTTGCAAGATTTCGTGCACTGAAAATTCGTTTTCTATTTAAATTACAATGATGCACGAGAAATAATGAGTTGGACTTGAATACGCATTTTTCAATAATATGTTATAGAAGAAACGAGATAAATGTAAGTTACTCATCAGCTTAAATGTTTGATGGACATTATAAATATACCGTCTTGTGAGTCTGAATAAAAATATTTGCAGGGCATTGAGCAGTCGAATCTTTCGTTCCTCCCTACACACAGTTAAAGCCTTGTGCTTGATTAACCCACTTCTTTCCAAAATTACAAAAATGTATACAAGCAATCTGCTGGCAATTCGATTGTAGGCTCCTAGTAAGCTTTTCGCATAAAAATGTCAGAAAAGGAGTTATTTCGATAAATGTGAAGGAGTAAATTGACAGTCAAAAGCAAACATGTAGAGACATAAATGAAGTGTTCTCCAGCTTTCATAGATTTGCTCACCAGTTGAATGAGCTAACAGTAGTTTTCTACCGCTGATGAGCACTTTATCTGCAATGGCATTATAATGAATTAGTTCTGGGTGTCATCGATTGTAACCAATTATTTTATAAATGACAGTGTTTTGAGAATTAGGCACTAAGTTTGCCACCAAACCATTGCGACCACTATTTGCCGACATGTTGCGTTAGATACACAGACCTAGATAATTATTTTACCAAGCAAAATATGAGGTCAGTGAGAGTAACGGATAATTAAAATATATACAAAATAGTCTGCACAATGTATTCCGTGAAGATGGATCGTAATCTTACAGAGCGCAGTTCCATACCAAAGGTGTACATCTGAACGATAAGAGTTTATGTGCTAATAACACTTTTTAAAGCGCTACACCTAGGATTTCTTTGTAAGAAATAAATGCCTTTCTTCGAAGTGTCTCATACGATCATAATAGCGCACGTATAAAGGTTTTGTCATATAATTATATAAGTTTAAAGGATTCGTTTAGCTAGAAATAACCAAGTAGCCGCGAGTCACCCAGGAAACTTCTTGGCGGCCGTTTCAACCTAGTGGGACTCTTCAGTAGCCACATCCACCAGATTCTGTCAGATTCGAATCAATTACCTTATTTACATGAGTCGGTGACTTACTCCACTGACCCACGGGCGACGGCTGCGGACCGCCATGACTGATTTCTAACTGTGGTTTACAATTGCGTCGCACTGGCTGAACTAGAAACTTTCCAGGTTACAACAACAGAGTAGTTTGTAAGGAAGATTTTTACCGGGGATTTCAACATGTCACAAATACCGTGAGAATGACTTACTGGTCCAGAAAAATACGCAGACTTCCTATTAGGCGTCGGTATGACAGGTTGTACTCACAAGTTTACCTCTCCCACACGTATGAGCAATAGTAAGGATTTAGTATGTTCTCGTAACCACTCGCACATTGATGTATCTCACCTGGGTAGATATCGAAACAGTAAACACAACACCGCTTAACGCTTTCTGGTCTCCTCCTGGATCCGTCAAACGTGCATAACACGAAACCTTCCTAAAAGAGATGTTGACTAGTCTCATTTCCCAGGCTACCCATTTTTCTCAGTTGAGGTAAATTTCCTTGATCAGTAATTTTGAAGAGTCTGCGTCAGAGATTCTAACACATTTTTGACACTTAGATATACTTGCCCCCTTCAAGCGAATGCGAACCCCATTGAACAGTGCTACCAACCAACTAGGATCGAGAATTTGAATGCTACGCAAACTTACGGATAGATAGAACACGACCAGTGACATCATCAAAATTATGCACATTGACAGTCTTTGCAAGGAAGTCGCTGCAGAAAACAAGTTGCGACATATATCCGAAGCACGGATGGCAATTTTCTATCGATGCAATTTGCACGCATTCACAAAATTAATACAATCACAAAACCAAAGGCGCACTAACCAAGTTCCCAAATCATTTTGACAATGACATAAATAACCGATCCGTTCTTTATATTTTGAGCGTTAGGGGCATATTCTGTTACTCCACTCATTGTTGAGCCCGGACTTGCTGACGTCAATCAGATGAATCGCATTAATTGCATAGTGTCGGAGATAACTGTAACGCCATCATGGAATATTCCTCTACATTATCATGTATAGATCGATGCATTATCTAAGAATTGGACCCATTATAGCTGCGTCGTCTTTTTTGACATACCTACCCGAAAAATATTTTCATCAAATCTGGTACTGCAACTAAAAGAACGGGTAGTGCATCACACTAGAAACAGTTAAAACAATGTATTAGTTCAAAACCCAAGAACTAGCCAGTTGCACAAATTTGCCTAACCGATAATCCCTAGTAGGGAACAGTGTTTCTAGTGAGGTAGTAAACATTAGTCAGGAAAAATTTTGAAAGGCAATCCCTTCAATTTATGTCGTTGAAACAGCTAATAGTAGGCAAAAATCAAATAAGCACATCAAATCCTTATAAAAATGGAGTTTGCTAAATAAGCTTTAAATGCTTTTCTTCCTGTTTTTCGTCATGACTAATATCTAACTGCAATGTTGTGTGGTTATCCTCAACTGTCCCACAGGCTAAGTAGGTACAGAGGACAAGATTGTCCCCAGAGCTACTACTTGTTTTGCAAACCCCCACGAATAAAGGTGGGGTGTAATCTGATAAGGCGACCTCCGAATATCAATGAGTATTAGGGTGCTTTAATGGGCTTTGTGCAGGAACATCGCACGCAAATATCTTGCACGACAGTGAATGGTGAGTCGCCAAATATCTTTGTGCCATCAGTCATGGCATCCCGCTACCGTCCCTCATGTCTCAGTAGTATAAGTTACTAACCCGAAAGAGTATTTTCGTTGGTTCGAATCTGGTAGGATTCAGGAGGTGCGAGCTATGATGAGTCCCAATAGAACAAAACGGCCATCTGGCGTTTTTCTGAACGAGTGGTGACTTCCTGCATGAGTCTAGCTGGCAGTAATCTTTCCAAATCAAAACTAACCGCCATACTACATACTAATAATAAGCAATCGTTTCGGCGGCCTACATTCAACCTCAAAATTTAGCAAAGGAAGATTTTGCTCTGAGGGCCATCTCTTTCCAGCGCAAATTCATGACATGCATGACGGTTGAAGATGAGCCGCACGGAATCGAATTTAGATATCGTTCTTGGTGATCCGCTGTCATCGCTCTTAGCGCAGTGACATAATTCGCTAGCCCGTAAGAATAAGGCAGTGGGTTCGAATACGGAAGGATTCGGCGGGTGCGCGTTACTGACGAGTCCCAACACAAAGATGCTGCGGTGTATAGCTTTCAAACGCTGTATGAACTTTGTAGCGTACATCGGCTTAGTAGATTCTAATGAAATGACTGCCCCTCTAAAAACTTGTTGTAAGCTTTTTAAAAGCTGCACATCCAACGTGTGATTACTAGTATAGAAAGCCAAAAGTTGTTTGTGAACATTGAACATGTGATAAATCGTTTTCGATAGTTTAAATGATAGTGGCAATTGTCCAATTACTAAAAGTTCAAGATAAATATAGTTTCGGTGTTGCTGGGTTAATTCTTCTGAGCTGAAAGGTATGCATATCCGCATTACACAGGCGGAGTATGTATTATCACTCATGTAACAGCAGCGTTGCTTAGCTAGCAGTCCTGGTATTCGCAAGTATGTCCCACGGAATGGCGTGGAAAGGATGGCAGATAAGTCACTCATCTGGGGGAAAGCCCACATTCAGCATGTTTAGAAAAACAAATAGTCTCAATATTTTGCTAGTGTTTCGTTTAAGCTTTACAATAATTTAGCCCGGCTGTTAGGTTAACAGTTTTATAAAACGGCATACATTATTGCACTCAAATATATGCACGTTTGTAAATTATTCATGCAAACAAGTAGCATATCCGTTGTGATTGTGCATATCTGGTTTACTGCTTTAACATAGAATAAACATGTTGATGAAATACCCGTGTGCAATGTTTGATAAAACTGAATAAATCCAAGAAATTGTGGTTAGGTTGAATAACCTGCATGACGAAGCACAGTAATTGGTGATCAGATAATAAGCTCAATCGTGCTCCAACTTTATGCCGTTCGATCATATCAAAGTGCGATATTGTGGTAATGAATGATTGACTGCACTTGGCTTCCAGACCGAGAGCCTTTCAAGCATCTTAGTAAGCGATAAACATCAATTCTGTATATTGTGACTTGTTAGCATTGCGCATTAAAATGATTTCATTTGGACGCGAAAACATGATATGTAGACACTAACAGCACACACCAATGTTCTATGAGTGTTAGATGGATTGGCAGCAAATGGAGGCAAATGCGGCATAAAGCAATGTCCATCTCAACTGTCATATAGGTTAAAAAGCATTCCTCCGAAGTGGTTGGGCTTGTGTTGTGGTGCCGGGGATAATGGTCGGTCACAATGACACGTAAGCTTGGTGTCAAATACGGGACAATATAGAAGTTGGTAGCAACTGAACCCAACGCGTATTGTGCAGGCTACAAGCGCAGGAAGCTAAACAAATCGAGTGAGGTACGTTGTAGCAAGGAACTCACTAAACCAGAATGCGAAAACGGAACTGCCGATAGTAAAACAAATTGAAGTTAACAATTTAAAACAACAGTAATATCCAGCGTTGTAAATTACTGAAGGGGTATGTTTTTAGGTACACCACATGATTCAGATCTATGTTTTCAATCTTAACATCTCACTATAATATGATATCCAAATTTTTCTAAATCCCTTGCCTAAATATAATAGATGTAAACTGCTTCATTCGAGTTGGTGAACGTGTTTGTCCCTTCACTAGTAGTAACATGGCGAGCACGTATGCTTGATACCCAATATGACACCACAAAAAGTCAGTGTGCTGCACGTCTTGTATGGAATAAAACACATTTGGTTTTGACTCTATATTATTATTAATTCATAGATTGCCTATTCAATTATTTGTCCATTCCTATAGCAAGGGATGCATACGAAATATCGCGATTGTCTAAGTGAACCCCTTAAATTCGATTTTGTTAAATAATTTATGATCCAAAATTTGTGACATACTTTTGTAATGAGCAAATCAACTTCACTGTAGTTCTGACAATTTTTCTAACTGTCCCTACATCAGGTCTAATTAATTCCAATACGGATTGGAAAAGTTGTGTAATAAGCTTTTAACACAAATTCGTTTTCGATTAATGTATCATCGGGGCATGACAGTACTATTGGCTTCTTATCTGATATACCAACTTGATCTTGTGCGTTTCTCCTGTTCACACGTCGGGAACCATTAGAGATATCGGCAAAATACCGTTTTCATTATATATACCTCACTCATCTTTGTCACCATCTTGGACATGAAGAAATCCACTAATACTGGACCCAATGGACTCCCCATTATCACGCCATCTAGCTGGCGGTAGGGGTGTTTCGAAAATGGAAACTGATGTTTTCAGTGTATTGGTCTGAGGGGTTTACCGCTATTATGTGTCTTCAGCAACGCGTACATTTGCGGCGTGGCGGACCCACTTGAATTCAGGCTATTATACGTCCTCTTCTCAATCGTTCGATGTGCAAGAAGTATTTTTAGGTGATTTGTGATGCGACCTACTGCGTCGCAAATATCGTTCATTCTTTTGAGATGTCTAAATTTGCTGTCCTCGCGCACAAAATCCGCCGTATTCATAACAACGGCTCCGCAGCCCTTCTCCGGTCTAATTCCTAGTATGTCTTTGGTCTTCGGCACTCCAAGTGCATGAAGATGACGTTTTGGAAGTGCACGTCTTTCCTTCACTGGTGTCAATATGAGCTCATGTGCAATATCCATGTGCAATATTCATTGGGGTCACGAAAAATGGTAACCTCTTGGTTATCTACCAATGAGTTATGTAGGCAATTTCTGCATGTCTGCTTGGTAAGATGGATGGTATACCTGCATAGATTACTGAACACTATCTTGCAGCACAAAAATAAGTCATCCGCAGGGGACAACAAGCGCATATGCGTTTTGAGTAACCCAGTAAGTCTCGTTTGGACCGTTTCCATTTAAGCGGAGGCATTGCGGCTGAAGTTGCCATGCGACGGCTTGAGTTTATTTCTAAACACTAGTTTTAAAATCAAACGTGGGTACTGAAGCTTGGCGATGCAGTTAGAAAGGAAAGATAGTTCCATACGGCAGCATTCAATTTTGCATTGCAGGCTAACTGTACGGCGAATTCGTCGTTTAAGTATTTTGAACCAATTCGTTCCCTCGAGCATTTTAAACGAGGCTGTGAGAAGACGAAAGCTGGCAGATGTTAACATTTCGTATTGTCTCGTCAGTGTTAATAAACTAACAGGAATATATATATATATCTACAGCTAGAGTGTGACCGGATAAAATAGAGACAGGTTTTATCGTAAAACTTAGACAGACGAGAGTAGCGAGAGAGAAGGTCCTCACTGTGGCCAAAATGATCTTTATAGAAATACCATTTAAAGGTGATCTTACCACATTGAGGACAACAAAGCGAATTATTTCCGCTGTCCACAGGACTTATTACGCTGCCGAAGCTGTCCTTATTAACTGAACCAACAAAGTGCCTGTTCCCCCAAAGAAGGAAAGACAACCTTTCGGCGCATTTCCCACTACAATTACCAATTCACTTCTAGCTGCGAGTCACGCTACGTAGGCCGTACCGAGAGAATGTTGAATTCCAGAGTAAGAGAACATGTATCTAAGTCGGTGCAGCATGAAATTATCCGGCCTTCTGCGACGTTTGCCACCTGTTCACGAAAGCCACTTGCCTCATCCATAGGTAGACACTTATTGTCTACTTGTCATCCATTCGATCTTGCCACACAGTGCACAATGTTGTTAAGACATGCTAACAGTCGTATCCTACATTTCGTCGAGGCTGTCTCGATCAGCAGGATCAAACTAGCAATCTGTGTGCAAAAGCAGTTCTTTGTCAACTTAGTTCTCCCATGGACGTGGGGGTGGCATATCTTTCGCTATTTTTGCCGGTCAAGACCTAGCTGTTGAGATATATATTTTCCTGTTATTTTATTGGCACTGACGAGAAAATACGATATATTAATGTCTTTCTGCTTTCATTTTTTCATAGCGTTGTTTAGAAATATAACAATGGTATGCTTGGAAGTCATTCCAACATAAATGAAATGAAGGTGCAAGATTGACAGAAGCAAGGGTTGCGCCACTAATGCCTGCAATCAAGGAAAGAACTCGCGATAGAAAAACCAAGTTTTCTGAATAGGAGGAAACATTAACTAACTGCATTATGGGTAAGGCACAATGGGTTAATTTTTATATATAATAACATTAGGATCTCTGTGCTCACTATGTTAAAAACGTCCTGAATTCCAGCCATAAATCCGGTGAATATTGCTGCTTTTATTAGTTGATGCAATCGTTTTATGAATCGATTAGATATGTGTCTACAGGACCCTCAAAATAATCTCCCAGAAACTGCCGAATGGATTGCTCATTAAACTTGAATTTTTTCAAAGGTCCTTTTTCAGCTGAGAAATCAGTGCGATTTCAACTGTTGCAAGTTGGAAATATGAACAAGACGCAAGCACACTAAAACACCGATCCTGTGAGAGAAGCATCTATTCTGATGTCCCATGGAGCGCGCTATAATCAAAACGCAACACTGAAGAGAGGCACAGCAAGCAAGACCGCCTACACATAAGCTTCATACATGGTGCGCCAGAACATCCTTTTAAAGATGTTCAAGTGACCAAAAAGCACGATTTAAAACAGTGGCGGTTTATTGGTGCAACACTTTTTTGATAATATTGTGGCGTTATCGCTCAGCAGGATTCCTCACTCACCAAATTGTAGAGGTTGTAGCACTAGAACCCTAAAACTTGTGGTTCAGTTAGAGCAACAAGCAATGGATGCTTTGGATAGATGCTGAAGAAATCGGAAACGTCTGTCTTCTGGACTTCGGTTAAAGTTCGCTGAAGCTTTACACAGCTCACATATTAAAGCACCTGAAGCCGCAAGCATGCCGATGAATGTACAGAAGCGTAACTTGACTGCTGCTTTAACTGACTCTGACATAGGTCCAAATGAAGGTTGAGACGCACTTTGGGCTGATCAAGTTGCAAACGCGGTATTAGGAACCCAACAAAAAACGAGTAACCGCCGACCTCCCATCGCTCGGCATTAGCCCACACTTGACCCTTTACCCCTCTGTGGGCTCCTAGAGACCGAGAAAGCGACCTGATTGTATACGAATGCTTAGGTTCTTGTTAATAAACTGGCCTACCTGAAAGATCGCCAAGCCTCCGGATCATATGATATCATTGGTATCACCAAGACATGGTTGCACACGGGAATGACGGACGCTGAAGTTTCGCTACCGGGCATGTCGCTGATCCGGAAAGATTGGCTCACAAAAGGAGGAGGGATAATCATGTATTACCGAAACGACTTAGAGTGCGAAGTCGCGGAGGATTCAGACTCCCAGTTTCCCAATTGCCTTTGGTGCCGCTTGCGGTTAAAAGGCAGCGACGCTTGCTTTATTGTCTTGGTGTACCGCGCCCCTAACATTACACCCGCAAACGACTACCACCTAGCGGCTGCTTTAAGATGCCGCTTACAACGAAATTACACTCACGTACATATCATGGGTGGTTTCAAAGTACATTGTGTAGAAACCCCCGCCATGATCGGAGAACAATTCAAAACCGATCTACAAGATCTCGCAACCACTGTTCCTCTTTTCAATCACATCACTTTGCCCACTCGGTTCAGAACAGGTAACATGCCTTCTGGCTAAAGCTTATGCTTACAAATGAGGAGCATATGATTGATGTGTTAGTTTTAGACTGCCCGTTGGGTCGCAGTGATCACACCGTGATCAGTTTCAACTTCCTCTTCTATATCTGAATGAGGACGATAAGCTTATGCTAACCATCACAAGCTACGATCGATTAGCCTAGCTCGTTAACGTCACAACTTGGTCGTTCCTCAAAGAAGAACCCCCCGGAAGTTGCATGGCTCGTGTTCGTCAATAAATTCAGTCAGCTGATAGCAGAGGCTTCAGAGATAAAAACTTGCAATAAGTGCAAATCAGTTTTTTTGGTTAGGAGCAGAACTCGAAAATAGATGACAGTACGCAACGCAGCATTGTGAGAGTACAGAGAAGCTCCAGCACCGGAAACTTGGGACAAATATGTAGCGCAACGTAACCACTGCGCTCAACTGCTAAGCGAAGACAAAGCCGCCTATCAGCACAGTATCGCAAAAACCTTCAGTGCTAACCACAAACTGCTGTACAAGCACGTCAATGGCCTACGAAATTTAGGCAAGGAATTTCTCCCCTCAGAACGGCGGATGGCCCAACAAGAACGGCTGTGGAAGCAGCGAACTCGATGCGGATGCAATATGCCTCACGTTTCAAAGGGTCTTGACAACAAGTGACATACCAGTCTTTGTCGTCCGCTCGCCAGGACTAAGCCAGATCCCTTTTACCGTGGAGGCTGTATTGCAAAGGCTGACGTCTCTAAGCAAACACGGCTCGTCGGTCTCGAAACCATTGCAGGCAGCTGCCAGCCAACTGGCAAGGCATTTAGCTCAGTATTTCCAGCGCTGTTTAGGCCAGAATCTAGTTGCCGCTATGTGGAAACATGGATTAATAACCCCGATTCACCAAGGTGGAAGCAGAACTGCTCCCTCCAACTACCGCCCAGTAACCTTTCTTCCTAGGCTCGCCAAGATCATGAAATCAATAGTTGTCGATGCACTGGTGTGTTATCTGGAAAACCGCAACATCATCACTCCTGAGCAGCACGGTTTCCGTCGACAGCGGATATGTGCAATAAATTTACTAATTGCACGCCGTAATTGAACTGAGGCAGCAGACGCTGGAGAAGATGTTGATGTGATCTGCCTGGATATTTCCAAGGCTTTCGATCGTCTAGACCATCGGATACTACTATCCAAGCTTCAGTATTACGAGGTCGACGACACTCTTTAAAGTTGAGGTACCAACTTTCTACTTCAACGGCAATTAGTGGTCAGAGTTCGGATCTCTTTAACGGACCCCATACAAGTCTTGTGTGGTGGGAAGGAAAGCTCAATTCTAAGTCCGCGTTTGTTTTTGGGGTTTATTAATGACCTTGCACAGAGAATCGCTTCAAACTTCCTAATGTTTGCTGACGATATCCAGGTCTGGCGCATGATCCAGGCGAACGCAGACCAACAAGTGATTCCAAGTGAACTTTATAGGTTGTGTTAATGGTAAACCTTAACTTACTGCACTTCAATGTTAGTAAATGCAAGGTGCTTTCCATCCAACATCAGAGCAGCTGCTCATACCGGCTCGGAACGAATATCCTACAGCCCTTAATACTCGAAGGTGACTTGGGTGTCCTGGTTTAATATGATTTGGGTTGTTCCGGGCAATCCGAATAGGCCTCGAAGACCGAGAACCAACACGTCGGGCTGTTGCGACGGGCGTTTGGACAAATAAACAGCTCCAATTTTCGACAAATGCTCAGTGCGTATGTTCGCCTTCATGCCGAATACTCAATTCAAGCGTGGCATCCATGGCTGAAACACGACCTTAAGGCACTGGAGCAACCACAACTTCGGGCATCGAAGAACGTAATATGAATGCACAATCATTCCTACCATGAGAGGCTGCAATGATTAGGGGTGCTAAGTGGAAGCTATCGCAGACTACGAGGCGACCTGATTTTGGTATACTTGATTCTACAAGACCCACATCATGTGTGCCACCCTTTACTGCAACTCAACAACAAAACAAAACTGAGGCGCCACTCATTAAAACTCCCAGAACAATACAGTCGTCTGGAGTGCCGCAGAAATTTTTTTTCATTCGTGTCTGTCACGCGTGGAATGCTCTCCCAGATTCGGTCGTATCCGCACTATCAATAACATTATTTAAAAACGGTTGGATGCCGCGCTCATCTACTTACACTTTATCACTTAGCACTACGTCTCCATCCTAGACCTAGAGATTACTATGGAATTAGTTGAGGTTAACTGTGGGTGCTGTGAACCTAAGCGGATCGCAGGACTACAGTGGAGCAAATGATTAGTCCCTATTTCATATTTAAAGTACTAACTGTTTTACTATCATTATTATCATTATTTTTATGTCGATATCCCTATCAACTATCCAACGGAACTAGGAAATCAACTCTTCTTAACCCGTATAACTTTATTATTTGTAAATACATTGAAGTTTGATATACTTTCAAATTACACGGAGGAGCAGAAAGGCGTTATCAGTTTTGCGAAGCCTACGAGATACCATCAGACACGGTTCATAGTGCCTTTGTGTTGCATGTTGAATGGTTCCCATTGGTCACCTTTCGTTATTTGTAGGCCTCTGACGCTGCCTAAGGAGCGAAGTTCTAAGCAAGTTGTTTGTATGGATGAACGCGAAAGGATGCATGGATGAGAGAGGTAGCTCGACTGGCTTAGTACAGTTTGGCAAAGTAAAGTGGCACCCTTTTAAGTAAACAACCTGTGCCGTTTTTGTATTCCTTTATGGCACACCGAACCGAGAAAGTGGAGGAACGATGAGTGAGCTGAAGTCGTCCGTGGCTTTCTGCCACTGGATGTCTATCTCCATTAGCCCTTTAAATATAGGTTTCGAGCAAGGTGGATTAAATAGATGGCATCCACCGATTAACCTTTGACAAAGGGTGGAAATTCAAAAGAAAGTTGACATTGTTTTAATTGCCCAACCAGTGAATGAATCTTGGCTAGACATTCCATCCGAAACTATTGCCGATGCTTCAAAATTCGATGTATCATTAATGTTCTTGGTGGAAATTAGG